>RDEW01000005.1:0-322810 GCA_011109175.1 Dicyema japonicum | reverse complement strand
TGTCAACCCCATGAGTGCCGATGCGGCCGGAAGGTCGACTGCTATGGACATCATGCCCTTTCTTGTCGAAAAAGCGCAGGTCGATTCGCTAGACACAAGGCTATAAATGAAGTGGTGAAGCGCGCCCTCGAGTTGGCGGGATATTCATCCATTCTAGAGCCAACGGGCTTGAGTAGGGATGGTGGGAAGCGACCCGATGGAATTACTGTCTTCCCCTTCTCTCGGGGCAAATGCTTAATTTGTGATGCTGCCTGTACTGACAGCTTTTCCCAGTCGAAACTTTTGAGGTAGGCAATGAAAGCGGGAGAGGCCGCCCGTTTATATGAAAACTCAAAAATAAAGAAATACAGCAGCCTCCTAAACCGTTTCCATGTACAGCCAGTGGTCGTCGAGACGAGCGGAGTCTTTGGCCCCAAGACGGTCTCTTTCCTTAGAGCACTTGGGTGTCTATTGACCAAAGCCTCGACCGTTTCCATGTACAGCCAGTGGTCGTCGAGACGAGCGGAGTCTTTGGCCCCAAGACGGTCTCTTTCCTTAGAGCACTTGGGTGTCTATTGACCAAAGCCTCGAGGGAGCGTCGGGAAACCGAGGTCTATTTACAGTCCACTGTGTTAAAGCGGACCCTAGAGAGCCTGACACTGGAGTATAGGAGGCAGAGCCTTGAGATGCCATATGGGCAGAGGGTTCAATTGGACAAGGCGCTCTCGGAGTTGTTTCAGCAACCAGAATCGAACCTGCCTGAGGAGGCTGGCGAACAGGCAGGCGAGGAAGGTTGTTGATTAAATATATTAACTTTTTATTGTTTGTTAAATAAAGTGGGTTATATTTACGTTTAACTGTATTATTATTACCCCCAGGTTCACTGGGTCAAAAAGAAAGAAAAGTTCTCATCTAACTAAGTGATCCCAGACCGACAAAGGAGAGGACAAGTCCGGCGGGGTCGAGAATTTTGAAAAGTTTTTTTCATTGGACATGGCATCGGCTCAAAATTTCTGTATGATTGTAGATTTTTCGATAGTGTATGGAATAGAGGGTAGCTCCGTAAAATAGCCTCCTTTAAGAGTTTTCGTTGTAATTCTAATCCCGGAAATACTGGAGTTGAATTATTTGGAGAAACTTTAGACTCTAGAATTAGCAATAAAAAAGAAAGTTCTTGATTCCATTTATGTTGAGTTAGACTATTCTGTTTGGTCCAGGGTTTGCCTCAACGTCTCCGCAGCGGCGCAGGCCTTCCTTATTGGTCCACTCGTGAAGATAGGGGAAAGTGTTGTTCTTTTTTTTCAAATGCCATCATGTCGTCGGCGAGCCACATGACATTTTTTATATAATGATATGTCGCGTCCCGCACGGGTAACCCATCCACTGCTGGTTACATTTTACCTGTCAATCACATGTCATTTCTTATCAAAAATCAAAGAATTTACGACATGTCACATCAAATTAACACTAATTGGTTTCTAATCAAAAATCAAAGAATGCATTTTTTTAAGTCTAGATTTTTTTGACTTGACTCACGTTGACTATTTTCAATTTCCTGATCCTGCCTTAATGTGTGATAAAAATTAAATAAACCTCTATTCAGTTGTTTGACCAAATTTGAGTAATTTTACTTGGCTCTTTATGAGGATATTCAAATCTGCTCAACTTTAGCGATGGATTTGTCCCATAATCCTTTAAAACTCGTATCTAAATATATTCACTAAAAATACCTCATTTCCAATAGAAAAATCATACTTTGATTACTGAATGTTCATTCTTTTGTTCATCCGCTTAAAATAGGATGAATTTAGATTTGCTGGATAAAAATTAAATAAACCTCTATTCGGTTGTTTGATCAAATTTGAGTAATTTTACTTGGCTCTTTATGAGGATATTCAAATCTGCTCAACTTTAGCGATGGATTTGTCCCATAATCCTTTTAAAACTCGTATCTAAATATATTCACTAAAATACCTCATTTCCAATAGAAAAATCATACTTTCATTCTTTTGTTCATCCGCTTAAAATAGGATGAATTTAGATTTGCTGGAGAAAAATTAAGATCAAAATGTTCTAAGTTTTCTAGCAGACTTTATACGATAAATACCTGAAACATTTGAAATATGTTCCACGTCAAAATCTTCTGATGTTCGTGGAAAAACATCATCCGAACTCTCATTTTCTATGAAATTAAGAAAATTAAACTTTTATACTCAGGAATGACTGTGTTTATTCCTGAAACTCCTCTTCAGTTTTATAAATGGAGTTTCATTTCTGCAGGAATGGATCGTGGGTGTTGTATATAAAGGTGCTTCGTTTAATAATTTTTTCCAATTTTTAGTTGATTCTTCATCCATTAACTTTGCAAGATTTCTTGTCAAAGTTTGGTTAAATCTTTCTATGATGCCCTGAAACAATTAAAATATTATTTCATTACTTGTGATTGAGAATGATTTGGTCTTCCATAAATATGCATGATTTTATTTTTCATGCAGAAAGAGTCTAGATATTTGTTTTTAAACTGTTCCATTATCTGTTTGCAGAATCTCACAAAGCCGATTTCAAAACAAATTTCTTCGAATGCTTCACAAATTTCTAAATTCCAATAAATTAAAAATATACCTATTGCAGATTTACTTTTAAGTTCTTTACAAATAGCATATTTGCTGTAAACATCAATGACAGTAAAAATCCACTTATAGCCATCAAATTGCTTAACATCTAGGTCTGCCTGGAATCGTTAATTAGGTCTATTGGCAGTCACATGGTATTTAGAATCGGAAATCTATTATATAAATTAATTTTCTAACGTAGCACTCATTTTTATAATCATTGACTTTATTTCTTTATCCACGTTAATGATTCAAGACGATATGATAAATTCAAGGTCATTCAACCACATAATTGTGATCATGGCTCAATTCATTTAGTGTTCTTCTGGAGCCTGTTCTGCCGCTGAGAAGGCGAGATATCAAAACGGACAAAGTATGCGGTTCTACTGAGGTTTGCTTGTTCCACTCGCTTTTGAAACGTCTGATTCCCTTGCGCCCGCCACGCTGGAATTCTTGACTCGTCTAGAGAATCATATTTCAACACAAAATGAAGATCTCCGTGAACTCTGTTGGCTATTTGAGCGAATCTTGATCACCATCCACCATTAATAAAGTTTATCCTTATTTTCAACATTATAATCAAATATTGTCGGCGGGGACCATGCAAGATGTTAAGAAATGAAATAGTTGAAGGGGCACTTCGTTCATTTAATATTATCGACACACAATGTTGAGATACGAGTTGATATGATGAAAATTGCTCCAACAGAGGTACAATTCAACTAACTTCATATTTTCGTTACAAATGATCAAAAACGAAATAACTATAATTGAAGTGCATTGAAGAAGCTACGAGAACATACATCCAATCATTCATTTTCAAAAAAATTTTAGAAAGTATGTGGTTGACCACAAGCACAAGGTTAAGGTTGCCGATGAGGATTTCACATCTGCTTAGAACCAACTTGAAAAAGTGGCTGAGTCAGCTATGCGGATGCACCATTAGATCCTGGAAGACGGATGTCTGACTACGGTATGGAGAAATGGATGGGGATCAGTCGTTAGTACATTCCTTTAAAATGAGTAGAGCGACTGCCAAAGATTTGTATTGTTAGAGTTATGTTATGGTGGTTTGATCAAAAATTAAGTATGATTGAAGTCTAATACAGTAAACCCCCATTAATCCGAACTTTAATGCAAAAACTTCAATAATCCCAATTTGTTGATGAATCAGCAAAATTGCACGTAGATTCCATATAAACAGGCTTATATCTATCCATATCCGCTAACCCTTCCTGTAAAGTAGAAAAAAGTGAGATCCTTTTTTTAAGTCGGCCACATCATCTGGGTTCGAATGATACTTTTTCGCGCCATCCTGGTGCTAACGGATAACATAACCCAACTCTAGTAGAAAAGGAGAGAGGAGGAATAGAAGAAACATCAGAAATGACACCAACCAGCCTCTCTAAATTATTAATAGTTTACAAAGAAGCATTAAGTTATAATTCTTTGTTTTTTCTTTATAAATATTAAAATCATTTTCAAATTATTAAAATATTAGTCAAATTTTAAAATATTGTCTCGTGGCAACTAAAAAATCAATTAATTTCTGATGGTAGATCTGCCAAAAAATACCGAATATAGTTCCCAGAGCCGCTCCAACTGCCACCTGAGACAAACTATGGTACTGAAAGTGAAGTCTGCTGTAGGAAACTGCAAAAGATAAATTTAGCAGCGCCAATAAGTTTAAGGAAGCCCTAAATCTCGATTTTTTGAATCTAAGCCATTAAAAGATCGATTACCGATAATATATCTCATTGTACTGGAAACTCAGAAAGAACCAAATAAACATCGAGTGACTTGAGGGCATTCCGGATAGTACCTCTCTCTGGGGAAAGAGATAAACTCCATATTTCGAAGGACGAGGGTCGTTGATCAAAGCTTTCAGGGTGAGGCTAATTATCTCGTTGATGACTAGTCCGAACAGAAAAATGGCCTTTAAAATAAACCGGGTTGTTACTGAATTTCTGTTTTTCTTGTACGCACTCACTAAGAGCACAAACCCTATAATAAAGGGACAGTGCCCACACCAAGTCAAGAAGGAATCCAAATTAGACGTCATTTATTTTTGATTTAATTTTAATTAATTTTATTTTAAAATTAAATTTTTAATGTAAATTATTAATTTTAATATAAATCAAACAGATTTGGACAAGTGGCACAGTCTGATGGTTGCCGGTCTAGACGCCTGAATGTCGCTAGTATTGAATCCCGATACTGTACATTCGGTTGAAGTTTCCACGGATCGTATATAAATGACATACACCCAAGAAAAAGAAAACAAAAAAGTGAATACCATTCCTTGGTTATCCTTCATCGATTAGCTATGATAACTGTTCTTTACTTAAAATAAAGTGTGTTCTCTGCACAAGCGAAACCATAAATAAATGTTTACTGGTAATGGTAATGCGCACGTGCTAAAAAAACAGATTTGAGTCGTGACGGTTGTGTCATCCATACAACGTGTATAGTTTTCTGGTTTGAATCTTGCCAGGTTCCGTGCATCAACAATCCTTTAAGGATCGACGAATGAGGCATTCATCAGTGATGCCAGGGCTGATGATATGAGCAGAATCAAAGCGTTTATAAATTAAATGTGATTACGCTTCTTTATATAACCTTTGTCGTCGTCTCAGACTGTACGACGCCTTGTGAAGACAATTCCCGTCTATTTCAAAGTTTGAGAAGAAGGGGTTCAACTCATAACACGGAAGACAACTTCTGTCCTTCTTAGGATTGAAATTACCTTCAAATGAAATTGAAGAGCGTTATCATTTTTCTTGTTATCTTGACACTGGTGTATTCAGACACTACTCCAATATAAGGAACATTGAAAGTTAGAAAAAACCTTTGACCAAATATTCAATGAGAGAACCAAATCACACTGTCGACATCCTAGCCTCAAAATTACCTACTGGAAAGTGTGTTTCTGGGATAACACGAGCTGAATACATTCGATTAGTTTGACTATCAACTTTTTATCTTTGTAACAGGGGTTTAATTAAAATAAATCTGAAAAACCATTATCGGTAGTGCTATCCCGGCTCGGGTCGGAGAACCTAGGAAAGGTATCGACAACACCTTAGAATGACCATTTATTCACTAGATAACTCAAAGATCACCAAGAATATGCTACAAAAACTAATTAAGCGATCCTAGCTTTCAACAATCCCAGAGTGATCTTGCATGGTCTTCCATTGTCTCATCAGTAAAATGGTAGAGCCTCCACAAATGAATACAAAGGACCTCGATCGGGACTTCCTTCTTGTGACTGATCGGCGCTCCACTGCGTGGGCAATGAGTTTCCAAGTTCTTCATAGAAACGCAGCAAAACGCGGAACCACATTCCCTCATAGAATCCGCGGTTCCTGTGCATACATTCAATTGATGGTAATCAAAAAAATCTTTAAGAGCATGATTTTCTCATATAGGAACTAAGTTGACGTTTTGTGTAGAAAAATAGGACATACTGAAGGGATCAAAGAGATTCATCCTCGGTTGGATACCTAAGAATTCTTAGGATAGCACAAGAGGCCATTGGATTATTTTAAAGTGGACCGTGATGAAATGGTCCAAACCTATATTTGTCCAAAAAGTCTCCCTAAAAAATATTTTAGTTAAAATTTTAATCAATTTTCAATATATACATGACTTTGTTTACGTGGGTTATACGAACCCTCGAAGTGAACAAGATACTGGAGCACAGACCTCTGAAATAAGCGCTTCAGAACTGCTTCTGCGTTAAGGTGGAACTTTCTGCCTAAATGTACATCTGTGAGATTCGAACACAAAACGATAATGAGGCTCGTATGGTGTAGTGGTTATCACGTTCGCCTAACACGCGAAAGGTCCTGGGTTCGAATCCCAGTCTGGGTACTTTTTTGCCTGCTTTGAAATTTGATTGGTGTTATTTTTCTTAACCTCGTTCAGTAACTCTTACTACACTGCGCTACCATTGACACTGTTATTAAGTTGAGTTCTCATATTCACACCTGTTGTCTAAAATCAGATGATTTTTTATAATTCATTTTATATAAATTATGTGTATTTTGAACATGTTAACGGAAATGGAGACCTTGGCTTTTTCACACGGTTGTGGGGACATGGCATACCACAGACATTGGATGGTTCAGTTGATAGCGGGAACTAGGATTTTTTACAGTTTGTCGATAGAATTGAGGGAAGCAGACATTGACAAACAAGGGGTTGCATAAGTAATTGTGGTTTGAATGAATCGTTTAGACATTCTTTGTGATAATTATATTAGAATTTCGATGATGAGCATGAATTTCATCGTGTCCTCCAGCAACTTTAGTCTCTTGAAGACAGCCTACATCGACTCCGTAAAAATCTAGATCTTCCGTTTCGAACTCGCTGATAGTCATCTGACATTAAATGAAGCGATAGCAAAAGGCCCTGATCGAATAGAATGAGAGCATGTTTGAGGCATACCTAAAAGAGGCACGTCACAACCTCAACCAAAGCAACTAGGAAACAAAAGTTGGGAACATTCGTTCAAGTTGAGTAAGAACAGTCACACTAAGTAATTCAAAGCATTGAAACTGTTTTCGACTTGTCCTTTTATTTTTTGATTGTGAGTCCCAGAAGACAGCCCACCATTAATTTGACCAAGAACGGTCATAAGGGAAACAGTGAAAATTCTAGGCATCTGAATAACACGTGTCTAATACGTTATATGGAAAATAAGATCACAAAAATAAATTCTCAAAATAATACGGAAAGCAAAAATATAGTTTATGTGCTTGAAGAAGAACTATCGCTAAGACAAACTTCATCCACCATTTCATTTATTCGCATCAATATATTTGTGACTAATTGGAATGGCTTAGTCAGAAGAAGCCTCCCCCAAAAGTCGCACTTCGAGGTTGATTCCTTCCTACAAATTAGTCACGATAAAAACAAGTTATTTGTTTGCACAAAATCGCCAATAGAAAAGTAAACGTAGCACTCATTCTTATAATCGTTGATTTTATCATATTCTTCATTTTCCATGCTAATGATTAAGTTGGCTGTGAACTGGGCCAGATCTAAAATCTGACGACTTTGTCCTAAAATATAAATTTCTAATACCATGATTAACAGTTCCAATCAATTTATGTGAATTGTTGTTTTCATCACAGACAACAAAGATGTTACTGTTGGTGTTATTTGTGATGTTAACATGTGGTGACGTACAAGAAAGTTGAATTCCCAAATCACCAAACATACTTTGTAACACATTAGTCATATGCTTGGGGAATTTTTCTAGCAAACGGAGGTTGCTATTGTTTATCGAAAAGACATTCTCATATATTCTATGACTGTTCACAATTATACACCCTCTGTGGTAAATACTTAGCAGACCCCATACCATTGATTCAATTTCTAAAAAGGAACTCAGAGTTACTACTTTTGTCATTGAGATAGTAATGGTTTGGATTCACACAGATGTATTCATCATTATTGTCCATATTGTATTTGCAATTTTCATGGGATTTCATTTGTGACTTCCTCGTTAAGTGATTCCAACGGAAGAGCCTACATGAAATCACGTTTAAGGAGTCCTCGTATCTGGGAAATATAAAATAAGTCAAGACTTTGTTGTCAAGACGCATTGAGAATTTATATCACACAGTGAAATGGCATGGCATTATATAGATTTGTTATTCCGTCAATGTATTGGTTCACCTCATAAATCAACGTCCATAGATCTTCCGTGAAATTGTATTTCTGTGGTGCTACCAAAGTTTTGAAGACTTTTATGTACTCATTAAGATCCATTAACTCTGATTTTTTACGCAAAGAAATATATAAAGTAATCAAATTGATTGCGTAATCCATGTTAACATAACTTTTAAATAATTTTATTGATTTATTTAATTTCTGGGTCCCCAAGGCTCGAATCCCCACCCTGGTTTCCTAGATTTAATCTGTAGTTTTTTAACCGTCAAGTCGGGGGAGGGACGTCTTGTCTTGTCGTTTGCTCTGTAAGGAGTCCTTGTGTTGAATAGGTTGTTTAATATCACAGGATAATTCAGCTTTGATAGTAAATGGATTCCTCTGGGGTCTTCCGGCTGCTTTTTGAATCTCATGAAGATTCTTAGCGCTTAGGTCCACATAACATCAGGTTGTTGACATAGTCGACGTCTGGCAGTGGGAAACTGATTTTTTGAGACATGAACTGGGAGGGGGTTTTTTGTTGAAATAGAAATTTTAATGTATTCAACGGGAGGCGGAAATGTACTTTTTCCGTGAAGAGATTTCCTTCTTTATAAGTGTAATGACTCCACCACCGTGGCCAGAACGGAAATCACGTCGAATAATTTTGTAGCCTGGGAAGGCTGAGGTGGGTGTGGAGGAAGACAGTTTTGTTTCTTGAAGTAAGAAAATGTCCGTGTCCTGTTTTTTTCAGAAGGTCCCTGAGCTCAAGGACTTTCCCTCTTATTCCGTTTATGTTTAGTTGTAAAAGGACAGGGGACTTTGATGGCTTGGGGTTTGGATTTATATCTCCGGGGAGCATCATCCGGACTTCGACCAAGTTAGGTGAAGAGATCAGGAAGGACAATCTTCTTGGATTGGAAGATATAAGGGGTCATTTTTATTTGAGAAATAGATTCCAAAACTTCCGCCACCAGACTCGTGCGTTGTGTTATTATTACCCCAGGATCACTGGGTTGATGATCCATGTTATTATCTAACCATAAAAAAGAAACACCAAGAAAGAAGTAGTTAAACCAACTAATTAAGTGATCCCGGTAGAACTCGATAGGATTGATAACTTTTTGCTGTGTTCCTCCATAGTACCCACAACTTTTCTAAATCCACGACGATCCTTTTTCATGAGAATTTAGAGAGTAGGGCTTTTTCCCAATTTACATGTACAGGTGGTTTCTATTGCTGGTTGGTAGAAGCAATCGGACTCCGAGCCGCAGAGAGTGATGAAGCCGGAACCATTATTCCAGATTGCCAAGTGGTCGAGTAATGGGAGGAATAATTAAGCAGAAAAATTGGTTATGCCGACAATTTTTGTTCTTAGGTAATTAATCTTATACAAGTTTGAGATTGAAATGCTGTAAGTCCAGTAGGCACAGGCATACTCCACCGTCGGTTTCAAAAACTGGTAGTACAAGGTGAGCTATAAGCTGAAAATTAGTAAATTATTAATTATTATTAAAAAGCACTCCCAAGAAAACATAAAATTAGTTAAGTTTCCCTTGTGCTGTATTCCGAATCATCTTCTCCGTCAGCTTCGACCATGATCTTCTGTTGCGCGTTAGTTCTCTCAGGTATTCCAGGTCGTCCGCCATTTCCATTATAATGTCAGATGCTGCCCACACTATTGTAGCACAGTGAATCAGGTCCTGTTGGACTGCAAATCCGAGACCATAATGTCGGCAGGCCGATGAGGGGTAAAAGGGTGGAATTTGCCAAACAGTTCTGTACATTATACGGTCGTGTTTGTCTCTTGTAGACAGCAGACAGAGAAGTCATATTTTGTTAGATCGCATGCCAGTTGGTGTTTCTTGTATAGGTTGTATAAGTCCTCTGCAATTAAAAGATCCCAAAGTGAACTGAGAAGTCGGTAAGGAATACGAATAAGACATAGTTCAATAAAGATGTCGTCACCGTCTCAAAAAATAGTCAATAAAATGTATATTATTAAAAATTAATGATTAATTCAAAATATAAATAAATGTTTGCCCCATAAATACTTAGTTTTGTGAAGCATTGTTGTCATTTAGTATATTTTTTTAATTTAAGGCAAAACAAGTAATTAAAATGTCCACAAACAATTACGACCAATTATGCTCACTTTTTGGTAATATTACTTCCACTGACTCGGCCGTGACTATGTTTTTTTCTACAGGATGTCGACTGGAATATCGAAGTTATCTTGATTTCATATATTTCAGCAAGCTTTGGACAATTACTATAACTCCACCAACTGTGAAGAGCCAATTACTATAACTCTCTGTCATGGAATATTCAAGGCATTGAATCCAAAAGCTTTGAAAGAGGAACTCGGTACATTTGCGAGATAATTAAAAAGTTATTCTCCAACTAAGGCCTCAAATGGGTTCATTCGACATTGTGATGTTGCAAGAGGTGGTCCCGGCAATTTTAAACATGCTCAATGAATCTCTGGGGCAGACTTCTCGTTTTTCTCTCAGCCTCTCGCAGAATATTTTTGTTTCGACTTTTATAAGCAAAAAAAGACTCAAAGTCGATCATTTTAAGCTTGAGGACTTCAAAGGAAGCCGAATGGGACGAGGACTTGTTAGAAACAACTTATGATAATGAACACTCACCTGGAATGCTGTCGGCAGTTTTCTAAGGAACGAAAGATTCAGTTAAAGAGAAAGATTCACTCGACATCCTGAGGGAGTGGGATTGTGTTATTTCGGGGGGAGACCTGAATTTGAACGATAAAGAAGTTTTTTGTCCTTTTATTGAAGCTTGCGGACATTGGAGGATTACCATGTAGAGTTGTGGATGTCTGGGAGGCTATGGGATCACGAAAAGAGGTTGAGTACACGTGGTATACTAAAAGAAACCATAATCTCGGATGCAGTTTTGTTTCTATGAAGAGAATGGATCGAATTTACCTGAAGAGTAATTTTTTCATGCCCACTTACTTTGGGTTGACTGGATGGAGGTCGTGCCGGCCACGCAACTGTTTCCAAGCGATCATTGGGGAGTTGTCACTTTTTTTTCTCACTGATTTTACTTTGCTTTATATTTTTTGCTTTCTGAGAATTTCTTAATTTTGGTTTGCTGTTATGTCTATGCTCCATTGAAGATTTGCTTATGAGCCCTTAGAGGCCCACTCCGCCTCCTTTCTTATCCACAGCCAACAGATTAGTAAAGAACAGGCCGTGTTGGAGCATTTTGGAAAGTCCACAGACAACTGTTAGTAAGATAATTGAGTTTGTAAGGCCAAGTCATGGATCTGTAATGGACAGAGAATCAGGTCTCTCAGACGACAGTCTCAATCCATCAAGAACATCATGGGGCAAAATTCCATATTAAAAGAAGTATCTCGTCACTTGATGGGGTCAGAGAACTCACTTTGAAAGGACGAGTTACAGGGCCCTGACTGTGAGGTGATGGTTGTCTGACAGAATGTTGTAGGTATCGATAGTCATTTTGCGCGGTCCTCTTGAAGAAGAAAGTGCCTTGATGGTATCACAGATACCAGCTTCGAACAGTTCTCTTAAGGTAGAGAACCTCACCTTCCTTTTTTGAACTCTGATTCTCCTATATTTGGTTAAAAAAATGATAGTGGGAAAATGAATTCCTTCCACAAAAGAATTGATGTTGTTCTTTGTGGTGACAGCAAGAGTCCCCTTTCCGTTACAATCCCGAGAAAGTCCTAGGGCAGAAGAGGTAAAAATGAGTAGACGCCCCCATGCCATGGCAGAAAGTAGAAACATTTTTTCGAAAAATAGAGTTTGTTTATTCTACCTGTTTTATAATTGTAAAATAACCGCGGAGACATATGAGGAGGAAAGTTGCATGAGAAAACTGGTAGAACGGATACTGAAGACGACGTCATGTTGAACCCTTAATATTCATATGCCTATGGGTAACGAGGAAGTGGATTTAACTAACTAATTAACTAACGTGTTTTACGAGTTCCAGAGTGACCCACATACCCATCCTTATTCTGAAAGGACACGATTATTTACGGAAGGCCCCCTGAAGCCAAGATATTGTCGCGATCTCTCCTTAAAGTGTTATTAAAACTCAGAGAGATGTTTACTCAACATCAACAATTGTTGTGGAGAAATTGTCCCCCATGCCATCATAGCTCTTACTCAGTCAGATATATAACCTCTCGATCAATTGAAACAATTCCCACAACATCCACCCTATCCTGAAACTGGGATACTAAAAGAGTTTCCATCTTCGTACAAACCGATATCTCTACTATAAATTTAAAGGATGGCCCGCCAATTTTCTAAGCAGACGAAGAGGAAGAGTGGTAATGAGATCATGTCGTTCTTTTTCAAAATTCCTTCCCAATGAAGTACCACGGGGATCCTCTTCTCTCCCTCGCTGTTTAATTTCATCTTATCGATCACACCCGACTCGAATTAATCAACTTTCTTTACGGCGATATCATCCTTGCATAAGAAAAAAATATGTTGACAGCTACCGAAAATGCCTACATACGATTGACCGGCTGAATGAATGGCTGAACACAATTCAATGACCGCGTGTGCAGAGAAACCATCCACAACGTTTTTCCCATCCAATAGAAGGTTGACTAACTATGTCCCAGAACTGGTCCTAAACGGCAAAGAAATCCCATGCAAGAACACAGTCAATATCCTTGGACAAACTTTAGACGCGCTGTGACATTAAGCACTTGTGTGGATAATGTTGTCAGCGCAAGTTGACATCACGGACCAGATTAAGAAAACCGGATATTTATCCTTCAAAAAGCTCTGGATATTTAAATAATGATGTCACGTTGGATCCAATGGACTCGGCTGCCTACTCGGAGGTAGAAAGGTTTTTGTATATTCTATTTTCAAGGTAGTGGACTTATTAAGATGGACCCAAAAACGGGGGTAGATCATACAGTAAGAGGCCCCCTGTTTCAACAGAGACCTTATCCTAATCCTGGGTCTATTCTGAAAGCGCGAACAGAGAATCGGCAATTTAAAAGTAAAAAATGGGTTCTTTTATCTGTTGCTTATTTTCGTGTGTCACGTGATTTTCTCTTTTCGAACGTACGATTAGCTTGTAAGACCTGGGTCACCTCCTCGTGCAAGGAACGAATGTTATGTATAATCTAAAAGACCCCCACTCTTTCTCCTACTGGGTCTTCTCTCCTACGACCCCGGAAGTCTCCATCTCAAATGAGTTAAATGGTAGTTATCGCTTAGTGATTCGTACCTTAGGATTTTCCCAACCCCCGCTTTATCTGCCGCCTCCCATATGGTACCCTCAATTAATTCTTTGCGATTTGATGCGATTTTGTCAAAGTGGTGCCATCTGGCTACTTGATTAAGATTTCTCAACTTCCTCTGGCGGTGTCATTGAATCTACCTTACTCAGGAGACGCCCTATTGCCTGGCCGGCATTCAGAAGAATCTATTCATTCTACAAAGAAACTTTTTCGCTCACAAGTGACGAGTTCTTGCATCGACCTCAACTTCCAGGGCATTGTCCTCTTGATCACTGCGCTTGGATGAGGGTTCTGATGATATAACCCTTAAAACAAATTTTCTTTCCTCCTTTGTTAGTTGATATTATCTCCATTTTGTCACTTATAAGATACGCTTAATTATAACCTTGAAATCCGTATATTGATTAAGTCAAAAAGATTAAACCAAAGCGAAAAAAGTCAATTCAATTTTATTACAAAAGATTGGAATAGCCATACTCCGAGGGAACTCGTTCGCAATCCACGCAGCAGGCCTCCTTAACTGATATTTGTTTAATTGTTAAAAAAAAATTTTAATTAAAAATTTTATTATGACCTTGAAATTCATAAATTGATTTAGTCAAAGCGATTATACCAAAGCGGAAAAAAAGTCAAGTCCGCTAACGAAATCACGGACTTTTTAAGATAATTGGAATTGGAAAAAAAGTCAAGTGTTGAAAAAATGTTAAAAATTAAAAAATGCTATTAATGCTATAAAAATACGATATAAACTAAAAAAACGACTTGACTTTTTTTCCGCTTGACCCTTTTTTCCTCTGATGGAACGTTCACGTTCACGGTATTAGTTAGTTTGGTTTTAAATATATGTCTCATCCTTAAAATAATATATGCTTCAGCCTTTAGACCCCAAGAATGCAGGAGGCCGTGAAGACGAAGCAGAATGCACAATTTCTTAGTATCAAAGAGTTTTAGCGGCGTCTACTCAGCCGTATAGTGATCACCGAAATGTACACGAACTTCCGTGGTTGAGAAAATTTGTTTCCATCAATTTTCGATGTGAGACGCCGCAGAAGCTCTTGGATTTTGAAAACATTAGTAGAAACCTAGGCTTAGCTTCTAGTTTCAAGAAAAAAACTGGAACCACGATTTTTTACCCGAGGGTTGATACGATCCTTTGGAGAGAACCAGAGAAAAGTCCTTCCAGTGTATTATTAGCCCCTCTCCAATGCATCTGAACTCTTTAATCCGTAAAAAGGAACGTGATCGTGCGACTACGGCTATCCAGTTATATGGTAGATACGGGCTTGTGTGAGCTCTAGGGAGGAGCATCGGACCAAGTTGAGGTCTCGGTTAAAGCGTTCCGGGATCATGTGAGTAGATATTTTGGTGTTAATCTGGTCATTGAATTTTTTTGATTTTATATACATCCTCAATCCATCTCTTCCATCCACCCCTTTGTTACAAGCCAATAACTTTTTGCCGGTAGATACCACGAATATCAATTGGAAAGGAAAACTCCAGAGACGTAACCACTGTTGTCAGGAAACTCCTGGATATGGGATTTCCCACTCTCAGCTCTGATTTAGAAAGTAGTACTCACCGAGTCTCGATCCTGAAAGCCTTCGATAACCTCAATAAGCCTTCCGTGACGTAAAATATCGAACGCCTGATGATCTACACCAAGGATCACCGCGGACGATGAAATTTTTCCAAGTAGCACAATGCCATCTATGGAACCATTCTATATCCGCTATGGAACCATTATGGAACAATTAAAGCCACTATGACTACGAGTCAGATATTAACTCCCCCGCTTTAGATCCGATTAAATGAGATTAGACGAAAAACGCCCATAGCATGTTAGTTAGTTAAGTAACTTAGCCTCACTAACTTGTAGGAGGCCAGCAACTTTTAAGTAGGACGCAGCAGATGTTGGTCGCTCCCATAGATCGGTCAGTTCCGGCATTGTGGAGAAACGTTGTGACAATTCATGACATTGAAATAGGTGATTTTTGTCAACATGTGGAGGTTGCAAAAGGGGCAGAGTATATCATATGTTGGTAGATATGGGTTGTGCCCACATCGTAGACGAGCCAGGTTTACTCGGACGTCCCTCGGAAGAGAGAATTCTGATTAGTCTATTGAAGGAGGGGGTCGCTGTAGTATTTTATTGTCTCCGAGTCTTCGGATGCTTTTTGTAGAAACAAAATCGTGTATCTGTATCAGATGACTCCTGTCATTGGGGCTGGAAGGGATGAATGATAACATTCGAGACAGGTCACTGGTTGTCATAATAATATTTTTTTGTTTTGCGGTTTGCATAGAAAGTGGCAGGGATGTTATATGCTGTAGGCATGGGAGAGGAACTAGAGGGCTCTCATTTCCAGATAGTCTCCAATTGGGAAGATCTTTGACTCCCAATGTAGATGATCAACAAGAGTTGATCTGAGACATCCAGTAATTGTCTTTGGGCGCGATGTTTTGTACTTTTTGTAGTTTGTCAATAGAAGTAAGAGAGGAAGAGGTTGACCAGCAAGGACTTGCATAAGTAATAATTGTTCGAATGAATTGTTTATGATGGTTAGGGCTTCTTTGCTTTGGCCGAAGGAATGGACTGACATAGCTTTAAGTATGTTGATCTGTGAGAGGCTTTTTTACATTGTTCCTCCACATGTTTAGAGAAAGTTAGTAGTTGGTCATAAATAACTCCAAGTATTTTGGGATGTTTCGTAACGGGGAGTGTTTGTCTATGAATTGTTAAAATTGGTTGAAAATTTAGTTGGCGTCGGTTGGAACTGAATACAGTGACGGTGGATTTCGATGGAAAGGGGGATAGGTGGTTTGCTCCAAGCCACTCTTCGAGAGTGTTCAAATGGTTCTGAACATCCTTCGTTAACGTTTATGTCTTTAGAGGCAATAATCATGTCATCCGCATAGAATAGTATAAGTGTCCTGGAATTGATTGGAATGTCGCCTAGGTGTAAGTTGAATAAGGTAAGTGACAAAACGGAGCCTTGGGAACTCCATTGGAAGGATTCGGTAGTGAGATAGACAAGATATAATTTCAGCTTGACCAATTCTTCCAGAGAGGAAGTTTGTTTGCCAATTCTGAAGACGTGGAGGAATTCGAGATGCAAGAATTTTGTTACTTAGTCCCCGCCTTGATGTTCAATCAAACACCTTGGTTAGGTGCCATAGCATGTAAAGTGAAATTACAGCATTTTGACATTTCCTCTGCGAAAGGAAATCAATATATCAGATTTAAACTCGTGAAAATAAAACACCAAATAATCAAAATAACAAAGAACATCAGATCACTTCCACATACCTTCGTTGTCAAGACGAGGCCTCTTGGGTTGAGTATCTACAAACGAGCTAATATCCCTATGTTGAGAGCTTATTTCCTCATCATAGTACTCTCCTTTGTTCGATATCATTTTGTCACTTTGCATTACTGGAAATAAGACACCAAATATACTGGACACTCGAACGTCAGGGTTTTGAGAATCTTCATCAATTTCGAGATCTCCCATGAACGTCTCAGGGATATCTAGAAACACTATTTCAAGTTGCTAACTCGACATCGGCACTGAAGGACAACTGGGAATTTTACGAATATTTTCAAAAATTGTTTCTCTACAATTCACACAAGAACGAACTTTATTCCGTCGAGGTAATCCTTAGTGTTATGATTCTGCATGTTAGAGGGAGTTATGTTGAGTCGAAAGTCAGGTCCGTAGTACTCATAGTAATCATTATAAGGGAGTTCTTTAATGATACCACACCAAACCATTAGGAAGTTGATGGTTCAAAGCCACAGCTGTCTCAAATGTCCATGCACGGGCTACGTTTCTGACGGTATACCCTCCCCCGCCAAGAATTAGCATCGGGATGTTAAATGTGCGGACGAATTCAACTGACTTTCCGTGACCTTAGAAATAACAGAATAGTGAAGCCTTTGAGAGTCAAATTAAAGCATCCAAGTCTGTCACCAGTGAGAGAATCAGCCCCACACTGCAGGACGATAACCTCCGGTTGATAGAACTTAATAACTTCAGTCACCACCTAAAATACGTCACAATTCAGCAAAACAGGTTGGAATATTGTCTCGTACGTTTCGTCGTCGATTCCATCCCTTAACGGAAAATTCAGCGCGTAATACCGTCCCGGTCCAGCACCAATGTCCTACACACAATAAGTGGCCTACCAATACCTTTAGGTCCCCAGTTCCAGGAAAGTACTCCCCATATTTGTGAAAGGACACAGTCATGACTCTATCAGTGGTGAAGAAAGCTTCTTCGACCCCATCTCCATGATGAATATCAATATCTATGTACAAAACCCGCTTATGATGTCTAATTTTAAATTTGAGAAAACTTTAGAAGTTCTAGTATTCCCAGAACAATGTCGTTCACGTAGCAAAACCCAGCAGCCTCGCTTTTCTTGGCATGGTGAAGTCCCCCACTCCAGTTTATGGCAATATCACATTTCTTACAGTTGAGCTTGGCAGCGGCAGCTTAAATTAGCGAATCCAGCAACCAATGGACCCCCCAGCCGAAATTTGACAGAATTCAAAAAGGCCGAAGAACGAAGGACAGTCCTCACCCACAGAAACTTAAAATGTCAACATATTTAATTACAGACTGACATTTGTTTGGTGAACTCTGAGGTATTGTCGGGCCTTATTGCGTTTAGGAAGTCAATGTATTCTATGGAGTGAAAATACTTCATTTCATCCGCGGTTGCTCTTCTGGGCCTCTAAAATGGAATTTAATGTCAAGTTGTACAAAAATGTCCATCATTCTGTACATCCCATAGTTCAAGATAAGAGCGTGAGCCATTCGAATTCGCTGGGGTTTCATGGGGTGATTTTGTCCATAGTAATAATTCCCAACGTTTTCTATTTATGAAGAAGTATCGTTACCGTCATAGTAATAGGCTACTGTACGATTCAAAGGAGTCTGTGCCATAACCAACCAGCCTTTTATTACTTAATTTTATAACAATTTTAAATAATAAAAAATTAAATCTTTGTAAATAAGTTAATTTTTTTATTTTTTTTAGAAAATTTATTCCACAGGAATTATTATTGAATCCGCGGAACGTATATTTATGGTTGTGCCTTTTGTGGAACAAACCTAGCCAAATCAAACGTTGAAAGGATTAATTGTACTCAGTCCAGGGATGTCGAGACCATCTATCGACTCTCAGGGGTTATTACAAAAGCAACATTTTTTAAAGACCTCGTGAGAAAGTCGGGGGCAAATTCGCCCAATGTGAAAAATCACCCATAATACGAGCTTATATGGATTGTGTCGGTTCCAGGAGAAATACAGGGAAAAGTTTGGGTCGATAAAGAGAGAGGCTGGGATCACCTGGTGGCCTTTTCGTTAAATTATTTAATTATCATGGTGATTTCTGGTTTAATAGTAACACAAACTATTCGAGAATATTGCCCGAATATTGAACGACGTGGTTAGATATTGGAAGACGTTCAGCTGGGACAGGGGATTCTGATTCCTGTTCTGAAATTAGGCCAGTTATTATAGGAGAAAACTGAATGATATCTATCAGCATATATGAATGATCGTGGACACACAAGGTCCTTAAAGGAGAATAAACGTAGTTGCTTGTAGAAGGATGTGACTTTATCTCGGAAGACAAGGAAACCCTCGCCCAATTAATGGGGAAAGACTATTTGAATGGTTTCTTACGGTCCACGCTGATAAAACAAAAGAGAATAATCAAGGACTAACGAAATCTAGCGAAAGACCAGAAAGTTAGGCACTTTCCTAGGAAACCAGGAAGACATTGTGAAGTTAAAGACGATTGCAAACGCAGAATTGCCTGGCTTGTACAAAAAGAGTTTGATACGAAAACGAGACTATGCTTGTACAAAGAGTTGGCCAAGTTATGCAACTTTACAACGCGAGCACATGGGCCTACTCAGAGACCGACTCAAAAAGTTGGACTCTTTCCACCGAAGGTTATTAAGGCAAACAAGTCGTCCGAGGGCGCTTCAAAATATCAAACAGAACTGTGTACGAGAGGATGAAGTGTCCGCCAATCTCGATTGAAATCACGGAAGCTAGATGGAAGGTCTTTGGACAGTTCTGAGAATAGACCTGTATGCCCCAGCTTATCGAGGACTTCCTCGCTTCTGACGCTTTCCGATTCAGACGACGATCAAAGACTACCATCACGACAGGGACCTCCAAAAAATTGAGAAACGATTAAGAGAGGATTTTTTTGTTCAAAAATTTATTTTCTGTTCTTTGACTTCTATTCGTTGAGGGATCTTGGATCCACCTAACTCAGGAGACTCCCAGTGCCTGGCCGACATGCAAAAGGATTTATTTCTTCCCTACTCCACTGGAAGGTTCCAACAATGGCGAAGGTGGATGAACTGTTTTTTGGATAAGATGCATTTCATTGGGAACTGAGTAAACGTTGATTAGTTCTTAATCTCCGGTATTTTCTGGATTAGTAAATTTGTTGAGGCATAGCTATTGCTGACTATCTCCACTCAAAATACGGACATATTTTGTTGTCCCCCATAAGAATATTTATAAACAAATTGAGTGTAATGTGTCACTATTCAAGCCAGATTGTCGCTACAAGAATGCCTCCGAGGTCTGCCTGAGATATGCGCTTATAGTCGTTTCAAAGAATCCTAAAATGACCTTCACAAGGCATGCCGACCAAATTCTAGCGAAAATACTCCAGAGTTGAATGTCCTCAAGGCAATTTTCCAAGAGCCTTTACCCAGAAGAAAACCGTATACACGAATTGTGCCTACTATAGAATATACATGTGCCTCATAGAGGTATGCACTTATGGAGACCCTCCCGTCGACACTCCTTAGTCGGAGTTGTCGATATAAAGAAATGGTTGTTGAATCATCTAGTTTTGTTAAGACCGGGAAATTCACTATGTTCATAGGTATAATGGACTTTACGAATAGCCATATTATCTATAGCTCCTCACAGGCAGGACACACACTTTATTTGTAAGCAAAAAATAGTTATCATAACTAATCGTTGAGGGAGAACCAAGGAATACTCTTCACTTCTTTTTTCCTTTTGTTAGGTAGTCCTTTTGTAGACGATCCGGTTCCGCAGTTAGATGTTCACTGATGAAGGCGTCATTCGTCAAGCCAAAGCATCGAAAATGCGTGGAACCTTCAGCCGGAAAGTACAGCATTCGATTTGGCCTTTTGTCCGGCACTCGTTACACTGAAGTCTCCCGACCATTGTTATTGTAATCTAAAAAGAACAGTCCTTCCTTAGACATCAGTTCCCAACTAACTTCGCATGTAGGCACAAGCGGAGACACTTCCGGGAAACGATGGGGTCCCTCAAAGAGCACAGAACGAAAATGGCAATGGCCATAAAGGGAACGGGATCACCTACTGGTGTTTGCCGGGGTTATTTTTCAATTTTGGACTGGACAAAATTCGAATTAGGATCCCACGTGCACACGTCACCTTTTTGTATGTTTCCTGAGTCTGTTACCTTTTCCCTCGAGTAGACATTCCGTGCAATGGAGGTACGTCACCACCTCATTCTTTTGTAAGTAAAATAATCTTTGACTTAATTTCGAACATTTCGATAGTCTACATGCTTTTGAAGCCATCGAATCCAGGTTTGGCTGCATTTCTCACTTGGCTCTATGACTTTGGATGCCTCAGAAAACTAAACTTATGAATGTCAGATTCTCTGAATTGAGAATGTATTAGATTTTTAGACTCCTTCCCTTATCCAATTGTAGAATTTGTGGACAAAAAATGAACAAATATCATTTGCTTCTTTTATTTATAACCTTAGAATCACCGAAAAATAAAGTCAGAAAAAACGTAAAACAGTTAGTGACCGAAATTCCCGCTATCAACTGCACCATTTAACGTCTGTGATCTTCGATTGTTCCCACTACTATACGGAAGAGCTTTCATCCGTTGTCGCTTTTAAAACGCGAGCTTTTCATTAACAAAATTTGAAATATACGCTTATTAAAAATATATTTGGATTCCTCATTTACCGTGAACCATTCACTCAAATCAACTAAATCCATTGGCTTCCTCCTAAAAGAATTTGCCTTAAGATCGATCACTGGAATTTAGGTTTTCATGAGTTTGATTATCCGCGTGTTGTGCATTTTTTATTGCTACTCTCCAGAAAGGAGAAGTACTTAAACAAGTACTCACCCTTCTGATCGTTCCGTCCTAATCGCCTTCAAAACCTATAGGAGCGGTTGGAAAAATTAGTAAGAGAGTCGACTCAGAAGTCCTTACCAATTGGGCTAGTTTTCACATCATCTGAGAGTTGTCATCGTCAGCGGCAATACCACTACCTCTGGGTAGATTGACCTTCGAAAGTTTTAAGAAGGTAGCGTGGTTGAATTCATTTATGCTGATACGTCGACTTGACATCAAGGGATTGTTCGAAGAATTAACCTTGCTACAGCCCGCTAGAATACAAAATTCCTTAGTTAAACCATTTTTATTGTACAACTCGTCACCGCGGGGGGATATCTAAGGTTATAGAACCCTGGATAGACTCGTTTCATCGAGGGCAACTCAGGACTGACTTATTATTATTAATAGCATTGTCCGCGGAACCAGAAAAGTTAATTAATTTGAGATTCCAATTTTGCCATGCTAGGATACGCGCATAAGTTAAATCCATCCTCCCCCTGTTTCAGGACTAAATAAAAAAAATTAATTAAAACCTAAATTAGCCAAAGAAAATAAACAAGAAAGCTTTATATATGTTCGCTCCAGTAGTCCTTCGAATCTCGAGATCACTGATTTGTGATTGAAGCTCTTCGCACACGAATACACTCACTAAAATTGCGACTGAGAAAAAGTTAGTTGGTACAGGAACTCATTTCTGTAAAATTCCAGTAGTCATACTTCCTAGAGTACTTAATCCAGATCCCAGAGCATAAGAAAAAAACCTAGACAAACTGAGAGAGATCGCAGATAACCGTAGAAGAGGGAAACGCTTAGTCTGATTGTATCGAGGACAAACCGGTTTAGCTACGCAGGTTGCTTTAATAATAGGGATCGTTTCCGCTTAGTACCGGACGCTTTCGAAACCTCCGAAGTGGTCGGGAGAGTGGGTAGCGAGTGTGTCAATGAGACCCTCCAAAGCAAATATGGTGTTCATAGCACTTGAGTATAGAAATCATCTTTCTCAGCATGATTTGATACTAATAAAAATTAAAATACAACGTAGTATGTAGCATTTTCAATAACAGAAATGCAATATTTTCCCATCATTGTAACGCTTTCTAACAAAAAGTTAGAAAGTTGACTCAGATGGCCTAACCAAAGAAAGAACGACAAAACGTGAATTTAAATTTTAAATTATTATTTTTAATAAAAATAATTTTTAACAAATAGTTAATTATAATTTTTAATGAAATTTCGAGGAGAATATCGAAGTTCCTGAGCTACTCAGTAAATAGATGTTACAGGGGCCTTCGTGAACGTAACGTCTGATAACATCGAATCTGAAGGTCGTGCGTTCGAATCCGAAAGATGGAGTTTTTCAGCGAAGGTAAATTCTTGTCAAAAAATCTTACCCGTGAGGCGACGAGTCTTTCTAGCACGACACAGTAGTTGAAAGGGATCTTCCTACCTCTCTCCTGACCAAATCCTCTGATTAAGATTACATTATGAAAAAACTATTCCGCTAAAAAATGAAATGATGTTAGCGACGGTAGGACTTGCAACGAAATGGAATAGCGCGGACCTACTTCTCCACCTCAATTCGGAGACGGAAAGCCTGGAGCCGTACCTATCAGTTTTCTCAACCTTCCACGTTCCCTCAGCGGAACCTAGTTGATTCCGGAAGTCATTTGAAGATCTGCTGGTGTCATCTAACCAACATCGCCGTGCTTGTTTGTATCGGAGGCGTCTTCCGAGAGCAGTGCCTCGCTCAACGCCATTCCTAATGGGTACCTTTCCTGATGATGCGTCCTTATTGGGATCTAATTACGACTCGGATTAAAAGTCTGTGTGCAGTATCCGTAAATATAATCTCTTTTTATTGGCTGCCACCACATGGACATGGTTCTCTCTGAGTACTCCACGGATCATAACATCCATCTCATCATACTCTTTGGGCTCAAACTCCACAACACCTATGTAGTAGTTTAGCAGCGAGACAGCATAATCATTTAATGCTAGGAACAAATTCCTTGCATTTAGAGACGTTTCAAATAATAACACTGGTCTTCTACAAATGTCTTCAGTAATTTGTCGCTTTGTCTCAAGTATTATAAGGGACTTTGGAGTTTCGGTAACACCTAGAAACTTATATTCTTCGTGTTCCTCTAGGACTCTTACTAACTCGCTACATACTTGCGTGTTAGTCGCAGACTTTAAATAATTCAAATCTAGTCCTATACTCTCAAAGAATTCCCTGGCACAGACCCCCATGGAGTAGAGCTCCTCGGCTGTTCGAGCATGCATCTTCAGGTCATCGATAAAAAGATGGTGATTTGTATTGAAACAAACCCCCTCACAATGAACTGGTATTTGCTCAAACCAGTAATTGAGGGCGAACAGAGAACAAAGAGCAGCGGAGACATGCTATCCTCCTGAAGGATCCCCCTCTTGAGTTTTACCTCGCCTATCCGGTGCCTATTATAGCTGAGGTGAATACTCCACCTATTCATCACAGCCACTACAAAGCTGATGAACCACACAGACATACACAGACTGTGTAGGCACTCGACAAGGTAAGAATGATCAACTGAATCACATCCATCCACATGGACAAAAGTGAGTTTCCGTGAGACACGCTTTTAACTTGTTGATCAAAGCCTGCTCTTTTGCCCCCTACAATTTCGCACAGTACCCAACTGATTCTCAGAGAAAATCCCATTTGCTTCTACAAGGCTCCTGACCTCACTAGCCACCAATTTGGTCATCAGTTTATACAGGGTTGGCATGCAGGTTATCGGTCGATAATCTGCAGCAGATTGAGGGTTGTTCAGCTTTGGGATCAAATAAGTTGTCTCGGTGCAGGCCCAATCAGGAATCGTTTCCGGGTAAGTGATGCTTTTCTGTAATACACGACACATAGACTCGTGCAATGAAGTGCATCTTTTGTTAAAATCTATATATTATTATTATTATTACAGCACTTATCGCCTTGCTATAATAGTTATAGCAAAGCATGTGCAATACAAGAAACAATGTTATTAGTTAGCCTCTTCCATCCTCCACGGTTGCACGCAGTCGATCTCAGCATGTCCAGATCGTCTCCCGTCTTTAGGCATTTCTTCATCCTTTGGAGGTCTTTGTGCAGCATGATAGGTAGGGTCATCCTTGGTCTGCCACGGAAGCATTTGCCCTCGAACATGAAATGGTCCTCCATCGCCACATTAGCCGGGGCAGCAAGATCCATGCGTAGTACGTGACCAAACAGTCTCCACCGGGCGTCAGTGATTTCCAGGCTTAGAGGCCTACTCTTGCATTTTTTGTAAATACCGGTATTCGAGATTCTGGCTGGCCACTGCATGCCAAATAATACTCTAAGCTGTTTTCTGTGGAACCCATCGAGAGCCATTGATTCCGCACCTGTACAGGCCCAAGTACCAGCATTGTATGTCAGTATCGGTTTCACAAATGCATTGTACATGCGTATCCGCAGATTGACATCTAGTCCTTTCAGCCATTCCTTTTTGAGTTTTCGCATTGCTACTCCTGCAAGTGTTTTCCTTTTGATGATGTCTTCTGTGTCCCCCAGCAGGGATCCAAGCTTATTAACATGTCGCCAACGTTCATTAAGGATGTAAATCTATATAACAGGAGTTATTTAATAAAACATAACCCATATTTCAAACTTTCGAAACTATAAATAATTTTCAATAATTCTTTTATATTTCTAAAAAATATAATTAAAATATTTAATCGTTGGTTAACCAATTATTATTTTCACGTTGCATTTAATTTTGTGACGTCTTTAGTCTAGTCCAGCGTTTTTTATCATTATTGTTGCGCATATGATTACTTTTTTCCCCGACTTAATTCCTGATGAATTTAGTTTATGATGCGCTGATAAAATTAAACATTTAGTTTATAGTCATTTTTCATGTATCAAAGACGAGAGTTGTGCATGGCTCAGATCATCCCCATGCACCTTCCTGGACGCTACTGGAGGACGAAATCGCGAGAATATGGGTTTTTGATTTCTTTCAAGTGGATGTTTGTGCGATCACTAATGTAGACGTGGAGGAATGGTATACGTTAATGGGATTCACATTTCCCTCCCGGAAGAGGTAGAAAGGAGTCTAAGGAACATAGTCATCAACAGAGTTATCTTGTGGGGACTGGAAGCTACCGTATTCCCGGTTCTATGTCTAATTCTTGTGACTCATGGATAGTTAATCACGACTATGTTACTTTTGGACTGGTAAGACGTTTCTAACGTGATCATCAATGAAATTTGAGATGCAGCTACGAAGGAATTCTATGACTATCGTTAACAGAGAACTCCTCTGAATCGCCATCATCTGCGGCAATGCTTAATATCTCTAGGCAGCTGAAACCTAATGAAAGTTTAGTTTAACGACCAATGTGCTCAGAAAAACCAATATGTCACTAGAAAATTTCACAAAGTCCAAATTCAAGTAGAATAAGCTTAGTTCTCTCCAAGGCACTGAAAGTATAAAATTAACCAAACCTCCCATTTCGAATAATTTTGAACATATTTGGACGACTTAGATCAACCACTGTGGACCCGGCTCGCATTTCCTCGGTACAGTGCAATCTTCCTCCATCAACTATGAGGTCAAGTCGAGGCCACAAGATTTCAAAGTCCTCAAATGAGCAACTCAACTACCTCTTTGCATAAGGGACTCATATCACCACTTATATTAGCACTCGTCAGCAAAATAGGACTCCCTAGTTGTTTCACAATTTGAACCACCAACGGGTAATCAGGGATTCTGAAGCCTATGAGTAAACTTCCAACATTCAGATGAGAAAAATCAGTCACAGTTCTTTCAAAAAGAAGGGTCACTGGTCCCGGAAGCAGTTTTTTCAATAATTCAGAGGAAACCGTAACTTTTGCAAAACTAAAATTTATTTTTGAATGAAACTCTGATATTTGATCAACTGAACTGATGGCTATCGACAAAGGCTTAGTGTAGTCTCTTCCTTTGATATCATATATTTTATCGAATGCCCTAGAACTAGTGAGGGATCCTGCTATTCCATAAATGGTGTCAGTAGGGATGGCTATAATTCCTTCGTTGATGAGAGCACAGACTGACTTGTTTATGACTGACGACGCGGAAGCCAAAAGTATATTCATTTATTTGAGTAAAATTGTGGTTTTTATTTTAAAATAACATTAAAATTAAAAAATCGATTTATTTAAAAAAATAAGATTAAAATTATATCCGAATCAAAATTGTGGAGGAATTCCGAAGAGTATCTGCAACATTCAAGTGAAGGCAAAAAACCTACTAAGGTAATATTCCCGTGTGGAAATCCTGCCCAGAAACCTAGAAAATATGATAGAGGCGACTGGAACAGTGCCCCTGCGAAAGAATCGAGTATGCGGACCCCGTCCATATCGGAAATGCACAGGAACGCAGTCGGAACACCGAGAAAAGATGCGGAGACTGTTGAGGGAGGCTGGGATTACCTGAAATTTGTTTATTTTGGATATGATGGTGGTTTTCTGGTTCAATAATAATAATGATGCGTTGGTAGGCCACCCTTTTAGAAGGGTAGGGAAATTCGAATGGTTCTCTTCCTTGCAGAAGGTTTTCTGGTTCAATAATAATCTGACCGGAAGAGGAAGCGGGGTGGTGGTCTATCCATTTTATATCGGAAAGATCTTAAATGTGTGGACATCACTGATATCGACTTGGTCAGTCACTTACAACTCAAGAAGTGACCATAATGCCATCCTTTTGAAGATCAAGAGAGAAACGTCAACTAGGAGGAGGTCCCCAGAACAATTCAACTACAAACGCGCAGACTGGAGATTTTACCGTACACTTACAGTTCCTGGATGGCATTACTTCAATGGATAAAGTAGTCGCTTATGTAAACCGCACTATCTGTACCTAAACACCACCTTAACTACACCAGGGGATATGGCAGGTCGGCATTAACCAAGGAAAGAAACGAACTCAAAAAGTCTGACCGATTAACTACTGAGGATAAGCTAAGACTGAAGGCTTTGAACAATGAACTATAAATAGGGAGGTAAAAGCACAAATATCAAGATGAAAGCATATGTTCTCGTTGAATAGAAATAGACCCACTACTGAAATTTGGAAGACCATCCGAGACGTCTCAAGAGAGGATGAAAGATCGTCCGAGGTGGATCACAGCCAATCACAGTCAAACAACCTAATAAAATACTATATGAAAATATCCCATAAAGACCATAAGAAGTCGGATGTATCCCCGAAATATCTCATTAAACCGAAAAATGAACCGGAAATGATTCACTTTACTACAAACGACGTGAGATATGCATTGAAAGCCATTAAAACAACTTATCTAACGGACCGGATAAGATCCAAATGATCCTCTTAAAAAACCTTGAGGACTATAGAATCACTGCATTAACGAGGATATTCAACCACTCTATTAACAAAAATTATATTCCAGCCTTATGGAAGCTTACCCACCTACGTCCAATTTTAAAACTCGGAAAAGTGCAGAAGGAATTAGCTTCGTACAGACCGGTCGCGTTATTGTGTTCGGTGTTGAAAATTCTGGAAAGGCTGGTTCTTGCGAAAATTAAAAATTTCCTCCCGGATTTGTCAATTCAACATGGTTTTAAAAAGGAGAGGTCTACTTCAATTCATTTATCTGCATTGACTAACTTTATACGATATGGTTTCTCACACAGTCCGGGACAAATGAAGACTGTACTTTGCTTTATAGACGTCCACAAAGTTTTGACTCTGTGTCAAGGAGGATTCTTAATTGGAAAATTTACCAAACTAAGATTCCTGGAAAGCTCAACTCTAGCTAGCTAACTTCCTTAGTGGTCGGAGGGGACGCGTCTGCATTGGTCAGTCAAGGTCTATTTCACGGCTTCTCCCTAACGGGGTTCCAAGGATCCCCTTTGTCTCCAGTTTTATTCAATCTATTCATGCTATCCAAATTGCTACTTCGAAATTGCAAGAAAACATGGATCGTCTTGACAAATGGATATCGACTGCCAGCAGTGAAAAGTCCGTCACAACCCTATTTACTTCAGAGAAGAGACTGGGAAGACGGATGGTCGAACTAAAGGCAATGGAGCTATTCCTTTCAGAAAATCCCAAAGGATTTTTTGGGGTGACTTTTGACATGCATATGTCATTCTTGCCCCATGTTGAAAACGTAATTACGAAATGCGAAAAGAAAACTAATGTTCTGAAATACCTCACAGGCTTATGGAAGATCCAAAAGCATTCTGTTTTGAGCACTGTATATAAACAATTCATTGAACCATGCATATCTTATACATGTGGTATATGGGGCCCACTCATCTCTTGACGAATGTTTTGAAGATCGAGGCTAGTTGGAAAAGAGCCTCCAAAATCACGGAACGCTGGATTTCTGGAGAGTTTCAGCCACCAATGCCACTTGAAGCCTTGATACGAATGAACCTTGGAACGCGCTGTCGTGACTGCGAAGACCCAGTCACTCGACCGATACGTGCTTGTGTGGGGTCGAGGGAGGAGCATCGAGCCAAGATGAAATACCTGTTAAAGCGTGCTGAGATCACGTGATAGTTAGTTTGTGTAATCGTGGTCTCTGGTGTTATTAATCCGAACAAGAGGATTATTAGGCAGCTATTAATTTTGGTCTGGTTAGGTTCAGAGTGATCTTGTAAATTTGAGACACATATTGGCACTCCTCAATGCGATTTTTACTACTATTTGTTGTCTATCTGGAAGCCGCCCTTCGGGACCTACGAGACAAAACTGGGCCGACTTCGATCTCAGAACTAATTTACGCGGATGACGTAGACTTTGTTTCGGAGGAGATAAAAAAGATCAAGACTATTATAAATCATGCTCCCGGAGTATTCGCGGAATGGTTTTTGAAATGAACGAACAAAAGACGGAAGTTACAACTGTTAAAAAAGAAACTCAATTGACAGATGATCGTAACGAATAGTATAATGATTTTAGTAAGGATCAGAAATTGACGTTTGAAATATAAAATTGTCCGAGAAACTCGATGACTACAACACGTGGTAATATTTCCCTTATTCAAGAGTAGAGTTAAATAAATTAATTACAATAATGTCAGCACTTTCACAAGGGTCATTATAACCCCACTGGATTAGCGAAGAGAGAAATCATTTTTTGATACAGGCTGGTATTGTGTGTCATGTGGATTAAGAAAAGTTATGCTTATTAATCATATGTAAGCCAGACATTAGCCATTTCCTGAGTTATATGGATTTTTCTATATGCTGCGTGTGAGTCCTTATGAATAATCAAGTTCCAAAGTGAGGTATTAATGATGACAGCATCACTCGTCAAGCCACCAAGCATTTTGGATCAATTGAAGTATGAAGAGGATGTGATTATTCAGACATCAGTCGCCAATTTGAAAATTACATTAAACATGTGTTTCACGAAAGCGTAATTGGGTCAATAATTTAAAGAAAAATATTTCAGAAGATTATAGCACAAAAAACTTAATTAATCACTAATAATCACACACAGCAACAAATGATTGAAACTATTATCAAAAAATACGAAACCACGTGCCTAAAACAACAGAAAAAAAAGTATAAATTTGTGTTTATTTAGATTGTTGAGCTAGAAAAGGATTTGAATTGGTCTCAAATTGACAACGAGATTCTACTTTTGGACAACGAAGCAATGAAGAAGCTGATTTTTGTATTCCTAGTTATCTTAGTTTAGTCAGCAAATGAAGAAGTCCAACTTAAAAATGAAGAGAAAAAAGAAGAGTTTACATCAGTTAGTCAGAAATACTATGAAGTTATATCAGAATTTACGACATTGGAAGAATTACATTCTCAGATATCTCTAAATTCATTTTGGGAAAAATCCAATAGCTCGCAACTAAAAATTCTCATAGATATGAAAATCCAAAATGACTTTCTGAGAAAAAGAATCGAGGCCTTTTTAAGGCATATTGATGACTTTAAATGTACAAGTATAAATTTGAATAGCAGGCATTTGTACCTCCGAAAGCACCCACAAGGATGAGTTGTTATGCAATATAAATGTGATGGCCAACAATAAATATTGGATTACAACAGAAATGTTTGAGCTAAACAAAACTATTAGAGTACTGTTTGAAGAAAAGTTTCTGGTATAGTTGTAGTAGTAAATTAGAATTTTAATTATGACTTCGAGAATAAATATCGAATAATTCTAAATGAACTCGAATCGGCAAGATCCCACAATAAATACCTTCAAAAAATCGTTGAATTATATATTTATTTCAGATTCAAATTTTGTCCTCAAAATCGTTCTACTGCTTGCACTGCTCGAAAATAGTATTAGATTATATAACATAGAAAAATGAATTGATGCATTTTGTAGAAAGTCAGCAAGATAATGCGGAAAAGGTTAGTTTTGGTTCGTTATAAAAAGCATGATCTCATTTTGAACATTGAAAATCTGATAAGTGAAGTTAAAATTCAAGCCATCGACCAACAAAAAGATAATTTCTAATAAAACTTGTCGGATTCTCTAAATGTGAAAGATTTATTAATTGAATACCTGAAAGATCAAATAGCCATGAAGAAGGAAACAATTTTAAAGTTACAAACCCTAAATGCTGATCTTAATAAAGAAGATTCAAAGAAAAATGACATTATTTTATTCCTAAGTGATAAGTTAGTCCACGTGGTTGAATTAACTTAAGGTTAAGTGATCCCGGACAGTCTTCAGATGTAAGGACTATCAAAGAAAAAGACATCGATACTTATGACGTTTCGGATAGTTATTAAAGTCTAATAAACACAGCTAACGAAGAGTGCAATAAAAATAAGGACAAAATTATTGAAGAAAATAATAAAATCATTGATCAACTATGAAAAAAATTGGAACAGAGAGAAGATATTAGCAGACCAAAGTCATCACATGTGATTTTAGAAAAGATTAATGTATATTGTAATATGATTCCAAGGTCGAAAATTTCGATATTCAAGTAAAGTGACTGATTCCGTTGAAAATAGATTTTTGGAAAATTTCAATTACCGAATAGGCATAATCATTGATAATTTTGCAGAAAACGGGGATAAACTGCGCGGATTGAATATAAACTTAAATACTTCTGAAACAGAAAAACAAGGAAATATAAATATTTTAAACTTAATAATGAAACATCTCGACGAAATATCAGTTATCCATGATATAATTAAACTAAAAAATGTATAACGAAATTTTGAATGGGGACTTTAGCGATAAAGTAATTATTCATATTTTTTAGGGACAAATTATAAAAATCTGCCAAATTTTGCAGAAAAATGAACATCAATTAGCACTAAATTTGCTTACTTGCGATATATGATCGTTTATCCAACATTTAGTCATGGGAAAATATTTATGAGAGGATAGAGTTTTAAAGGACATTGAAGTAAATATATACGAATCAAGTAATATTCGTAAAATTAATGTTAATAGAAATATTCTCAGATAATGTTATTGAAAAAATAAATGGTAAATAAATTAGTGAATCGTAAAATAGAAAATGAAAAATTCAAAGAACATTGAAGAATACTAAAGATATAGAAATACTTATTTACGACGAAAAAGTTGACTTAATAGAAAAAAGAAGAGATAAACAAATTCCTCCTATGTTAGATGAAGATTATGATGAATATCCTAAAGATGTAGAAATTGACATTGATTATAAAGCATTATCAGATACTGATGGGAAAGATGAAATTGGAGAAGTAATAATTAATAAAGGTTTTGTTATTTATGATTTTAAGAACCAAAAGGAGAATATATTGACAAGTATGATAAGATTCCAAGTAAAGAAGTTGAAATTTTGATTGGTGATACAGAATTCTTCGACATCGACAGTGATAAATTAATAGGTAAACATTTTAATTGACTCATGAAATAGACTCTGAAGACTTAATTAAGAAAGCAAGAGGTAAATAATAAAAACATATTTTAGACATTGGGGATTATTCTGAAAATCCTAAAGATATAGAAATTGACATCGATTATAAAAAATTATCAGATATCCCTGAGAAAGATTTATTTGGGGAAGTAATAATGAATTATGGTTTTCATATTTTTATAATTTTAGAGCCAAATGCAAAAATTATTGAGGTCGACAAGAACTATAAGATTCCATATTAATATTTATGAGCGATTTTTAATTTATGGAAAATTATCGCATAAATCGCACGATTCCGTATACTATAAAATGCATTTTAGATTCCGGACTATTTAAACACGTTAACTGCCTGAGAAGCCAGTTAATAGTATTGCAAACAGCTCATTCTTTTAAATATTGTAAATTCATGATCAACTAAGTTAAGATAAAATTTGTCCAAGATTTGTTTCTTGAAACCGACGAACTTCCCAATTAGACGCAACTTCGAATTATTCATTTTTCATAAAAAATACTTTAGTGAATCAAACGATAGAAACTAGTAGCCAAACCCAATCGTCTGTTATCTCAAAGTCATCAAAACAATCAAAATTTAGAAGTTCATCTTTAATCACTGACGGTAGGATTATTAATTCGATATTAGCATACCTCTGACCGCTTCCAAATCAATGAAAGAAATACTATCTAACACCTCACTTTCGAGAACTAGTTATTAATTTATTCTCTTTAAATGATAATGCACGTTGCTGGCTAATGGTTGTTGTTGATGTTTATAAGAACCATCTAAATTCATCGGATTATGCGGACTTCTGTGCCGAATTGAGTAAAAGAAAACCCAAATCGAACGGCCACCTAGCTTGTCCGACATGTTTCCGACGTGGATGCTTCTAGGATTCGTCCTCAGCGAAACAAACATGAAATTTCAGGTTCTACGAGCAATAATATTTTCCTCAACAGCTAATGTCGAAAACAATGGCTGCCTCAGTTATTGAAAGCACGCGCTCTAGACTGGGTCGTGTCCCCAGAGGTAGATAAGCTATTCTCTTGGAGGGGTTCAAGACTAAGTTTGGAGAAGAAATAAAATTCGAAGGTGACCCCAGATTCTAAGCCTGATATGTCTTCACCGTCCCTGGATCCTAAATTTTACGATCACTGCCGACGCACATTTATGGAACAATTGATAATTGCAAATTGAACAAAGCTCGAGACCCCGAACCAAAAAGATTCCTTATATCAAGATTGACAAAAACTTATTGGAGTGTTTAAACTGTGTCATTAGCCAATGGGTTAAAAGAACTCTATAATTTCTATGGATCAAATTTCTACTCTTATTTATGCTGGTCAAGCTACATGTCAGATTATTTCAGTGAAAAAATGAGCCATCAAAATAAAATGAGAATATAAGTAGAAAAATCGAAAAGTGGAAATCCTTTTTTTTGCTAATTAAAAAAAATTTTATAAAGACTTTGTCATCAGAGGAAAAACCTATGGCCTACCACGCATTATCCTTAGTAAGATACTAAAAATCAAGGTGAAAGAGGGAGGATTATTTCGTACATTGAAGATAAAATTAAAATTCTCGAAAAGAAATTGTGTGTATCTGAGTCCCGCGAAAAATTCCGCCTTGATAATCTAAACTTCGAATTAAATCTAAGATCATTTTACAGAAACCTAATCCCTACGGCAAATAATGTTACTGCGTCTATTGATAATGAAAAATGTGCAGACTTTTGGAAAGACGTTTGAAAAAAAAATGTATGTTTAGAGAGGGTCAATTTTGAAAAAAGAATAACCGGCGTCGAGAATGTATTTGTTGGATTTAATAGAAATGAGTTTAATAAAACAATTAAATATCTGCCTAACTGGAAAGCCCCAGGCTGCGATGGAGTTTTCAACTTTTTTGTTAAGAAGTTCACGTCTTTGCATGACTCAATATTTAATGTGATGAGTAGAGTTGTGGAAGGAAAATGTGTGCCTGGAAAGTGGTTTTTCAGTGGACTCACTTATTTGATCCCAAAATGCACTGCCCCTGAGTCTCCAAAAGATTTCCGCCCGATTACATGCATCTTTATATAAACTCATGATGAAATGCATTAATATGAAGCTAACTATGCGGAAGCATTTGATCTACTTACTGAAAATCAAATCGGCACTAGGAGGAGATGCCAAGGTGCTAAGGAACAGGCTCTGGTGAATTAGTCATTTAACAGTCAACAGATTTGGACTTTATGCAGCATGGATTGACGTTAAAAAGGCTTTCGACTCAGTAACCATGATTTTCTCTTTGATGTCAATTGTGGATTGTTAACGTAATTAAAATACGTTTTCCGTCTCCACTTTCCGGGTCAACTGGTTCAGGTATAAAGGGATATCCAGCAGATTCCAAATGGTTCAGGTATTAAGAGATATCCAGCAGATTTCAGGACTCGCTTAACAATTCCGTTAATTGCCTTATGTCTTGGAATCGTCCTGCACTTCTTCTGCAAGAAATGGAATGATGCCCATAACAGTCGAGCATACATATTCAGGTTATCAATAAAAAGAAGGTAATTTGTACTGAAACAAACATCCTCACAATGAACTGATATTTGCTCAAACCGTTCATTTAAGCAATGACTCAACGGCTTTGGCATCGATCGATATACAGAAGGCTATCGACTCTGGGGACACTTAACGAAGAAGATCTTAAATTCAAATTTACATCCGAACATCATGCTATGGGTGAAAAGTTTTTTTAACTGGTGGAGGAAGAAGAGTCCGGATCAATAAGACTTTTTCAAAATTAAGGATACTCCCACACGGGGTCACAAAAGGTTCCCCTTTATCTCCGTTCCTATTTAACTTATTTCTACACGACTTGCCTACTACCATAGATCAGGACACTATGTTTTACCTTACGCAGACTTTAATTATCTACACAAGGGATCTCTTATCGGTTGAGCTGGTGACGTGGCTCTGTTACACATGTTTAAAAAAAACTTATTATACAATCGAGAACTCAGGCTAATGACGTTTAACGTACGTGGAATCTCGAAAGATTGGACAAGGAAAGTACTTTGTGAAGATTTTGAGAAATACAAAATATTCATTGGTTGCCTACAAAAGACAAAAATCGAAAATGGACCCCGGTTAGCTCGAGGAATTCTACTCAGAACTATCGAGCACATACTCTAATAATGCTTCCTCGTCCCTTGTCTTTGTTGCGGGAGATATGAATACAAAGGCCGAAAAACGAATGGGACCCGAAGAATCCTCTATTAAAAGACACGGGCGCGGAAGGAGAAATGCATCTGGAGCCTCTCTAATGAACTTCTGCGAGGCAAATTGCCTATTCCTGTGCAACACGGCCTCCACGCACTCAGCTCGACACAAGACGACATGGCACAGACAAAGAAAAAACTCTCTCGAGGAGACTGTGAATATATAATCAAATCGACTACATTATCTGCCGAAAGTCTGATAAACACCTACTAAATGATGTACAAAAGTCTGATAACACCTACCAGGGGACAACAACTGACAGCGACTATAGGATCGTTATTCCAAAACTGTTTGCAAAAAACATCTGACGGAAAAATATATTGAAAACGCGAAGACAATAGCCCAATATATACTTTCAAACAGAAAATTGTGGTTAGAGCCCACCTGTAGGGCTAAATATCACGAACAAATCGAGACTCTCATGGAGAAAACCCACCGGAATCATTAGTACGAATTATGTGGGATCAAACAGAACAGGTAATCTTTAAGTCTGCCTATATATGCCTTGGAGTTCGAAATCATCACGCCCTAAAATTGGATTACCACCCGAACGTGCCAGATATGGCAAAGCATTGCAAAGAGCTAGGGATAAAAGCGGCAAACACGTCAGACGAGAGTATAAAAAGAGCTTAAAATCCAAAAAAGGGAACTAAAATGAAAAAAATCAAAAAGATGAACAGACAACATTCACGGGAAATTATCACATCCCTATTAAAATATGTGGAATGCCTAAAGGACAATTCAAGGATGTTTGCGGCTGATGCGGACAAAGAAAGGACGAAAAGTCCTTCACATCAAATACAAAGAAAAAAATTCGTGGGTATTCCAGAAGAAAAAGCCGAATTGATTGCACGACACCTTGAAATATTGTTGAATACAGAAAATAAAGACTTTCCCTTTTTTCAGGAAGATCCGAGGGCACTAAAAAATTTAATCACGATGGAAGAAGTGGAATCAGCTCTAAATAAATTAAAGAATAACAAGAGTGCTGGGCCAGACAACATAAGCCCTAAGCTTTTAAGATATAGATATGGGTTAAAAAAACTTAGCGAGACAATTGCAAAAACCTTAAATGACATCTTTGTAACCAATACCGATCTAGGACTTGGAAATTGATTATTAATACCCATACAAAAACCGAACAAAGCAAAAGGACCAGTAGAAAATCTCCGCCGATCATACTTCTGAACTCGATACGCAAGGTGCTGGCAAAGATTGCACTAAGTGGATAAAAGGTGTGGCGGATCTATACCTACCAGCAAGTCAAAGTGGGTTCCAAGAAGGGAGGTCTACGGCAGACATTGTATAAAGCCATAGATGGCGCTGGCAACGCACCAAAGATTTAAGAGCTCAAAGACCGTGTTGAGAATAGATCTCTCCAGAGCTTTTGACTCAATAAACAGACAGAAACTGATGAATGTACTTGAGCGAATATTGGATGAATCGTCGGTTAGGATAATCAGACTACTACTTGCGAACACAAGATTATCTGTGAGGACAGAAGGAGAAACTTCCCGCAGTTTCAAAACAACGATTGGGACACCCCAGGGTGATTCCCTCTCCCTTTTACTATTCACCATATACCTTGAATCTGCACTTCACGATCTTTGTAAATGCTATATAGGAGACATAGAAGAGACATTTTATGCGGATGATGTGAATTTCGTATCACGGGACGTGACCGCTCTCAACACCTACTAGAAAATGCACCTGCGGAGCTTGAGAAATAATTTCTAAGCGTAAATGTTAACAAAACTGAAATTACGGAAATCAAAAGAGAGGACGATATTACTCATGAAAGATAGAGATGTACTAATAAATTCGGATCTCTACTAGGAGACGTTAAAGATGTACTAAAGAGGAAAACACTGGCAAATGCGACAATGGCTAAACTGAGGAAAGGATGGTTAAAAGCCAAAAGACTTGGAAATGATATCAGATGCAGGTTTTACAACGCCTTTGTGAAACCGATTCTACTTTACAACGCTGGGACCTAGGGAAGTTCCTTCAACGAACTATCGAAACTGGATTCGTTCCATAGAAGGCAACTAAGAAGCTTACACGGAATGGAGTGGCCACGTAGAATTTCAATCACTGGTATTTATAACAAGTGTATGTGTTCGTACATCAGCAAGGATGTGTTAGATGCCCGGTGGAGGCTATTTGAGCATCTATTAAGAATGAACCCAGACGCACCCGCTAACAAAGCGGTGGAAGATTACTTTGACAGTTGCGACAAACCCTTTCGCGGACGACCTAGATCGACACTTCCGACTGCCTTAAACAAAGATCTAAATCGTGAAAGAAAAAATCTAAAGACGGGGACCTGAACGAATTGTGATCACTAGCATTCGACAGAGGAAGATGGAAGAGATTGACTATAAATATTGTTTATATGAATGTTGCACATGCGGAGCTATAAACATTATGGCTTTCGTGAAAGTTCCTTAAAATAGAGGATCTCTCTCCGTGGCTGTGGTTCAGTCGCATTTCAACCAGGTGTGCGATTGACTAGTGCTACTCCCAGAATCTTAGCTTGTCTCTTGGTTGGAATAGTTTATCATCCAAAATAGTTCGGCGGAATAACTTTTAGCCTTCTGGCTGACGTAAAAGAGAGGTCGAGGATTTTTGTGGACGTTGACATTTAATTTCTTTTCAACCATGAAATCTGTCCAGAATAGTTTACAATTTGTTCGTAGCTGTCGTAGCACATATATCCTTGCAAGCATAAATTATGTCATCTGCATACGCAAGGGTTATCGAATTTTCGTCCGAATCAATTAGAGTATCGTGCAAGAATAAGTTAAAAAGCGACGGTGACAAGGGGAACCCTGAGGCACCCCGTTTAGAAGAAATTTTTGAGACCGGTTTTGTTACGAATTTTCTCTTCTACCAGTGAGAAAGTTCCAGAGTCATTTTTTAAAAATATTGGGGATTACTGAGCAGTACATTTTCCTCGTTGAGATTTTTCTGGGGACCGAATCAAAAGCCCTGCGGATGTCAACCAAACACAATAAAGTTTTGAGGTGCTTATGCTTTGACTCAAGTCCCGCCATAGTAAAGTTTGTGAGGGTTTGCAAGTGCGTACTTGTAGATAGATCTTTCTCAAGGATTCTTTAGGTAAATATGGGAAGATGCGGTCCAAGACCATTTTTTCAAAAATTTTTGACAATGCGCATATAGGGATATTGGTCGCTCAGGGTTTTTGATCTTGAAAAGTCTTCCACGTGACTGAAAGGGATCTATGTTTGTTAAACACGGAAGTGATTTTTCTCCATTCATTTACTTCCTTTTTTAGAAATTTTCTTTATTTCGCTATCCAGCACTCGAATTCGTTATCTAACTTCTGATGGTGGCCTTTAAATGCTTTTGAGTCGATTACGTTCATTTATAATCTTCCTTTTGTGGTCAAAACGTTTAATGTGGGATTTGATTGATCTTTCTCTGATAAATAAATTCACTGCCTTCTGGATATTTCTGTTAACATAGGAAACTGTATTATCAAGTGACTTGAAACGTACTGCGTCGAAATTTGCCACATATTGAGCAAAGTTTATGTCTACATATTGAGCAAAATTTTTCCAATTAACGTTTCTGTAATCCAACAAAGTGTTTCGTCTTATTTCAGAGATGAGCGTACTCTTCATCCGAATAAAAATAGGATTGTGGTCGCACCGGAAGTCATAAATCACTAAACATTGGCAAGAGAAGCAATGTTAAGGGTGGCAAGGGTCAATTCAGGCAAAGCTCTATAATGTGTTCTTGTGATCATCCGATAGTCGTTAAGGATTATGAAATTATCCAGTAGAGAGAGGAGATTTGGCATTAGTACCAGGACGGTGTTTCACGTTGAGGTCGCCACATATCAACAAATGATGGTGTTGATGTAACACCTCCAGGGAGAGGGTAAACACCTTTGAGCAGGACCTGGTAGGGGAATGTACATGTTCACAATTGTAAAATTTCCCATGTTTGTTCAAATTGAGATCCCAATGTATTCCACGGGAGATGGAGGATCATAATACAAAGGCGTTATTGTGTGCCCTATTTCACTTTAACGAGAGTAATGACTCCTCCTCCACGGCCAAACTGGCGATCCTTCCTGATAACAGTGTATCCTGAAGTGTTTGATTGGGGAAGAGTGTGTCAGTTTCGTCTCCTGTAGAAGGCACACGTCGAAGTCGTATTTCATAGGAAAGTTCTAAGCACGGTTATCTTTCCTCTCAATCCATTTATGTTGAGTTGAAAGATGTAAAGATTTTGCTGGTCCCGGATTAAGTTTAATGTCTCCAGAGATGATTAAGAGCGTTCTTAAAAAGTCAAATGAGTATTACAGAGAGAGCTGTCCAAGAAAGACATTCTTTTGGGTTGAAGTGAGCAAATGATCCTTTACACTGTGTGACTAATTCCAAAGTTGGAACAGCGAACCACATGACGCGCGCTAATTATAATGTTCAAAAGAAGGCACTTCCGGAGAGCAGTTGGTCGCTGGTGGAATATTCAAGGAAAGTTTGGAGGCTATTGAAGACTATTGGAGACTGGGGTCATATAATTCAGTGTTTCTCAACGAGGTACGATATTTTTCTTTCAGTAGGTGATTTTTTTTAATTATGTTATATTTATAAGTAAATTTTTAAATAATTTAAATAATGTAGCGTGCAACCTTTTGATGTCTTTTTTTGGAATCGCCGCGTGCCGCCATGTGGTGCTACGTGGCTAATTGGTTAAAGTTTTGTTTGTTTTCTCCGTTCCTGCTCTTTTCCTTCCTATTAAAGTGACGTCGTGTGATCCACCTTTCTAGGTGGTGCCCAGTGTCAGACAGGCACGAAAAAGGATCATTTGCTCTCCCCCACTCCACTGGAGGGGTTTCCACAACTGCAAATAATTGACGTCTTTTACCTTTTATGCTGATTCCGGATGGACTTCTTTCTCGGTTTATCCGGGGTTAATAAATAAATTGATATTACCGCTAAAAAAGATTTAATTAATTGGAATATTCCAGGTTGAATAAATCCAGGGTTATCGTCCGTGTTTGGTTTAAAACAGTGGTTCCAAACCTGGGTTCCGCAAAATTTAAAAATCATTTGGTTATTTAGGATGACATTGCAAAATATTTTCGGGATAAATTTGATGACGATTGGGTACAAAATCCATTCAAAGTGAAGTAATACCAGCAAATCTAACATCAATTGAATATGCTTATTGCTTTGACATTAGAATCAATGTCAAATCAAATACAGTCAGACCCCGAATTGGGGCAGACCCCAGGGGTGGGGCACCCTCGGATTTTGGGGCACCCCCGCATTTTGGGGCATTTTTTTATTGGCCAACATTTTGGCAGACTAAAATGGAAAATCGATAAAAATATGGAAATTTTGGGGCACTATAAAATTGTGGGGAATGGAATTATAAGTAAATAAAATTATATTTTATTAATAAATATATAATTTTAATTATATATTAACGATTGCTAAATTGATATTGAAGAACAAATTATCTAAAAGACAGATAATTAAAAAATACAAAATTAGTAAAGGCATGATTTCGCGAATAAAAAAAACAATTGTACCTTTTCTTGAAACAAGGTACTGTAAACACGAATGAGGAAACTGCCTTATTGTGAGAAATCTAAATTCGATGATCAAGTTTTTGAAATATTTCATAAAGTACGCGAAGATAAGGTTCCAATATCAGGTCCTTTCATAAAGAAAATTGCCTTATATACGCCTTCAAAATTGGATTTGATACTTTCAAAGCTTTCAAACGGCTGGCTTGACAGATTTAAAATGCTGGATGACTGGAAATATTTTTATGAGCTGGTTGACTCGAATAAAATGAAAGATTTTATACAATCAACAGAAAAGTATTAATATTGCTTGATTAATGTGGGATGTCATAAAACTATTGAATGCTCAAATATTGAGTTTTTATTTTTGCCAAAAAATACAACACCGTATTTGCAACCATTGGATATGGGAATTATCAAGACCTTTAAAGATTATTACTCAAATTATCTGATTCAGTATTTGTGTTTTGAGGAGGATGATGATGAATTCAAACGGTTGATAAACAAAATAAACCTTCGTCATGTAATTCTGCTAATTTCTAAAAGCTGGGAAAAACTTGATCCAGTTTAATATTTAATTGTTGGAATCAAATTGAAAAGATTCCTGATTTCGTAAAAATTGAAGATACCATTACAGAAGAAATTATCAACAATGCCGTAGACGAAACATTGAATTGGGAAAGTGACGAATTCGTTGATAATATTTACAACGAAAAAAAGAAAAATAACATGGAAACAATTCTAAGAGAAACGCAAGATTCTCTTGATCAGTTAGAGAAGAAAATTTTTTACATATCTCCTGAAATTTCGACTTAATTTTATGAAAAATGTAAGAAGTAAAAGGATAACTGGGGATAAATTAACTAATTATTTTTCTAAAAATTGATTTTTGATGTTTAAAATCTCTGTTTTATAAAACCCCTGTTTTTGGGGCACTTGGTGCCCCAATTCGGGGTCGGTTTTCAAGATCGCTTGGTCAATAATTCGAAAGTGACCAATGGGCGTCTGGGAATGGCTGTTCCAAAGAATTGTCAAAGGAAACAGCCACTCAATTCTTCAGGACAATTTAGCTCGATAATCTTGCTTAGTCCTTTAAGAAAGTCTTGGTGTTGGTTAGATTTATCCAAATCAGGGATCTAGTGGACGTCTATATCGCATCAAGTCGCATATTGAAAGTGGATCCTAATGAACATAGAAATGTTCACAACAAATCCTAAATCGGAAGTCGTGGAAACCAGAAAAAAGGAAAAAATTAATGAACCACGGATGAAGTCCAATCAGCTTAGGTCTTGACTTGGAGAGAGTGAGGCCATTGTTGGAAAACAAGATCATTGCTACGGCCGCGTTAAATAAAGTTAATAAGAACTGGAATTAACAGCAGACGATCGAGTATATCATTCCGACTACGATGCCTTTGTTAAACCAGTCCTATGGTACAATTTGTTAACGTTGGTGATGTTCAAGGCTGAAGAACTCGGGATAGACTCGTTTCATAGAAAGCAGGTCAGAACATCGCTCGGACTAAATTTTGCCGAAGAGAACCAACAAAAAAGCGCTTCCTCCAGTGATCCTTTGAGCCTAATTAACATTAACAAAACTCCTCCAGTGATCCTTTGAGCATCTCTTTTTAGGAAGTTTGCCATCCTCTTCTCTGCTGCATCTCTGATCGACATTACTAACATATCATCTAACTTCTCGTCGAGCCTTTTGCGCAGGAAATCTTGATCCCTGCTCTTCTCGAATTTTCAAATCTAGATAATACGCTCCTTGTCTTCAGTGTAATACCATCTTTCTAGTGCATCGAGGAGCGATGGAATGATCGCACGTGAAAAGATAAATAAAAGCATATCCGTTTCGAGTCTCAATTTCCTAATACACAATATGCTTTCTTCCTTCGGAGTTTAAAGCCACATAATGTACTCCCAGTTTTCTCAATAGCTGTTTCTAGATGCTTCAGAGATCTCACAGTATTGATTCTGCATAGGGAGCCTTGCTGATTTCCTTTTCCATTTCGACTTTTCTTCTGACAGTTTTAATCTTTGGAGACCCCACCAGTCTTTGATCTCCTCCATATACACATTGAGTCTCCCCTCCGATATCATACTCGATCTCGACATCAGACAGTAGGACGTCGTCTGCATATATCAGAGATCTCGTACTTGGTGACCTCGAAGACGGGAAACCGGCCATTAAACATTAAATAATAGAGGGTTCAAAATTGATCCTTGTGGGACTCCTCTCTTCAATAATATCATATTTGAAAAATAGCGTCCGCATCTAACATAGGAGTTTGTTCCTTCTAGGTACACTTTCACCCAATTCACTAGTTCCTTAAGACTTCCCTTCCGAGTTAACTGGCCGATTATAACTCTGTGGTTAACAATGAAATTCAAGAAACATTTGGATCATCTGGCTGTGCATAACCTGGAGTTTAGATGAAATAAGCAATCACCCCATGATCGTCCCGGACGAAACCCAAATTTATCTTTTATGAAATAGTCTTTTTTTCCAGCAGATTTAAAAGCCTCCAGAAGACAATTTTTTCCACAATTTTTTAAATTAATCGAAGCAGACTTATCGGACGGTAGCTAGATTGACCCTTCTTTGGTTTTCCTGTCTTCGCTACCATCCTTAAAATCGTTTTCTTCCACCCATGTGGAACATGACCATCTTAATACTTGCATTGAACAAGTCCTTTAGAACTCTGAATAGAATTTCTGGGCCTTCTTTAAACATCCTGGCTTTGGTGAAATCACTGCCCGGGGCTTAATTGTTTACATTATTCATTGACATTTTCAACTCTTCTAGAGAGATCTCTATAAATGGTGTTTTTTCTGACAAGGGTTCATAACAGAGATTCTCAGCGATGACATCATGGCCTACTTAAAATATTTTTTTAAGTTGTTTTATCAAAAACTAGAGGTATTACTTCTTCAGCATAGTAGGAGCCATCCGGTTTCTTACTTGCGATTGACTCTGGGCGCCTCACTCATCGGTATAGCTTCCAGAAAGAATGATTGTGCTTATTTACCTTTCGTAGTTGGAGTTCAACTTATTCTCATTCCAACTTCTGAACCGTTCAGACAATTGCTTTTGTAGGTCGCCGATTTTGTGAGACAAGGTTAGCAATCAAGTGGATCTATGCATCTCCTCTGATTAGTTCTTAGATTATTTCCTTTCAACACAATCTTCTTGATGTGCCAGGGGATAGAGACAACATATCGTCTCTTGAGTATATTTCTCTAGCAAAATCAGATCCGTTATTCGCTTACTTGTTTTACCAATTTCCAAACGAGTATTGGGCTCACTATGTTATCTTGTCCAATTAAGTCGTGTCCGACCCTTGGAGATCTCATGAACGAGTTTCCTCCACTCTCCCCGATCCGTTGCAATTTGGAGTAGCCTTGATATAGGCATTCCCGTGACGTCTTCCACCGTGGATAGCCACCGAGTCTTTGGTCGGCCAAATCTTCTCTTCTCAGTAATATTGCTCAGCATAATGGTTCTTTCCAGTGAATCAGAGCGGACAACATGCCCAAAGAACGCCAATCTGTGTTTTACGATTCTTCCTTCTAGCGAAATGTCAGTCTCTACCCGTCTGAGTACATCGATGTTTGTTATTTTGGAAGTCCAAGGGATTCTTAGTAACCTCCTCCAGCACCACAGCTCAAAAGCATCAATTTTTCGTCTATCCGCCTTTTTCAATATCCATGATTCTGCGCCGTATAGAAAAACCAGGAACACGATTGCATTAACTAGTCTGCATTTAGCCAATTGGCTGGAGAGTCAGTTGGTAGTGGCAGTACAATTCCTGGTATCCACTTAAAGGGCTCACTATGCCATAACATTAACTCATTTGCAAAAAAATTCTATAGTGATGCCAGTTTAGATAATCATCTTTCGATGTAAGGAGTTTACCAACTTGTAAGAGTTTGCAAACAAAGAACGTGGAGTTGAGATTACCTCCCAAAATAGCCATCGGTTTTTAACGGAAAAAAACAAACATGGTTTTAACGACGCCTTGGTATGGTAATCATCCGTAGCAGTGACCACTTTCTCTTGGCAGTTGGATCATGATTTGCTACTAATATTCTTACTACCGAATAAAATTGAGCGTAATATGTAGCATTTTCAATAACAGAAATGCAATATTTTCCCATCATTGTAACGCTTTCTAACAAAAAGTTAGAAAGTTGACTCAGATGGCACAACAAGAAAAAACCGACAAAACGTGAATTTATATTTTAAATTTGAATTACTATTTTTTAATAAAAATAATTATTAACAAATAATTCGTTATAACTTTTAGTGCAATTTCGAGGAGAGTACCAAAGTTCTCTGACTATTCGGTAATTGACAAAGAAGGAAAGCTCCGAGGTGTCTTACTGACTACTATACTCAACGGAATCCCCTACAAGGATATCACAGACTACGTTGATGTTTGTCCATTTCCGCAGTTTGTTCTTCCGTTTTTACTTGTTTATCTGGTTACGTGGAAAGGGATATACAAGTGCTCCTGTTGCCACGATTTTTAGCGTGTTCATGTCTCCTTTTTAATTGATATATCGCATCAGCATTCACAAATGAAAAATGTATTAAGTTCTAATTTTTATCAGGGCCACACAATATCTCACAATATTTCGAGATCAACTGGAGGGGCATTAGTTTGCGAACTTCATGGTCTTAATTGTGGCCAGATGCTATTGTTTTAAACATTGAAATTCGTGAGTCATATTTGGTAAAAATAGAAAATATTTAATGATTCTGTGTTAAAATGTCCTTAAGTGACTTATTTCCGTCATTCGTTAAATGAAGATAATATCTTTGAAAAAGTATCCTTTAGAACTATGAAAAATATAACATCTTGACATTTGTTACTAACAGCGTACTTAGTTCGAGGCCTGGTGGTTCCTAGTTCAAATACCACTGCTGTACATTTCAGTTGAAGGTTCCACTCATCTAAGATGCTTTGACTTGGAGAAATAACGTCGTCATCAGTAAGCATATCACTACGGAACCAAATCGTCTATAAACGGCATACACCCAACAAAAAGAAAAAGCAATGAAGAGAATTCGTTGGTTCTGGATTAGTCATCATAACTGTTTTTTACTTAAATAAAGTGTGTGTCCTGCCTCTGCGGAGCTATAGCTAATATGGCTCTGCGTTAAAGTGAAGTAGGGGGCTTGAATCGCCAGGCTGTTTCCTTTGACAATAGCAATCGAAATACGCCCTCGAAGCCATCCATCTAGCGCAGATACTTGGTGACCCTTAGGATTATTGAGCCGATCTGACGGACTAAAGGTCAAGGATTCCTGCGACTCAACAGCAAATAAAACAAACAAGTGATCCTCCAAAATTCTTAGGAACTTTCTTCTCTTCTGATCCTCGACTTGCTTAGTAGCATTACTTTGGTCCGATACTGAAGCAGTAAAATTTTTTGGAGAGTACGTATCCATACACGTAGGGTCCCAAACCAGGTTCATTAGCAAAAGGGAATATTGTAATCCGGTTGGGGCGCTTGCCATTGTCTCGACTTCTGAAAGCAAAACATTTTCCTATGCCGATGATACTTGTGCGCCCGTCTGTCTTTTCTGGAGGACGTTTCTTCCGCCAATCTTCTTGATGCTCTCCGATCTTTCTGAAGGAAAAGAGTGGAGGAGTTGATGGGCTTAAGCCAGGGCATCTATTTGAAGAAAAATTGGATAAGAGAATATTCTAAACTCTCCCGGAATAATCCAAATTTTTGGAAACAATTTTCAAAAATATGTCGGTCCAATAAAAAAGGAAGAGTTAATTCTCAAATCTCATTATGGTGCCTTAATCCAACTTGTTTTGATTCAAGAGATGAATCCATAATTCGTTATTCCACATGAAATTCAAAATTAGTTTAATGCAAGAAATTTAGTTTCACCAGGAAAAGGGCTTTTATCTGAAACCTCATCTCTTGAAAAAATAAAGCCAATTACAAATTTACAATAATTGACCTGGGACGTATAAAAAAGAACTTACCGTGATGTAATGTGATAAAAGATTTGATTTCCATTAGTTGACTCGATTTCAATATTTAAACAGCAATTGAAACTTGAAATAAAAATGACTGGAGAATCTCAATATCTCACTTATTCAAGAGTAGAGTTAGATAAATTAACTATAATAATATTAGCATTCTCACGAGTCATAGGTCCAATGGAGTAGTGAAGAAAATGATCCTTTTTGGATGCAGGCTGGGTATTGGGCGTCTCATGAGTTAAGTGGATCCAAGTAAAGTTATGCTAATTATTCATATGTAGGCCAGACATTGTGTGTGCGTCTAAGTTTGATGGATAAGAACAGTGATGCTAATTAATCCTAAAGGGCAACAAAAAATAAGGTTACAAGTGAGTCCTTGTAGACAATTCGGATACGCTGTGAGGTATCAATGATGACGGCATCACTCTTCAAGCCAGGAAGCATTATAGATCATGGAACCTTTAGCCGGAATGGACATCAGCGAAATTAAACATCTGATTTTTTTCCGGGATTCATGACACTTCCATCCCTGGAGGAATAATTATCAAGTGGTCAAAATTTATAACAAAATAAAAAGTAATTCAATTGACGATCTAATTAATGTTATAAAAATAAAATAGGCCGTAAATTGAGACAATTCGATTAATGGTTCTTAGTAGTTTTATTTTTTATTAAAAATTAATGATTTGCTGTTTATTCGGACTTATTAAAACTATGAGTTTTATTAATATTGCAGCGATCACTCATCGATTCAGAGGAAATCTACGATGAAGCATCAAAGAGTTTAATAATCCAGTTTGACGAGCTTCACAGAGACTTCAAAGAGCTTCTAAATAATTATATTTATTCCAGAAAAATATATGCAGAGAATTTCGCCCGAAGAAAAATAAAAAGTGATGAAATGAGGTTCTATAAATTTTTAAATTAGAATGAAAATGAATGAGATCGCCTCAGAGTGCATAGAAATGATCGAACAAATTATTGGATTGAAGTATGAAGAAGATGTGGATTATTCAGACATCAGTCATCGGTTTGAAAATTACATAAAAAAATTGTTTCATGACAACGTAATTGGGTCAATAATTTAAAGCAAAATATTTCGGAAATAGGTTCTTTCACAGAACCCTTGATAAACCGTTATAATCACATGCAGCAACAAATGATCGGAACTATCATAAAAAAATACGAAACCACGTGCCTAAAACAACAAAAAAAAGTTTCAATGTGTGTTCATTTAGATTGTTGAGCTAGAAACAGATTTGAATTGGTCTCAAATTGACAACGAGATTCTGCTTTTGGACAACGAAGCAATGAAGAAGCTGATTTTTGTATTCCTAGTTATCTTAGTTTAGTCGGCTAATGAAGAAGTCCAACTCAAAAATGAAGCGAAAAAAGATAAGTTTTTATACGTTTGCGATAAATACGGTAAAGAAGTCGTCTCTGAATTTATGAACTTGGGTGAACTATGTCCTCCAACATCTCTAAATTTATTTTGGGAAAAACCCAAAAGCTCGCAAATAAAGATTCTTGTGGATATGACAATCCAAAATAACATACTGAGAAAAAGAATTGATGCCTTTTTAAGTCACATTGAGGATTTTAAATGTAAGAGTAAAATCTGAATAACAGGCTTATACGCATCTGAAAGCAGCAATGAGGATGAGTTGTTATGTAATATAAATAAGTTGGCAAACAATAAATATTGGATTACAACAGAAATGTTTGAGTTGAACAAAACTATTAGAGCATTGCTGGAAGATCTGTTTATGGTATAGTTGAAGTATTAAATTAGAATTTTAATAATGATTTTGAAAACAAATATAGCATAATTTTAAATGAGCTAGAATCGGCAAGATCCCACAATAAATACCTTCAAAATATTGTTGAATTATATATTTATTTCAGATTCAAATTTTGTCCTCAAAATCGTTCTACTGCTTGCACTGCTCAAAAATAGTATTGGGTTTTATAATCTAGAAAAATGAATTGGAGCATTTTATAAAAAGTCAAAAAGTGACTGAGGACAAGGTTAGCTCTATGGTACATTATTAAAGAGCGATCTCATTTCGAACATCGAAAATCTAATAAGTGGAGTTGAAATTCAAGCTATCGATCAAGAATGCGATATTTCTAATAAAACTTTGTCGGATTCTCTAAATGAGAAAGATTTATTAATAGAAAACCTAAAAGATCAAATAGCCAAAGAGAAGGAAACCAATTTCAAGTTACAAAAGTTAAATGAAGATCTTAATGAAGAAGATTTAAAGAAAAATGACATTATTTTACTCCTAAGTGATAAGTTAGCCCATGTGGATTAGTGAAATTAAAGGTTAAACAACCCTGGAAGTCTTCGAGATGTAAGACTAAAAGAAAAAGATATCATACTTATGACGTTTCGGATAGTTAAGTCTAATAAACAATCTAACGAAGAGAGCAATGAAAATAAGGAAAATTATTGAAGAAAAAATAAAATCATTGATCAACTAGAGAAAAATTGGAACAGAGAGAAGGATATTAGTCGACCAAAGTCATCACATGTGAATTTAGAAGAGATTAATGTATATTGTAATATGATTCCAAGGTCGAAAATTTCGATATTCAAATAAAACTGAGCGATTCGATGAAGATAGATTTTTGGAAAACTTCAAATACCTAATAGGCATAATCATGATAATTATGTAGAAAACAAGGATAAACTGCGCGGATTGAATATAAATTAAAAACTGCTGAAACCGGAAAACAAGAAAATATAAATATTTTAAACTAATAATGACACATCTCAACGAAATATCAGTTTTACATGATATAATTAAACTAAAATGTATAACGAATTTTTAAGTGGGAACTTTAGCGATAAAGTAATTATTCTGATTTTTTAGGGACAAATTAAAAAAATCTGCCAAATTTTGCAAAAGATGAACATCAATTAGCATTAAATTTGCTTGTTTGCGCTGTAAGATCGTTTATTTAACATTTAGTCATGGGAAAATATTTATGAAAAGGATAGAGTTTTAAAAGACATTGAAGTAAATATATACGAATCAAGTAATATTCGTAAAATTAATGTTAATAGAAATATTCTCAGATAATGTCATTGAAAAAATAAATGGTAAATAAATTAGTGAATCATAAAATAGAAAATGAAAAATTCAAAGAACCATTGAAGAATACTAAAGATATAGAAATACTTATTTACGACGAGGAAGTTGACTTAATAGAAAAAAGAAGAGATAAACAAATTCCTCCTATGTTAATTGAAGATTATGATGAATATCCTAAAGATGTAGAAATTTACATTTATCATAAAATTGATGAGAAAGATGAAATTGGAGAAGTAATAATTAATAAAGGTTTTGTTATTTATGATTTTAAGAACCAAAAGCAGAATATATTGACGAGTATGATAAGATTCCAAGTAAAGAAGTTGAAATTTTGATTGGTGATACAGAATTCTTCGACATCGACAGTGATAAATTAATAGGTAAACATTTTAATTGACTCATGAAATAGACTCTGAAGACTTAATTAAGAAAGCAAGAGGTAAATAATAAAAACATATTTTAGACATTGGGGATTATTCTGAAAATCCTAAAGATATAGAAATTGACATCGATTATAAAGCTTTATCAGATACTGATGAGAAAGATGAAATTGGAGAAGTAATAATTAATAAAGGTTTTGTTATTTATGATTTTAAGAACCAAAAGCAGAATATATTGACGAGTATGATAAGATTCCAAGTAAAGAAGTTGAAATTTTGATTGGTGATACAGAATTCTTCGACATCGACAGTGATAAATTAATAGGTAAACATTTTAATTGACTCATGAAATAGACTCTGAAGACTTAATTAAGAAAGCAAGAGGTAAATAATAAAAACATATTTTAGACATTGGGGATTATTCTGAAAATCCTAAAGATATAGAAATTGACATCGATTATAAAGCTTTATCAGATACTGATGAGAAAGATGAAATTGGAGAAGTAATAATTAATAAAGGTTTTGTTATTTATGATTTTAAGAACCAAAAGCAGAATATATTGACGAGTATGATAAGATTCCAAGTAAAGAAGTTGAAATTTTGATTGGTGATACAGAATTCTTCGACATCGACAGTGATAAATTAATAGGTAAACATTTTAATTGACTCATGAAATAGACTCTGAAGACTTAATTAAGAAAGCAAGAGGTAAATAATAAAAACATATTTTAGACATTGGGGATTATTCTGAAAATCCTAAAGATATAGAAATTGACATCGATTATAAAGCTTTATCAGATACTGATGAGAAAGATGAAATTGGAGAAGTAATAATTAATAAAGGTTTTGTTATTTATGATTTTAAGAACCAAAAGCAGAATATATTGACGAGTATGATAAGATTCCAAGTAAAGAAGTTGAAATTTTGATTGGTGATACAGAATTCTTCGACATCGACAGTGATAAATTAATAGGTAAACATTTTAATTGACTCATGAAATAGACTCTGAAGACTTAATTAAGAAAGCAAGAGGTAAATAATAAAAACATATTTTAGACATTGGGGATTATTCTGAAAATCCTAAAGATATAGAAATTGACATCGATTATAAAGCTTTATCAGATACTGATGAGAAAGATGAAATTGGAGAAGTAATAATTAATAAAGGTTTTGTTATTTATGATTTTAAGAACCAAAAGCAGAATATATTGACGAGTATGATAAGATTCCAAGTAAAGAAGTTGAAATTTTGATTGGTGATACAGAATTCTTCGACATCGACAGTGATAAATTAATAGGTAAACATTTTAATTGACTCATGAAATAGACTCTGAAGACTTAATTAAGAAAGCAAGAGGTAAATAATAAAAACATATTTTAGACATTGGGGATTATTCTGAAAATCCTAAAGATATAGAAATTGACATCGATTATAAAGCTTTATCAGATACTGATGAGAAAGATGAAATTGGAGAAGTAATAATTAATAAAGGTTTTGTTATTTATGATTTTAAGAACCAAAAGCAGAATATATTGACGAGTATGATAAGATTCCAAGTAAAGAAGTTGAAATTTTGATTGGTGATACAGAATTCTTCGACATCGACAGTGATAAATTAATAGGTAAACATTTTAATTGACTCATGAAATAGACTCTGAAGACTTAATTAAGAAAGCAAGAGGTAAATAATAAAAACATATTTTAGACATTGGGGATTATTCTGAAAATCCTAAAGATATAGAAATTGACATCGATTATAAAGCTTTATCAGATACTGATGAGAAAGATGAAATTGGAGAAGTAATAATTAATAAAGGTTTTGTTATTTATGATTTTAAGAACCAAAAGCAGAATATATTGACGAGTATGATAAGATTCCAAGTAAAGAAGTTGAAATTTTGATTGGTGATACAGAATTCTTCGACATCGACAGTGATAAATTAATAGGTAAACATTTTAATTGACTCATGAAATAGACTCTGAAGACTTAATTAAGAAAGCAAGAGGTAAATAATAAAAACATATTTTAGACATTGGGGATTATTCTGAAAATCCTAAAGATATAGAAATTGACATCGATTATAAAGCTTTATCAGATACTGATGAGAAAGATGAAATTGGAGAAGTAATAATTAATAAAGGTTTTGTTATTTATGATTTTAAGAACCAAAAGCAGAATATATTGACGAGTATGATAAGATTCCAAGTAAAGAAGTTGAAATTTTGATTGGTGATACAGAATTCTTCGACATCGACAGTGATAAATTAATAGGTAAACATTTTAATTGACTCATGAAATAGACTCTGAAGACTTAATTAAGAAAGCAAGAGGTAAATAATAAAAACATATTTTAGACATTGGGGATTATTCTGAAAATCCTAAAGATATAGAAATTGACATCGATTATAAAGCTTTATCAGATACTGATGAGAAAGATGAAATTGGAGAAGTAATAATTAATAAAGGTTTTGTTATTTATGATTTTAAGAACCAAAAGCAGAATATATTGACGAGTATGATAAGATTCCAAGTAAAGAAGTTGAAATTTTGATTGGTGATACAGAATTCTTCGACATCGACAGTGATAAATTAATAGGTAAACATTTTAATTGACTCATGAAATAGACTCTGAAGACTTAATTAAGAAAGCAAGAGGTAAATAATAAAAACATATTTTAGACATTGGGGATTATTCTGAAAATCCTAAAGATATAGAAATTGACATCGATTATAAAGCTTTATCAGATACTGATGAGAAAGATGAAATTGGAGAAGTAATAATTAATAAAGGTTTTGTTATTTATGATTTTAAGAACCAAAAGCAGAATATATTGACGAGTATGATAAGATTCCAAGTAAAGAAGTTGAAATTTTGATTGGTGATACAGAATTCTTCGACATCGACAGTGATAAATTAATAGGTAAACATTTTAATTGACTCATGAAATAGACTCTGAAGACTTAATTAAGAAAGCAAGAGGTAAATAATAAAAACATATTTTAGACATTGGGGATTATTCTGAAAATCCTAAAGATATAGAAATTGACATCGATTATAAAGCTTTATCAGATACTGATGAGAAAGATGAAATTGGAGAAGTAATAATTAATAAAGGTTTTGTTATTTATGATTTTAAGAACCAAAAGCAGAATATATTGACGAGTATGATAAGATTCCAAGTAAAGAAGTTGAAATTTTGATTGGTGATACAGAATTCTTCGACATCGACAGTGATAAATTAATAGGTAAACATTTTAATTGACTCATGAAATAGACTCTGAAGACTTAATTAAGAAAGCAAGAGGTAAATAATAAAAACATATTTTAGACATTGGGGATTATTCTGAAAATCCTAAAGATATAGAAATTGACATCGATTATAAAGCTTTATCAGATACTGATGAGAAAGATGAAATTGGAGAAGTAATAATTAATAAAGGTTTTGTTATTTATGATTTTAAGAACCAAAAGCAGAATATATTGACGAGTATGATAAGATTCCAAGTAAAGAAGTTGAAATTTTGATTGGTGATACAGAATTCTTCGACATCGACAGTGATAAATTAATAGGTAAACATTTTAATTGACTCATGAAATAGACTCTGAAGACTTAATTAAGAAAGCAAGAGGTAAATAATAAAAACATATTTTAGACATTGGGGATTATTCTGAAAATCCTAAAGATATAGAAATTGACATCGATTATAAAGCTTTATCAGATACTGATGAGAAAGATGAAATTGGAGAAGTAATAATTAATAAAGGTTTTGTTATTTATGATTTTAAGAACCAAAAGCAGAATATATTGACGAGTATGATAAGATTCCAAGTAAAGAAGTTGAAATTTTGATTGGTGATACAGAATTCTTCGACATCGACAGTGATAAATTAATAGGTAAACATTTTAATTGACTCATGAAATAGACTCTGAAGACTTAATTAAGAAAGCAAGAGGTAAATAATAAAAACATATTTTAGACATTGGGGATTATTCTGAAAATCCTAAAGATATAGAAATTGACATCGATTATAAAGCTTTATCAGATACTGATGAGAAAGATGAAATTGGAGAAGTAATAATTAATAAAGGTTTTGTTATTTATGATTTTAAGAACCAAAAGCAGAATATATTGACGAGTATGATAAGATTCCAAGTAAAGAAGTTGAAATTTTGATTGGTGATACAGAATTCTTCGACATCGACAGTGATAAATTAATAGGTAAACATTTTAATTGACTCATGAAATAGACTCTGAAGACTTAATTAAGAAAGCAAGAGGTAAATAATAAAAACATATTTTAGACATTGGGGATTATTCTGAAAATCCTAAAGATATAGAAATTGACATCGATTATAAAGCTTTATCAGATACTGATGAGAAAGATGAAATTGGAGAAGTAATAATTAATAAAGGTTTTGTTATTTATGATTTTAAGAACCAAAAGCAGAATATATTGACGAGTATGATAAGATTCCAAGTAAAGAAGTTGAAATTTTGATTGGTGATACAGAATTCTTCGACATCGACAGTGATAAATTAATAGGTAAACATTTTAATTGACTCATGAAATAGACTCTGAAGACTTAATTAAGAAAGCAAGAGGTAAATAATAAAAACATATTTTAGACATTGGGGATTATTCTGAAAATCCTAAAGATATAGAAATTGACATCGATTATAAAGCTTTATCAGATACTGATGAGAAAGATGAAATTGGAGAAGTAATAATTAATAAAGGTTTTGTTATTTATGATTTTAAGAACCAAAAGCAGAATATATTGACGAGTATGATAAGATTCCAAGTAAAGAAGTTGAAATTTTGATTGGTGATACAGAATTCTTCGACATCGACAGTGATAAATTAATAGGTAAACATTTTAATTGACTCATGAAATAGACTCTGAAGACTTAATTAAGAAAGCAAGAGGTAAATAATAAAAACATATTTTAGACATTGGGGATTATTCTGAAAATCCTAAAGATATAGAAATTGACATCGATTATAAAGCTTTATCAGATACTGATGAGAAAGATGAAATTGGAGAAGTAATAATTAATAAAGGTTTTGTTATTTATGATTTTAAGAACCAAAAGCAGAATATATTGACGAGTATGATAAGATTCCAAGTAAAGAAGTTGAAATTTTGATTGGTGATACAGAATTCTTCGACATCGACAGTGATAAATTAATAGGTAAACATTTTAATTGACTCATGAAATAGACTCTGAAGACTTAATTAAGAAAGCAAGAGGTAAATAATAAAAACATATTTTAGACATTGGGGATTATTCTGAAAATCCTAAAGATATAGAAATTGACATCGATTATAAAGCTTTATCAGATACTGATGAGAAAGATGAAATTGGAGAAGTAATAATTAATAAAGGTTTTGTTATTTATGATTTTAAGAACCAAAAGCAGAATATATTGACGAGTATGATAAGATTCCAAGTAAAGAAGTTGAAATTTTGATTGGTGATACAGAATTCTTCGACATCGACAGTGATAAATTAATAGGTAAACATTTTAATTGACTCATGAAATAGACTCTGAAGACTTAATTAAGAAAGCAAGAGGTAAATAATAAAAACATATTTTAGACATTGGGGATTATTCTGAAAATCCTAAAGATATAGAAATTGACATCGATTATAAAGCTTTATCAGATACTGATGAGAAAGATGAAATTGGAGAAGTAATAATTAATAAAGGTTTTGTTATTTATGATTTTAAGAACCAAAAGCAGAATATATTGACGAGTATGATAAGATTCCAAGTAAAGAAGTTGAAATTTTGATTGGTGATACAGAATTCTTCGACATCGACAGTGATAAATTAATAGGTAAACATTTTAATTGACTCATGAAATAGACTCTGAAGACTTAATTAAGAAAGCAAGAGGTAAATAATAAAAACATATTTTAGACATTGGGGATTATTCTGAAAATCCTAAAGATATAGAAATTGACATCGATTATAAAGCTTTATCAGATACTGATGAGAAAGATGAAATTGGAGAAGTAATAATTAATAAAGGTTTTGTTATTTATGATTTTAAGAACCAAAAGCAGAATATATTGACGAGTATGATAAGATTCCAAGTAAAGAAGTTGAAATTTTGATTGGTGATACAGAATTCTTCGACATCGACAGTGATAAATTAATAGGTAAACATTTTAATTGACTCATGAAATAGACTCTGAAGACTTAATTAAGAAAAAGAGGTAAATAATAAAAACATATTTTAGACATTGGGGATTATTCTGAAAATCCTAAAGATATAGAAATTGACATCGATTATAAAGCTTTATCAGATACTGATGAGAAAGATGAAATTGGAGAAGTAATAATTAATAAAGGTTTTGTTATTTATGATTTTAAGAACCAAAAGCAGAATATATTGACGAGTATGATAAGATTCCAAGTAAAGAAGTTGAAATTTTGATTGGTGATACAGAATTCTTCGACATCGACAGTGATAAATTAATAGGTAAACATTTTAATTGACTCATGAAATAGACTCTGAAGACTTAATTAAGAAAGCAAGAGGTAAATAATAAAAACATATTTTAGACATTGGGGATTATTCTGAAAATCCTAAAGATATAGAAATTGACATCGATTATAAAGCTTTATCAGATACTGATGAGAAAGATGAAATTGGAGAAGTAATAATTAATAAAGGTTTTGTTTATTTTTTTATAAGAACCAAATTCTAAATTTATTGACAAGAACTATAACCTTCCAATTAAATTTGCCAGCATTTCCCAATTTATGGAACTTTATCTAAAAAATCATACGATTCCGTACTATAATACTTATTTTTAGATACCTAACTATTCATACACTATTAACTGTTTGAGAAACCAATTAATAGGATTGCAAATTGCTCATTCTGTAAAATATTGTATATTTTAATCATCTATTATAAGATAAATTTGTCGACGATTTATTTCCTCAAACTGACTTTTTCTCAACTTCCCATATAGAACCGACTTCAAATTGTTCATTTTTCTTATTTACTTTAGTGAATCAAAAGAAAGTTACTAATAGTGAAACTCTATCTTCAGTGATTTCCAAATCTTCTACACATTTTAAATCTGGCCCTTTATCTTCCAACACTCACAGTATGTGTTTTATTAACTTTGACTAGACACTCTCACCCCTTCTAAACATGAAATATAACACCTCACTTTCTATCATTTTCCTTCATTTATTTTAGCTAACATTTTAATGATAAAAATATTTTTAACTATTTACCTACTATTGTCTTTGGGATGAGCCTCACTGAAAAATACTTTACTTTTAAAGGCTGATTCTTACAGCTGAAACCTTGCGTATCAAGACATTTTTTGTTATCTCATTGTTATTGATAAAAAAAGCGTAGATATATATGAGTTTGGAAGTCTCTTATGTGATAACATTTCATTTAGTTGGTTGGTTTGTTAACCCCGCCCTTTTTTACTTGTAGGAGACCAGCGGCCATTATTTAGGACGAAGATCACATTTTCATATAAATCGTAATGTGGAATGCCATTTCAGTCATATAGTTGATTACTAATTTATAACTTTGGAAGTTTAATAAAATAATATTTTATTTATTTTAATTTATTTCTCAGAATAAAATTATTCCAAAGATCAAGGGCAAAACCAAATTAACTAATCCCGATCCTGACGATTTGCAGTGGACCCTTATCCATGTACAGTATCCAGAAGACATTATCCAGGAAGCCCTGGTCGAACCAGGAACTCGTTAACAGTTTACAGGTGGAATAAAGAAATTGATCCTTTTGAATGCCAGCCAGACATTGGGTGTCTCTTGAGTTAAGTGGATCCTATAGCTCCAGTAAGGATAGAAAGAGAAATCTCAATCAAATAACCACATGGCGGCCTTATTTAATTTTCACATAATTTTTAAAATAATATTCGACAGTCTCAAGCCAACTTTTTAAAGTGGAGGGGATTTCGTATAATCATGAATTTATTTCTTATGATTCTTCAACGTTACACAAGTCCATCAGGAAATAGGATAAAAGGTTAACAACGCTTATTCTTTTCAGATGTGGAAACCTCTCCAGTGATTAGGAAGAGCATATGATCCTTTTTCGCAGTGGGCCCTACCTGAGAAAGGTGGATCATATGAAGGCACTCTATTAGTAAGGGGAAGAGGAAAAACAGACGAAACAAACAGAAAACTTCAACCAATTAGCCACACAGCATCACGTGGACGAAAGGGGAATGAAGTGATTTAGAGCTTGACAATTATTATTTTTATTAACCCAAGAACTTTCTCATCAGATCTGATAAATTTAATTATTTAAATTAATTTACTTAAGTCTCAATCAGAATTCTAATTTCCTCTGTGCGGCTTCTGGAGTCCAGCTTCTCTGTAGGCGGGACTTTTTAATTTCCAAGGTTCATCTGACAGCATGATTGGTTACCTCCCAATAATCTTACCTTATCTGTTAAACTGTCTCACGCATGACAACTTCACAGTCCGCTCAATCTCCTGCTGGACCATTAGCCAAGACACCAGAAAACTGTGTTATGCTCACTAGACGTCCACAAGGTTTTCGACTCTGTGCCGAAAAGATCTACCAATCAGATATCCCTGAAAACCTCAAACGGTGGCAGATGAACTTCCTTAGCGGACGAAGAGGTAGAGTGTGCATTGGAAACATCCATTCTGTCTCCCGTTTATTCCTAATTGGAGTACCCAGGGCTCTCCGCTATCACCATTCCTATTCAACCTATTTACTGACATTCCGACGCCGAATGAAGAAGACGACCTGCTTCTGGCTTATGCAGACGATATCGTCTTAGCCTAACGGGATCAGAACGGAAAGATTACAACACCACATGGATCGACTACTCGAGTGGTTTAATGAAAATCGGATGTCAATCAATACCGAAAAATCTGTTACAACTCTCTATACCTCGGACAAAAGATCGTCAAACAGGACAATAGAAGTTACTGCATAAGGAAGAGCATTGCCGCTCAGCAAATGCAAAAAAATATTGGGTCTGACTTTTCGAGACATGTCACTAACGTGCTGAACAAATGTGAGAAAAATCAACCTTCTGAAATGCCTACAGGTCTATGGAAAATTGGACATCACCCTATACTTAAAACGCTCTACTCACAGTACATCGAACCATGCATTTCATATGCGCGTACTTCATGGGGACCACTGGTCTCTTATACGAACATCCAGAAAACCTCAGCAACCCAGAAAAAGGCCTTCAAACTAACCGAGAGATGGTATACATGAAAACATTAAATCACCGACGCCCATGGAGAAACTAATCGAAAAAAACAAAAATGACACCAATGCTAAAAAGGAAGTGCTCACTCGCAACGAATTTGTGTAGGCTCAAGAGATCAACACCGAGCAAAGATGAGAGCCTTTATCCAATTCGTCGGGATCACTTAGTTTAGTATTTTTTCGGTTTAACAGTGGTATTTGGAATTAATTTTAATTTTAAAATGGTTAATTTTAGTGTGGCGGCATGCGGTTCACCTGTCGTGGTGGCGCCCGGCGCAAGTTTTACATGAAAAAGAACCGTTTGAACTTCTCCACCTCTCTACGTTTTTTGGAAGATGGCCTACCAATTTCGTCGTTCCTAGTTTGCTACTCCAGGCTGGAGACATCAAACCTAACCCGGTCCTGATTCCACGCTGCTCATTCTCCAATTCAATGTCAATGGAATCCGAAATAAAGTGCTGGAGCTACGTTCCCCCTTGGCCCGTTTGAAAGTAGACATTGCATTATTCAGGAGTCTAAACTCCCCAGGTCATCCGCCACCCACGTTTCCCTGGCTACAATATTTTTCGAAAGGACCGGACAAGAAGTTTCGATGGAGGATTATTGACGCTTTTTAGGAAGGGTTTCTTATTCACTGATGTCACCCGCCGTTTGTATCTTCTCTTTGCGAAGGAGACCCTATTTTGGAGCAAATCTCTATTAAAGTTACTTTCTCGCATTCAAGACGTTTTACACTGTTAATGTTTATATTCCACCTCAGAGTTCGTCGACTTCCCTTATTACAAAGTATATTTCCAAACTTATTGAAAATTTTTGAACTGAAAGAGGGGTTTTATTACTAAAAGAATTTAATTAATACTATAATTTAATACTGACTATTTTTGCCTATTGAGATTATTCTCCTATTCTTGATTTTCGCCTATTGAGATTATTCCCCTATTCTTGATTTTCGCCTATTGTTGATTCAGTGGAATTTTACTCGAAAAGTCATCGTCTAATTGTTCTGCCTGCAACATGAGCAATTTGAGAAAGTTTGGAATTTCTTGTTCTGCCTGTGGAGTCTTCTTTCACCTTGGGTGTTTGAAGCTCTCTCAGGCCTCTATCCGTGCTCTTGGGGTATGGCACTGCCGCTCGTGCTTGGAATTGGTTCGGGGTTTCCTAATGGTCACGCGAGTGCATGTACCTCCGGGGCAGACCTTTCCCATTTGGATCCAGATTCGCTGCTCAAAATTATCAATGAACGCCGGTTATCGAGGAGTATCCCGGTGAAGATCCCTAAAGCAGCCCGCCCCCTAGCTGCCGAAGCCTTAACCAAAGCAATCGACGATGCACTCCGCTCCGACTCTATAAACGACTGGATACGTTTGTTTAATTTTGCTCCTTTCGCTCTTGGCTCCTCTAGAGATCGCAATGGGAAGGAGTCTCTCTCGATTGAGATGAAGAACAACATCCGCGCATTTATGGATAAAACTCACTTTACGGACCTCACGTCTTCTGCATCCGTTCAACTGAGACTCGGAGTTCAACTCGGGAAACGGAGATTCTTCGCCTAAGAAAGATCGTACGATCGAAGTTGCTTGAAGGAGGAACCCGATCCGCATTGAAGGCCCTCTCACTCTCAGATGGACCACGCAACCCAACCATTGATTCTTACAAGACTCTATTGGGGAAACATCCACCCTCTCCGAATGACCTACGCCATTGCTCGCCCCCTTCAGAAGTGACCCCTTTGACCACGTAACCTGAGGATGTCATCACGGCGTTATGGAACTTTGCACCAAGTAGCTGTGGAGGTCTCGATGGATTAAGGCCCGGCCATCTTAAAGACCTTATTTCACCGACTATTGGAGACCAAGCAAGTCGTCTTTCATACTCTCTCACTTCTCTTATGAACAGGATATTATCCGGACATTTGCCTGATTTGATACGTCATATCTTGTTTTCGGCTAGTCTGATTACAGTCGACAAGAATGGAGGTGGAATCCGTCCGATCGCGGTCGGATTCACCTTCAGGAGACTAGCAGCCAAGATTGCTTCGAGATTTTCTATGTCAATCTTGTCAAAATCCTTACTTCCCAGTCAAGTCGGAGTTCGTCTTGGATGTGAGGCAGCCGTTCACTCCGTCAGAAGATTCAGGAACAGCAGCATTCAAGACTTTAAAAGGCACATTATGGTAAAACTGGACATCAAGAACGCTTTTAACAGCTTAAGAAGAGACTGCATTCTGGAGGCCTGCAAGGAAAGATGTCCGTACATATTTGAACTGGTCAATTATTCATACGGAAAACCTTCATCACTATTGCACGGGGATTTCATAGTTCCATCGTCCTCAGGTGTTCAACAGGGCGACCCCCTCGGACCACTGCTGTTCTCCCTCGGCATTGAGAGGATCACGAAGCTCTCTAGATGCCCACTCGACATCTGGTACTTCGATGACGCTGTCTTAGGAGGTCCCCCGGAAACGGTCTTCCAGGACTTAGAAGTACTCACCCCGCGCTGTCCGAGGTGGGTCTTCAGTTGAATATAACGAAATGTGAAATAACAAACTGTGGTCTTGCTGACGATGACTTCTCTTCAATTGTTCAAAAATTTTACTCCTTGTTTCCCGGTGGGATTTCGACCCCTGAAAATGAATTGATTTTTCTTGGATCCCCGATCACTAGTAATGCGATGAAGCATGTCCTCCTTGACAAAAAACGACTCCTATGCGATTCGCTGGAAAGATTACAGCTGCTGGACTTGCACACAGCACTATTCCTATTGAAAAGAAGTCTCAACATCCAGAGAATCTCCTATCTACTAAGGACAGCTCCATATTATTCTCAACTGGAGCTGCTCGAGAATTTTGATTTGTCTCTCCTCAGCTCGACGGAGCAAATATTTAATGTCCGATTCGACGATGATACATGGATGCAGGCTACACTCCCAGTTAGATTCGGGGGTCTTGGAATCCGTCGAACTTTGGACGTCTCACTTCCCGCTCATTTATCATCACTCACGGCCTGCGAACCTTTGGTCAGGAGGATTCTACACTCCCCACCCGAATTCTCAACTGACCAAGAGATAATCCACGCACGAGAAGCCTGGAATGCCACCAACCTCCCCCTGCCTCCTTCCCAAGATCGCCAGCGAAACCTGGACAACTTATTATGCTGGAAATCATTTGGACTCCTACTGAATCTGCCAATCAGCACCGACGCGCTTGTTTGCTTTCGGGGCTTCCCCTGAGAGCGGAGCTTGGCTAAACGCCATCCCCAATGGAGCTTTGGGCACTTTTCTGGATGATGAATGCGTTAGAACTGGTATCTCTCTGCGGCTGGGACTAAAAGTATGTGTACCTCACCCGTGCCGATGTGGCATCCTGATAGACTGCTATGGCCTGCACCCTCTCGCCTGCAGGAGGAGCGCTGGCAGATCCCCAAGACACAAGGCTCTGAATGAAATTGTCAGGCGAGCTATGGATGCTGCTGGATACTCGGCCATTCTTGAACCGGTCGGGTTATGCAGAAGGGACGGGAAACGACCGGACGGGATGACCATATTTCCATTTGAGGCCGGGAAACCACTGGTTTGGAATGTGACATGTACAGACACGTTCGCCCAGAAAAATCTTCACGAGAGTGCTACAAGGGCCTGTTCAGCATCCGTAAAAGCGGAGAAGGCCAAACTCGTTAAATACGTCGACCTTCCCGACGATGTCAAATTTGTTCCCCTTGCTATGGAGACTTCCGGATCCTACTCCCCCTCTACACTCGAGTTTTTCGGACGTCTTGGAAACCGGATCACGTCATGCACTGGGGATCTCCGTGAACGCCGCTGGCTGTTTGAGCGAATTTGCTCGCAATTTTGAGAGGGAACAGCCACGCAGTGAGGGCGGCAACTACCTGACTTCTATTGTTTAATAAAATTCGTTACATTAAAAAAAACTGAAAGATCTGGTATTATGCGGCGACCTAAATGGCAAACATCTACTCTGGCTTCGGTCACAATTAGCCGGCAGTCGCGGCGAATACATCCTTTCCTTACTCAATGATTTGGCCCCATCCGGGCATTTTTTCCATTGATGAAGTTAGCAAGCCAGAGTTTTATATTGGGGTTGACAGAGATGCCAAACAATTTTCGGGTTCAAATTTTCCTGGAGAGAGAGTCAAAGTCCATTTGTAAATCGACCAGCAAACGATGGTTTTGAGTTGGTGATGATTTATGTTAAAGCCTTCAAGGAAAATTGGTTGAGGGAGTGAGGTGTGTAGAGGTTGAATAATCACTTCTGAATCCATGTTGTGAAGATGAAAAAGGAAGGGACAGGGTTATAGAATCAGTTTTTCCAATAATTTTGATAATGTACATAGTAAGGAGATTGGTCGAAATTATGCAGGTTTGTCCTTAGGCTTCCCAGGGTTAAGGATTGGGCGCATATAGGACAGTTTCCAGATATTTAGAATGGTATTCATGTTTATTGAATAGTTCAAATCAATGTGATTGCATATTGCAATGAGTCCAAAGTGTTTTATTAAGATACCAGGGATAGAATCAGGCCCACATGAGCGGGAAGAATTCATCCTCTTCAAACCATCACTGACATCTGAATGTGAGATAAAGTTGATCGGCTGGGTTCTCTTCCGTTTGCCTTGTGTTGATCTGTCTGTTGCCTTGAGTTAAAATTTCCTTTTGGACCAAATTGTTTGATTGCTCTCCAGACCGTCGAGCGGATTTCTTAAATTAGAGGCTTTAGCTCTTCTAATCCTTTTTGATATTTCATCATTGAGAGTTTTTGTTTGAATTTATCCAGGTAGGGTGTTTAGCTTTGATAGGTTTAACGAGAATTCTCTTGGGCAAGAAGATGGAGAGGGGACGTAAATGTTTGCAATGCTGAACGTTCCAAATCCCCTTGTAATGAAAATTCTAGATATTTTGTAGTCCTATCATTTATTAGTGATTGTAGTTGTGTTGAGATGTATTATTTATTTAATAACCCCAAGAAAGAAAGAGTAAACCAACTAATTAAGTGATCCCGGTACACCTCAAAAGTATCGAGAGGAATTTCTTATGTTCCTCCAGAGTACCCGCTGCTTTCATGTATCGACGACGATCATCTTTCATTAAGATTTGAAGAGGGGTGGGTTTTTTCCAATTTACGTATATTTGAGGCTTCTAGTCTTAAATGGAAGAAACGACTTGTTTCATGACCACACAGACCGATGAAACCGGAGCCGTTGTTTTCGATTGAAGTGTGGTCAAGCATTGGGGGAAAAAGATCGGCAAGTAGATTCGTTAGATGCACCAATTTGGAGATGTATTGGAATTATATTTTTTTAATTATTGAGCAAATAACTGTTTTATTAATTAATAACTTTTCTTCAAACATCATACAAATAAATAAATTTAAATTAATTAATTTAAATAGCAATGCTTTCACGTGAGTTAATATTGAAACTCATCTGTAATCGTAGTCGAACTGACGGGCGTGGATTAAATCAATTTAGGGAACTATACATATGGATAAATGGTAGTACTGTCAAGGTTAAGGCAGGAGAAACAATGTATATTTCATTTAATCAATCAGGTTGCTCGTTACAGTGTCGGCTGAATTGGTGGCCCCATTCAAGCACAATATGGGAATTGTATCATTGCACGTTGCAGATCCACTGATCTCTAAACTATTGGAGACTTGTATTAGCGACTGTATCGATTTAGAATCACTTTGCTATATTTCTGGGGAAAAAGTTGTCATCTTGCTCACTATAGGTCTGGAACATTAACATTCGTATCAACATTATCTGCAATGGTGGGAATATTCTTGATATTGCCCACTTGGCCGTCCTGACCGCCGTTCGTCTTTATAAAAGGCCCCATTTGTCCGCTACCGGTGAGTATGTCGACTTCTCAGTTCACTCTGGACACCCGCTGCCTGTCATCCATATGCCCTTTTTCACAACATTCGTATTTAACGGGTATAACTGGTCTTTTATTAGGGGATGTGTTTCTGATGGACCCTACCACTTGCGAGGAGGAGCTATGTCTGGGCAGACTCTTTATTGCTACTAATAAATTGGGGGAAGTATGTGGCTGCCACATCGACGGGAGTCTGCCCCCGTCACTTCAGCTGGCAAGTCTCGTGGAGAAATCTATCGGTTTGTCTACTCTTCTTTCTCAGAAATTGGAGATGTGTTGAATCAGCACAATGGTGGCCAGTCTCTAATGGGAGAGCCATATTTGTTCTGGAATGGTAGGGAGGAACCCCCTGCTTGTGATCCAGTCAGTGAAGTTGTCACTGAGGAAATTGTAGAAGACGTTAAAGGGGATGAGGGTGAAAAATGGAAGAGAGTTGATCTCAATGTTGAAGAGATTTGAATTTCTAATTTTTTATTTTGTATGATTTAAAAACATGATTATCCTTTTTAATATCACGAACATTAATCATGATATGTGGAGACGATATTAGATTTTCGGATCGCTCTTGGGATGTGGAAGATGTTCTCAGCCGAAGAATTCTTGTCTCTGGTCCTATCAAAAAGATAAAAATTTGGCACTCGGGTAGAAAGATCGGTGGAAAAGTAAAGCCAAAGATCTTATGAACTAAGAGAACTTGCGAAAAGAGGGGACCTGGGATGATACTGGTACAAAAGGTGACTGGTGCGGCACAAGGGAACCTTAATTGACTTTTTTATGTGTTCTCCGATAATAAATGACAATCGGAAAATAGAAAATTTAAAAATAGCAAAAAATATGATTTTTTTATTTTCACGTTTAAAATTGATGAAAGTAATTTTATTATCGACAGAATAACTCAAACCCTTATTCCGCCTCAACATTGCGGGCGAAACTCGCTTGAATACCCAGTGGGGGTCACAAGATTACTAAAACGCGCAAAAATCTGTCTCTCAAGTTGATTCATAAATTTTAGCATTGAGATTTCAATGGCACCAAAAGTCTCAACAATGAGAGGAATAAATATCACTCAATCACATAAGTCAGTATATTTTTTCAACATTTCGGTTTATGTATCGGTCGAACAGGTTTTGGATACGCTCTAGCGAATGTTGCTTGTCAAAGGAATTCTTCCATGTGACTTCCGAGAACCTGATTCTTCCGTTTCAAACGGAAAGATGGACATCCCATTGGCTGTTTTCTATCATTCCTAAGTGATATGCGTTTATAAAAATTATTTATTTTGAACGAAATCCAATCATCATTGATATTTTCGGTTTTAAAATTTAAATTTTATGTGGGAATTTAGATATTGGCGAAATAGCCTGTTCAATCGAGGCAAAACTTACATTACATTTTCGAAGATGGTGGAAGACTTATTAGAATCCCCGTCACTTGTAGTTTTTTAAAAATACAGTAAACCCCCTCGAATCCGCCGATTTTAGAACCGGTCAAAAAATCTACGGATTCAAAAAGCAGCGAATTCAAGAGGTTTGACTGTATGTTCTTTAAATTTTCGCAATTGATTACGATCGAACAATTTAAACAAAAAAGTTCAAAGTTCGAAAAACTGAATGATCACCTACTCAGCCATTCCCCTCTCTTGCAGAGATAGGTTACTTTGTTACTCCCTGAGATACTCTTTGTCCGTTGGAAATATGCTCGATGAAACTATGCATATTGTCCAAGATTCTTGGAGTTGTGTTTGGTCAATATATCTTATTTTCTCAACATACGAAAAAACTGATTGTTGAAATAAGACGTAAACTCATCCCTCTCCAGTATTCTCAGGGACTTCTTTTGGATATCCTTCTTTTTTCACTCAAATATTATTAAACTGTGGGTTAACAATTATCACTGATTTTGCCCTCCACACTCCACCAATCATTTTCATTGTGATTGCACGTCTGTACAATCTCACTTGAATGCACTGTCTTCGGTTCCTGGACGTACTATGTCTCTTCCCATCCTTGCACCGATGAAGTAGACTCAAATTCCTTCATCGAACTCAGATCACAGGTATTGAAAGATCAAAAGCTATTTACAATCAAATCATCACTTTTGCATTCAGTTTTCAGACCACAATACATGACTCTAGTCTTCCGTTGCTTAGCTTGTCTGAAACTATCTTAGGAAGGGAACTATACTGATCCCTTTCCCATATTCGCTACAGATATTTTAAAGTAAAAAATTCAGATTTACGAATCACCTGTTCTAACCAAGGTACTGCTCTTCTTGAAAATTTTTTCTCTGACTTGGACTCCCGCTCTCTTTGAAAAATTTATGCAACTGAAAACTTGAAGACCGTTTATTTATAGTGAGGGTGGAACATCTACTGCTTCTGACTGTTCTTTAATCTTACCCGGACAGGATTTAAAACCGGATACTTCGACATTTCCTTCTTTTGAACAGAACTTCGGGTTTTCGATTTATCCTGTAACCCCAACCATACTCACTGCCAGGAGGAAGACAACGACTTTCTTCCATTATTGAGTGAAGTAAACATTTCATGGAATAAAGCGATGTCGAAATCTAAATCTTACTCAATTAACCAATTTACAGTTACAATTCAAAATCTGAGAAAAATATTTAGAAAAACCATTTCTTCGCTTTTGACACTTACGAGCTGTTCTGACCATTGCTACAAATTTTAGTGTGTCGTTGCTAAAAAACTAGGGCTTTGCTGTCTCCCGAGGCCGTATTACCTAAAAAGTAAAATTATTAGTATTAAAATTATTAACATGTAGAAGGGTAGCGACCGTTAGGAAACGAGCCACCAAAACAGGTCGATCCTAGAGATGCGTCACATTCTCGTGAGTCCTGGTGGTCCAAGATATGCGAAAGATTTCAGACTTCAATTCCATCAAGCGATATACTGTATCCCCATTGTAGGAGTGGAAGTATCACACTGAAGGTCCTCGTGAAAAGTGATTCTGAAGCACAGGCTTCGTCGCTGTGCCTTCTATCTTGTAAACGGGCCATCTCTTATCCGGTCTCCATTCAACTTCTGCGCCACACCAGATATATCTAAGGGATCTCTGTGAGCGTACGCTTTTGGTAGTTACTTTTCTGTTAAAAACCTGTTTCCTTCACTTGAAGAGACAGGGAGTAAAAAATAAACTAAAATTACTAAATTAATTTTTGGTTGAATTGGTGACGTGGCTCTTGAACTCAATGTCTGGAAAACACAGCATCAAGCCATTGGACTTCTCCCTTCTCATGTTTAACGTCAGGAGACTCTCTAGCGTTTGGAAACGGAAGGAACTGGTCGAGGATCTTTCAAAATACAAGATTTCAATCGCCTGCCTTCAGGAGACCAAACTAATCAACGGGATCGAAGAACAACATGGGAACTTTCGACTAATCTTCTTCCAGGTGGAAACAAGCACTATGGGCTAGGATTTGCCGTCAGGAATGATCTATCCAAGAGAGTCTACCGATATTACAGTGTGAATGATAGAATCGGGGTGTTGCAATTGAAACTGAATGACCTCAACCCGTCGAAGAAATATCTAACTATAATAAACGTGTACGCCCCTCACAGTGGATGGCTTAATAAAAACCCTGAGGAGATTGATGACTTTTACACCAGTCTTTCTGCCGTCTTCTCCAAGTATGCTCTCTCAACATTACTAATGATCAGGAGACCTAAATGCGAAAGCTACCACCCAGGTTACGACCGATGAGACATTCATGGGAAGGCATGGTAGGGAGAAAAAAATCTCCCGGGAACTCTACTAGCTAACTTCTGTCAAACGAACAACCTATTTTTATGCAATACAGCCTTCATGCATCCAGCCAGACATAAATCTACGTGGTCGGGACACAGAACAAATCCCGAAGGACGAGTGATAAATATGTACAACCAGATCGACTATATCATATGCAGGCAAAAAGATCGAGGGTTATACTTGATGCACGAGCTTATGGTGGATCGATTATCACAGCGACCACAAAATGGTTATTGCTAGACTTTCTCTAAAGAGATTTATGGTATACAAAGAATGAAATGGAAGAACATTGAAACCACAGAACCCAATTCTAGACGTTATAACTTGGAATCTTAATAAGTCAATCAGAAGGGGCCCTATCATTCAAAGAATATCTGGATGAAGAGCTAGAAAATATCCATATTGATTTGCCGCCCGGAAAATCCTGGGATTTTGTAAAGGACTCAATACATAGAGGAGCCAATCTGCATCTATTGAAAAAAAATGAAAAATCCCTTCGCACAATGAAATTTACACGGTGAAGGACCTTCCAAATAAACAGAAGACCATATTGATGCTATATCAAAATACTGACGATTTGAACGTAAAATCAAAATTGCGGTTAGAAAGAAAAACTATACGCCAGCATAACAGAAATATAGCACTGGACCAGATTCAAAGAAGATAGAATCTCTCAAGGTCAACGCTAAATTCTACGAGGCTGTTAAAAGATAAAAAGAGAGACCCCATCAACCGATAATGATAAGAGATGACAAAGAACGCAGATTGTGGACCAAAGGGAAGTGGCGGAAATTATAGCTGGCCACTTTGGAAAACTTTTCAATCCAAGAACGACACTATCATCTAGAACGAAGAAAATTGTACGAAGAAATCACACCATATGAAGTTGAACTTGCAGTTCCAAGTTGAAAAACAACAGACTCCTGGCCCCGACGGACTCGGTGGTGAATTCTTCAAATATGGAACCCAAAAGCTGGATCCTGAATGAAATGTACTATTATGGTCACACGCTGACCCTGAGAGAGGGTATCTTGATACCTGTACAGAAGGCGAATAAACCAAGATCTAAGGTGGAGAACCTCCGTCCAGTCATATTAATGAATTCACTTCGGAAATTTCTGGCCAACATAACACTACAAAGGATGGAAGGACGCCTAGATACTTTTCTGTCGCTATACCACAGCGGATTCCGAAAAGGAAGATCTACTTCCGATGTTTTGTGGTCCACAAATGGAGATCTGCGGCCGTTCAAAAGATCTAATCGGAATCGACATTTCGAGGGCCTTCGACTCTGTCGACAGACGGAGGCTAATACTGGTTTTGGAAAGTTTCCTAGACGCTTCCACTGTCAGAATGGCCACCACCCTCCTAGCTGATACTTGGCTCACTGTAAGAGTCGAGGGAGCCTTGTCTCGCCGATTTGAGACGACTGTTGCACTCCACAGGGAGACCCATTATCACCTATACTTTTTGTCATATACTTGAAGCTGCTTTACGGGAGTCAAAACCGAAATGGGTGAAAAAACAAACATTATTGCGTATGCTGACGACGTAGACTTTATTTCAAACGACAAAATACCGCTTTCCTGCTTGATGGAAGAAGTGCCTGGAAGACTAGCCGAATGGTTCCTAACAGTAAATCCGGACAAGACTAAGGTAACTGAACTCAAGAGAGAAGAAACAAGGACGGAGGAGTACTGGCGCGAGTGCAAAAAGTTTAGCTCCCTCCTAGGAGACTATGAAGAAATTACAAGAAGGAAAACCCTAGCACAAACTGCCCTCTCAAGACTGAAGAACACCTGGCTTCACAAAAAGGGCCTTGACATTATAACAAAAACTCGATTATACAACTCGCTAGTGAAACCTATACTACTGTATAACGCTGGTACCTGGGCCTGCTCAAGAAATGAACTGAAGAGGCTTAATGCGTTTCATAGAGACCAACTACAGCATATGATGTTCGATAGAAGTGATACGAGGATGTCATCTAATCTTCTTTATAAGAAGACGAAGACCTCAGAAATTTCTAATGAGATTCTGGATACACGATGGAGGCTTTTCGGCCATATTCTGCGACTGGACCTAGATGCCCGCGAACGTAGCCATGGAGGATTACTTCATGTTGGAGGCCCCCCGTTTCCGTGGTCGCCCAAGGACGACACTGGCAGTCGTTCTCGACGAGGACCTCAAAGAAATGGGACGGCATCTTACAAGTGGAGAGGATCTTGACTGGTTGCGCACTGCGGCTTTGAATAGGAGGAAGTGGATGAAACTAACCAGTGATTTGCTAACTCGTGTCGCACACGCTTTGTCAAGTACTATTACATAGCGATAAGTTCTTATAATAATAATAATACTAAATGACACACAAGAAATCAAAATTTAAATAATTAATTACTAATACAAATTGTCACAATTTTATTGTTATTTAAATGAAAATGATTTTAAATGATTCTTATATTCCTTCTGTTTTATTTTTAGTACATTTAATTCTTTTTCAATATTTTCTTCCATGTACGTATTATCAATACATTTAACACGTTTGAAGTCTTCCAAAGCCTCTATATCGTTACACACGTGACAGTGAGCAGATCCTCGAATGAACAGAGCTTCTAGATTGTCTAGAAAATTGTATTTAATCCAACCCGTGTCAATCTGTAATACTTCATTGCAGTTATTTATTGCAGCATGATATTTTTGGTCTATGAGGAGGCATCTCCCTATGTAAAAGTAAATAAGAGATTTTTTGAGTTTTATATTCGTTGTATGCCTGCGACCCCGTCTTTTCCCTAAATATTTTGAAGAACAAAACCTTAACATCAAACTGTCGAGGATATTATTGGCATGTCTGCATTTGTCCAATACTTTGCTGATATTTCCGGATAAAAACAATTTTTCGACGTCTTTTTTAATTTTTGGGATATTTTCGAGTTTTTCTTCCAATGACATTATTTCATGAGAGCACTCATCGTTGAAAATTAAATCGACAAAATCTGAACTTTAAAAATAATCCAGAACCAAATATAAAAGTCAATTCCTGTGGGTGATCTCTGAGTTGGTCGAGGTCTTCGTATCCCGTAGACTGATCAAACATTTTCGAACAACAAGACCTCTTCCTCTTTTTTCCAGAAAGGATATTTCTTATGTTTGCTGAGAAAAATGCGTATCCAATCGAAATCTGAGTTTAATAAATTTGCCTACCGGGGATGGGACCGTGAACTCTGCCATTTCCCCAACTCGCATAGATTTAATGCACGTCTCCCAATATTCAAACTGAAACTGTTTACCAATTATAATCTCAAATGGTTGATTACTCATTTTCTTGTAGTCATCGATCACATGTCCATTTTTCGTTACTGTTTTGAAGTAAAATTTTGCCTGAGTTGAGAAAACACGTACTTTTGAATTCTTAGTTAAGTCTCTATGCTCTTTATGACTAAGATGAACGATATTTTTCGTAATATTAATTTTCGCTAATTCTAAAATTTTGTCCATTCAAATGAACGATAATTTTATATTTAGGTTATAACAAAGCCCAATTAACGTAAACAGCTAATTGATTGGAATAATTTTAATCAATATTTCTAAAAACATTCAAAACTAGGAATTAAAAATCGTCTTATTTATAATTTTTTAAATTTATAAATACTTTCAATTTCAGAGATAAATAAAATAAACTAAGACCTATCGGATCCGTCATAAAGCCAAGATTAGATCAAAACATATAATTTTCACAAATGAAGCTTAGATTCTTCATAGATGATGGTCTCCGGATGATCCTCTCTGCAAAATCTAATCCTCGATTGTTGAGGCGTCTCACTAAAAATTGTGGCGCTCAACAAGCGACGATAACTCTTTATGCTGCGTATAATAAATTACTGCACTTTACGAAGAGCCATATTAGCTATAGCTCCTCCAACACCCTTTATTTAGTTGTCATAACTAATAGTCGAGAAAACCAAGGAATGCTCTTAACTTTTTTTTTCTTTTTGTTGCATGTGAGTCCTTTTATAGACGATCCGGTTCCGCAGTGATGACGGCGTCGCTAGTCAAAAGCTGCTTATGTTCATAATAATAAAATGAAAAAATCCGTAAAAAAATTCCCGAATTCATCAATTTGAAAAAAAAATCCGTAAAATCCCATTTCTAAAAATTATGATTTTTATTAAGTTAATTAAACATGTATTCGTGATAAAATGAATCAGAAATCTTTAATTGTGAAATTTATCCAAATGCGAACTGCACTACACTTTTAAATAATTTGCTAAATCAGTTAAACAGTTATCAGGATAAACAATTCAAGATCTTAATATCGATTTATTATGAAATTGGACGTAATTCCAATACCAGATAAGAAGGTCAATTCTCCTAAACCAATACACTAATTCTCGAATCTTCCTCCTTTTTCACAAAAATTGCCGATTCTTTTTATATATTTTGCGAAAATTCTATAGTTTCAAAGAAATTCAATTATTCTTGTCTCACGGGTTCAGCCACTTGTAACGGCTTGTTGACACCCCGGGGCCCCCGTTGGACTTCCGTGTTCATCGATTTGTTGACCCCCAGGACCACCCGTTTAGACCACAATCAAGACTGAGAAAAGAATGGAGATGAGGGACCGTGAAGTGTCCAGCCATAGAGGCAGGAATAATTAAAAACAACTCTCTAATATATCTCCTATTTTATGCTTAAATAAAGTTTCTGTTCTCTATTATTTTTGCTTATAAGTTATTACACTGGTAAAGGAGAGGTAATACAAAACGGTAGGCTTGCCAACCAATTTCTACCCAGAGAGTCTTCCCTATATACACCGAGTAATCTTTGAAGATAAGTCCCAGATACTTTTGCCGTTTTGAAATCTCGAATAATATTTTCTATAGTTCCGTAACCTATCACATTTTTCTTTAACCACTAGAGAATCGGCATAAGGATTTTTCCCGTAAGCAAGCTTCAAAGCAAAATTCTGCGTTTTCTCGAATTTCTTGAGAATTTTTTTAAAGAAGAGTGAAATATCTTATATTCATATGGGCATTTTAATCAAAGAGTGGCCATACTCATATTTTGCCATCAAAAGATATGTTATTGTAGCCGTTGTAAAATATTGTTCAGTATACAGGTTTTTCATTCTTCTTAAAGTATGAAAATAAAATATAATGAGTGTTTGATTTATGTTTCTTTTCAATCAACCGAAGAGATGGAAGTGGAAGATAATTCAAATGCTTGGTACATTTTCTTTAACCAATAGTAGAAATAACGAATAATTTTGAGTTAACGTTGTGCCCACCAGACCTTAATTTACTTTATTTCAAAAGGATGAATAAAAAATGTATGTTCATTAGTCAGCATATGACTTTAAAGTAGGAGATAGAGTATTTATCTAATTAATTTTGGTTCGCATGGTAAAGGATAATGGAATCCATCCTTAAGACTTAACCGTTTTCAGATGCCTTATAAAGAACCAGCTGAAATCACTCATATTTTATCATTGCCTAGAGAAGTGATTCTCAACACGGCTCGCTGCTACTTAGCTGCGGCCTATAGAAATAGATCCTGCAACCGTCTAGACGAATTTCAAATGGAGCTCATTGAAATGCAGTCGAATATAGAGCTCACCGCAATATTTAAGAAAAGTTAACTATTAGAATCTTGGAGTAGAATTTCAATTTTAAAATACTCAAATTTGATTACGAATGCGTATAGAAATGCGTCTGTTTTTGGATCGGTGTCCAGACATTTGGCCGATAGATATTAGGCCGACAGGACACTTAGCCGACAGGAAATTCTAATTTAAAATTCAGAGATAAAATTCAAGATAAAAACATTTACTTAAAGGTTATGAGAAAGCGGATGTTTTATACTTTTTGTGAAAAAGATCTGTGCCATTCTTCAAGTGAATTCGTAGTTCTTGGGAGGCCTTCTGCCTTTCTGTCATCTACATTCCACATTTCCAAACTAAACAATGGTCTTCTCCTTCCACGTTGCAAGGCTTCGATTTATGTTGTCTAAAAATAGGTCAGAAATCTCCCAACACGTCATCAGTCTCGTCATCTATAGTTTCAAGGAGCGCTCGAAACTCTCAATGACTTGAGGTAAAGGAACAAATGCCAGTGCATTTATGCTTAATTGAATTGTCAGCCTAATATCTGTCGGCCAAATATCCTAGTACGTTTTGGATCAACGAATGTTTGTAAAGCTCCAGCAGACAGGATCAAAAACCAAATTTTCGACCAATTAACTAATGAACATCTTATGCAACTCTAACTTACGTCGTCATCAAAACTGAGTCCGTGTTTCGAAAGAATAGTAGAAGGAAAGCAAATTCAATTCTCACATTAATTTTAGTTAATAAAGCTTTATTTTCTTAAAAAAATTTTGCGGCCCGCGAACCAATTGTTAATTATTGAGGTTGAGAACCACTGGCCTATAGGTAGTGTCGTGCAAGAAAACCTAATAATTAAATATAATAAAGTAATTATCATTGATTTATGATAAATGTCATCAATGACAGGGAAAATGATTTAATGACTGGTGATGGTGATGTACACAAGACTTGGCCATTCTGAAGAAGTCTCGCTCCGTGAGGTATTCCACGATTGATTTGACGTTTAGCGTAGCATCTATGTGGAGTCTGTTTCGAAAATCTCAATAAGATTCTAAGTCGCAACTTACTATCACCTGATTTGATGACTAAAGCGAGACAGTCCATGCTGCACAGTCGTGTTAATTGCTCGTTAAAATAAATCATTTCTACAAGTTCCAACAAAAGGATGAAAGATATGGAGAATGTATAAAAGCCTTAATTGGTTAGTTAGTTAAGTGCACTTCGCTTACACATTAGCACATGAATACTTAGAGTTCCGCCTTGGTCTTCACTATCCGTTCTACCAGTTTTCTCTATGTAACATCCTCCACGCATGTCTCCGTAGTTCATCGAGATCGATTGCTCTCATTTTCCAACCACTATGAGCATAATCTTGATACAGACGAGAGGAATCGTAGTTAGCTTCCTAGTTACATTTTGATCGAAAAATCCTCCATAATGAGGTTACGTGGTGTATATATCCATATGAGAATATGCCAAAAAAGTCGCCAGCGAGATTTTAACAGTGAGTTTTATGTACTTAGCATTATTGCAGTACACAAATTAGATAACTTTGACTTAATTATTTATTAAGACAGATTTCATTATTGTAAAAAAATTATTATTAAAACTAACTAACCTCTAATTAAGAGTAAATAAAACTTAAACATTTTCTTTTGGCTCCAGGATTGGTCATTTCCCAAGATCTTTTTTTTCCATCACTCGTCTCTGGCCCATTGTTAGACTTTTCAAGCACGTCATCAGTCTCAGTGAGATCATTTATAGTCCTCCTGTTCTTCGGTTTTATCAGAAATATTGTGAGGATATGTATTCTCATTCAAAGCTTCGCCATTAAATTTCCATTTCTCCGTCTCATGATCAGGAAAAACCAAATCATCTGGGAAAATTTCGTTATCTTGCGTCATGTGATCCACCTGTCTAGGTGACGCCCAGTGCCAGGCCGGCACGAAAAAAATCATTTGCTCTTCCCCACTCCACTGGAGAGGTTTCCACAACTGCATGTAATAGACGTCTTACCTTTTATGTTGATTCCGGATGGACTCTTTCTGTATAAGTGGAAACTGGATACATTTAATTAGTTTTTTTTACTTTAACTTTTTTCTCGGTGTATCCGGGAGTAATAAATAAATAAATAAAAGATCGTACTTGTTGAATTTTTCAATTTCAACATTCTCCAAATTTTTCTGTGAAGTGATTTCGAAATTCTACTGGAGTGTATTCATCATATTTTTCAATAATACTGTTTATCCTTTTGTTTACATCCTGGTACTTCTTCTTTACTTGTCTTATTGTTATTCCGGCCATCATTTGTTCTACTGTGACCTCACACTCCGACAGCTCTTTTCGTATTTTTGCAACAAGCCGACAAACGGTTGTATGTTTTATAAGATCTGTGCCATCCTTTAAGTGAATTCGTAGTTCTTGGGAGGCCTTCTGCCTGTCTGTCGTGTGCATTCCACATTTCCAAACTAAACAATGGTCTTCTTCTCCTTCCACGTTGCAAGGCTCCGATCCATGTTGTCTAAAAATAGGTCAGAAATCTCCCAACACGTCATCAGTCTCGTCATCTATAGTTTGAAGGAGCGCTTAGAAACTCTCAATGACTTGAGGTATAGGAACAAATGCCAGTGCTTGAATACTTTTAATTAAGTTTGCATTTGCTGGGTCATTATACCATGCCTGCAGTCCTAGATTTTGTATTTTTCGCCATAAACACTGCCCAAAGTGAAAGTAGCAGCCATGCACATTTGCATTTGGAAAAATTCTGTTGATAGCATTGATCGCTGCTCGCATAATCTATGGTAAATGATAGTGGATTCAATTGTGGCCTTTTCTCTTTCAGTGTTGAAAATATTTGTTCATACATTTATTGAGATTTTTCTCGACCAATAGCGTACACTAATGGAACCGTACATGTTTCACATAATGTAACATGTGTATAACTGAAAACCCAATGGAGCTGAATCAAAAGTACCATCACATAACCAATGTTCTTTCATAGACATAAGATCAGGTTTCTTGCTGTTGTTAATATAAGCAATCCATCACTATCGTGTGGCACAAAATCATCTCCTTTGAGAGTACTTTTAAGTTTATCAGTTAGAACATTAATGTCTTGTATTTGATCTGTACGCTGTCGTCGAACAGTACGTGGAAAGGTTTCTTTTTTGGTAGCGCACAAGCAGCATCAATAGGGTATGTGCTTAAACAATTTTGGATAACTGTGGATGTAGTTTTTCAGAATCTCTCGGTCTCTTCTTTATCGTATTGACGGTTTTCAGCGCATGTAAACGTCCTGCATTTGGTGGATGTTCTTGTGGTGTCATAGTTCCATAAGTTCTTCGTTAACGGTTCTTACTCTGCCTTTGCATTTTCCTTTCAGCTCACATCTCCAATATATGACATTGTCTCTGTCTAATGTACGCATAGCCATCATGCAGAAGTTTTCACTTTCCACAAGTGGTTTGTGAAAATTCTATTTTTTACTGTTATTAAGATACATAGTGTATTTATTGATCATTTATGCTTAATTGAATTGTCGACTAAACGTCTGTCGGCCAAATGTCCTAGTACCTCCAGTGGAGTAGGGAAGAACGAGATCCTTTTTTTATGCCTGTCAAAAACTGGACGTCTCCATGATTTTTTTAGGAATTGAAAAAGCCCAGAAAAAGGTGAAAATTAAACTTAGAGCCAATCGTAAAATGAGCGACAACTACTGTATCGTGCCAGAAGGGCTCGTCGCCTCACGGGTGGGATCTGTTTGACAAGAATTGACCTTCTCCTTTCGGATTCGAACCCACGACCTTCAGATCCGATGTCATCAGAAGATACGTTTCAGCTAGAAGGCCGCCCGGGGCGTTTTAACAATGATAAACCAAAATAAATTTAAATTTATAAAAATAAAAAATTTAATAATAATATATAATGTAACTAAACAACCGAAATGAATATTCGTTTAATAATACAGACATTGATTTTAGTGGGAGATTTGGTCATTAACATATCCCTCAATGCAGTCAAATTTGAGAGCAAATCCTTCCTCATTGTTCAAATGTAAATTGCGGGTTTACTCTACAGAATTCAATATTTTTTAATAGTAATGGAGATTTTCATAATATTTCTTGTGATGATGAGAACTCCATTTTTTCAAGCCGGCGCAATATCGATTCTAATAAGTAAATTCAGATCTACAATTATCATAATCACAATATATCTGGGAGTCACAATTGCTTATAATGTGTCCAGCTATGTAATTTTGAAATTGTAATTTTATAGATGTTCCATCTGTGCGAGACTTCCCAGGGAATATGCTGGGATGACGGGACTTGCGTATTGGCCATAAATGCAATCCATAAGCTGAGTAAGCAAATCAAGGCATTTTAGTGTCGATTCTGTACTATCAGAATGTCAAGAGAAACTTCATATTTGTTATGTGACCCCAAACTGTTTGAGGAATCAGAATGGTTCAACAAAAAACTTAATCTTATTTATTAGTTTCAACAATAATTTTTTTGTTCATAATAAAAGTCCCTCATTTTCTCAGGCGTTATGTGAAGATGATGGGAGATGGCGCTTTTACTGAAACAAATATTCGCGGTATCCTGGTGAATGATAAATCCTTCGACTTTATGTTTTTGGACACGTGCTTCTTCGCCACAAATTCCTTGAGAGTTCATTTCATATTTACCTGTAACTGCGACATCCTCCAAATGTATTAATTTTCTATCTTTACAAACTTCGAGTATAGCATCCACTGTTTGTCTTGTCAGCACATAACACGTGCCAGAACAAAATGGGGGATAACTATCTAAGGGATACTCTTCAAAGGAAATTATCCTTGGGATTTAACTTGGAAGTTACCATTTTGAATTCTCCCTTATCGGTTTATTATTTTTCATCAAAAAACAGAACAAAAATCGCCCATTTTGCTTCATGTCGCTTCCAAATTGAGAAATCGTTAAAGTCAAGGCTTCAATGTTGAAGAGGACGTCGTCATCAACTTTAACGAAATATTCAAATTTCTTAAAGTTATATGAAGCCCATCTTATTATATCATTGAACGCTACTTGAGAGCTTCAATACTCTTGATGCTCAAATTGAGGTAAGATTCGTAAAAGTCCGCGAATATGAGATCTCCGTGTAGCTTTGATTCCTCAGCCAGATAAGGAGGTCGTCCAGTTTCAGAATTTCCCATGAAAAATACTAACGTTGCTTTAAAAGTCTTCATAGTTTTATTATTTCCCCACGTTTCTCTTATCACCTGTCTTCTCGCCTGATTTTTAGGGTCTAATGATGAATTAAATTTACCCGAGATTACCACGACTAGTATCAAATTGCTGGCGTTTCTGTCGATCAAAGCACCGATAGAGAATATCTTGAAATACAGGATGAGTATAATTAAGCTCAACTGAACTAAAACTTCAAAAATATGAACTGCAATGATCGTCAAATAACGTTTTTTCATAAAATACATCGTTATAAGCCGTTATTTGATTAATATATAGTTTCAACGACAAATCGATAATATCAATATGAGACATACAAAAGCTGTGTCAAAATGTACATTGTTTTCACCCGAGTGAAGAGAAGGTTGATTGAACGTATATTCATACAAATCGTAAGCGGAAGTACTCTCAATTACGAGAGTTGCTTACTTTTTTATAACACTTTGGGGTTTTTTATCATCATCGATTGAATCCTTATTCTTTTTATTAATGGATTCTTTGACATTGAGATAGCAAATTAGTAATTTGTTAATTGCTGTGTTAAGCGACAATAAACTTATCTAAATCAAGGCAATCTGTTGCTCACAACATTGATTTTGGAAATTTTACATTTACTTAATTCGCATCTGCTGTTTTATGCCCACTCAGATTTGAGTAGCTTTCCTAATTGAGTTTATAGCTTGTTTGGCGGGTTTTCTGTGGGTCTAATCATTTTCTCTGTGATTTTGATATGACGAATAGTCAATAGCTATTTAGAAGACAAAATGCAAATTTATATTTTTTATATATTTTTTTCACATTTATTAAGGAATGCCAATTTAGAATTATTCCAAAGACCAGGGGTAATACCAACCAAACTAACTCATTAGCCCTGACGCGTTCCAGTGATTCAAGAACTCGTCTCCAGGTAACAAAATTTTCTTCCTGTGGAAAGAATAGTCGGATCCTTTTGAATGTCGATCAGGCATTGGGCGTCTCCCTAGTGAGGTGGATTAAATGATGCCATCAGAGAGGAAAAGATAAATTTAAATCCAATTAGCCACACAGCACCTCATGGCGCCAGGCGGCTTTCCAATATGTTCATAAATTTTTAATTTTATGAAATGAAAAATGGTTGTTTTTCTAGACAAATTTTTGTCTATTTTCTTTAGAGTCAAAGCAGAGCTCATATGGTATACGATATCTAAAGAGCATCTCAAAACTCTCGAAAGTAACACTAGTGCCTCTCCATCATCTGCAATCAGTTTGTTTATTTAATCAATACTGACATACATCGTGGTTTTTATATTAATGTATAATGAGATTTTGGGATCAATTCGATGTTATCCACCACTTGGCAAGGTTCTAAAGTTAAAAGAGGTCGAAATTTTTATTTTTTACATTTAAAATAAGCTAAAAATTATATTTATTTTTATTTATTGTATTTGTGATAGCCGTAAGCAAGCGGGCTGTCACATTTCGAAATTTGTTTCACTAGGCCTCTCCATTAGCCCCTGCTGTGTGCATCTGTTCGTAGATTTTCTAGGTCCTCCGTACATTTAAGTTTTCTCCAATTCCATTAAGATCCTTGTTTTAAGCCACAGGGAGAGTGACTCTAGGCCTTCTTCTGAACAATGGTTTGTTCTATAGCGAAATAAATTAATGTAATTAAAGTTGCAAACTTATCATTTAATTAATCGATATATAATAATAAAGCTTTTTCACGAGAGCCATAGTATTTATAGCTCCGCATAGGCAGGACACACTCTTTATTTAAGTAAAGAACAGTTAATTTTAACTAATCGTATAACCAAGGTCTTCACTTCTTTTTTCTTGTGTGTGGCTCTTTTTTAGACAATCCAGTTCCGCAGTGAGTATTCACTGATGACGGCGTCACTCGTCAAACCCTTTTGGCATCGTAGATGCGTGGTACCTTCCACCAGGTGAGCAGCAGCGAGAATCGAACCCGTAACCTAAGCCACTTTAGCCCGACACCTAACCACTATGCTACTGAGATTTCCGGTTCAAATATAATAATAAGAATAATAAATATCTGTTCACGAAATTGTTTGTGAGACTGGAAGTATAAGCAAAATCTTAGTCGTTTCTCAAGAAACTGGGACGTCTCTCTACATTCAGGAACCATGAAACCCAGTGGGTCCTCCAGTTGAGCTTTGTTACTACCGTGAGCAGAGGAGTGCCAAAGCTCTCTGCCGGAGCGAGTGTATGACAATGATGCCCCTTATAACTAACTTAAAAAATCATGACTAAATAAATTATTTTGTTAATCATACATGAGAATAAATAAATAAATAAAATTCAAGTAAGAGTGAGGTGTTTGTATAATTATTTAATTTGTTTAAAATAAACAAAAAGTCACTTACTTCCATGTCCAATCGCTCCTTTGATGTAAACAAAGTCTAACCACAGCTTTTCATTTCGCTTGTCAGGAATTTATTTTCAATGCTGATTAAAGATAAACTTGTCAGGTTTTGACATAGAAGACCTCAAATATGATTTTATATGTTTTAATTTTGAAAACGAACGTTCACGGCTATCAATTGAGTAGCCAATAAACGATGTGCAATGCACAAAATTGGAAAAAATTACAGCCTAGCTCAACTAATGAAACAAAAAAATCCTTTGCAGTTGTTTGAAATGTTCTGTTTCCACTTCAGAAAATTGTAAGACACTCAACAATTTCTCCGTAGAGAGAAGAAATTTCACGCCAGTCTCAAAATGGTTAGAAAAATTGTTGTTTTCTTCACCACACATCTCGGCCTCTCATGAAAACTATCCTTGCTTCTCGAGCTTTTTTTTTTCAGCGATTTTGGGCCCCGCTGGTTTGTATTCGTTCAATTGTCGGATCGAATTAGAGGAAATCAATACACACAAGAAATCCAAAACAGAAGATTGTAGCAAGGAAAAACAACGTCGTGTTCGACAATAATCATTGGACTGAGTTTAAACATACCAGTAAGCAAGCCACATTAAGTCTCGCGCGAAAGCGGCGCAAACGTGACAACGTCGTCAGAACTTTACTAATTGCGGTTCATCACGAAGAGCGGCAAGGGAATTCACAGCGAACAAGCAACTGCCGTCGATTAAAATTCGTGCACCCTAAGTCTTCAGCGCTGTAATAGAAGACAATGATCGCTGGCAGTCGATCTTATTTATGATGAAAAAAATTATAGAAAAAGTGAATATAGCTTAATATGTGAATTCTATGGCTTGGATATACTACCCCCTACAGCGTGCTGCCTGGGGCGGCTGCCTCTAAATTATTGATGAATTATAAAACAAACCGGTGAAGTGTAGCGAGTACCGCCAAGAGGCCTGATTGCCCCTAGTTCGAATCTCGCTGTTGTATATTCTGGTTAAAGGTACTTTGGCTTGACGAGCAACACCGTCATCAGTGAAAATTTACTGTGGAACCGGATCGTCTATAAAAACATACACCAAACAAAACAAAAAAATAAGTAAAAAACATTCCTTAGTTCTCCCTCTACGATGAGTTATGATATCTGCTCTTTACTTAAATAAAGTTTGTGTCCTGTCTGAGCAGAGGCTAATATGGCTTTGCGTAAAAGTGCAGTAGTTTTTTTGACGAGACTAAACTTTAGAGGACCGAGTTCGATATCATTAAAAGTCAGAAGGTCTACTTAAAGTAATTATTTGTCTACATCATTAATTATTTAAGAACTTAACTCGATATTAATAGGCCACATTTGTGTGGAATTATTAGTTTCGATTTTTGGCTGAGCGTCTGATGACATTGGATGTGACTTCTTAGGAGACTTGCCAATATGAGGTTGGCTTAAAACTGTCTATTTTAAATTTATTTAAAAGTTTTGAAAATAGGAAAATATTCGGAGGTAAACTTTATAACAACGAAGTTTTGTATTACAAAAATGCAATCACGCTTATTTCCTGTAAAAAATATAACCACCTAAAAACTTTCAATATTTTACCATGGAAGGGTTATTTTATATATTGAGCTTTCCGGTTCAAATCCCATTGCTGACCATTCCCGTTGAAAGTTCTGAGGCTTCCTGGCTAAACAAGTTGCGCTGTCATCAACTAAAGGATTGCCTGGCCCTTTTCTTACATATCCGTTCTTTCCCTTTTTGATTAAGCGTCTATCCTGCTTAAGTGGGGATGTAAATAATATAAATATTACTATTCCTCTACGAAAGAGCAAGTATTATAGAAAACCACAATTATCAGGATAACAAATCCACGTGCTAAATTAATACTTTTCAATGAGACTTACGAAAGGATTTAACTTTTGTTAAAGCTAATAAATTAATATCATTAATGTTTAAAGTCCGACGCTATCCTGCCACGTGTTCCTACCGTTTCTCAGATGATTTGCTCCATTTGTCAAAAATGTACTTTTTCTGAAATATTTTTCCTCCAAATCCCCTAAATTGACCTAAAAAGTTAAAATAAAGAAAACCGATTTTGATTTGGTTGGGTCGAACTTATCGACAACAAAGTCTCTTTTGTACGTGGAAATGCCACATTTCTGCGTTTTGAGTGAATAATTAAATTCATCCTGCAATACTTTTGAATCGATGTTATTTCTGCGTTTTTCACAAATGTACCTGCTGTGGTTAGTCTTGCTTAAATTTCTTGATTGATCATCTTTTTTGAGACTTTTTTATCTTCATATTCCTCCAGTAAATTAAGATCATCACATAGCTCGTTGTACGAAGTTTTAAATGACGTTTGTTCAGTTTTTGCGAATCTCTGATACGTTGATCGGTGGAGAGGTCTGGTAAGGGAATAGTCAATATCGTAGTCTTTGGGCTCCTGCTGTCTATCCTCGAACCTGATCAGGAGATGAGAAGATTATACCATAATCGGTTAAGAACCGGACGACTGTAATGGGAGCAATTTGATCTCAATAATAATGTCCCTGGTCTTTCCATTTATAAGAATATGTTTTGTTTCTATGGAGATATTTTATTAGAAAATTAAGAAACAAATAAATTCTTAACTTTATTTAAATAATTAATTTTTTTCACTTTCATGATCTCATATTTCCTTTTATTTTTGAGGCCATGTGGTGGCTAATTGGTCTAATTTTTCTGTTTGTTTTGTCCGCTCCTTCTCTTCCTTTTTTTACTAGAGTGACTTCATGTGATCCACCTGTCTCAAGTGGCGCTCACTGCTAGACGTAAAAAGATCATTCGCTCTCCCCACTCCACTGAAGGGTTTCCACAACTGCAAGGAATAGATGTCTAGGACTGTTTCTGCAACGGTGACACTGGATATACTTAACTAATTGTTTACTGTCAACTTCTTTCTCGGTGTATCTGGGGTTAATAAGTTGATTAATTTTAAGGAAGAGATTCCCTTTTTGACCGGCACAAGCAGACGTTCCCCCTTGGGTTTTTTCCTTGGATTAATTAGTTGTGACTATTTGTGTTCGGCCTTCAAAAGATTGTAAGAATGAGGTTAATAAATAAGATTGGAAAAAGAAAGTTCCCAACTAACTAAATGACCACAGGCCGACATGTGGGAGGTCCTATCCGACGTGGACTATCCTAGATGGCTCTTCAGTAGTTGTCTCGTACCTTGACTAGTTTTTAAGGTATTTTTATGGCTTTGTAGAGAGGGTTATTAGTACTAACCTCCGTTGTCGTCCAATAAAAACTGCTTCTAGATGGGCGGGCACATAGTTGCGGCCAATGACTCTTTTGACAGCTCCATAGATTGCGGACAGCTTCAGGAAAGAGGAGTAGGAAATGGGCTTTGACCACGATTCACTTGCATAGGTCAATCCACTTAATGCATCCCCACCGATGTGGGAAACAATTCTTCAGTTCAAGGGGAAGTGAAAATCCAACTCGAGCCGACTTGTCGTCCAGAAGTGTTTTCAATACTCCACTTGAGATAACGGTGAGCCAAGTACCACTTTCAGGAAAGACTTAAACAACAGATAAGCATACTGCATTGATTCGAAGACTTCATTAGCTTTTCGAAAGATTTCTACAAACAACGTCATCTGACTCATCTGCAAATGAGAAACGAATAGGTATGAATCCAGATCTCCCGTAGGTGGCCGATGTCCAGGTAGTAGAAAATTTTCGGAATAAGTGTAAAATTTTTCTGACCAAAAAATCGAAGGCTACAAGAGACAAAAGTGTGTGGCAGAGAGATCAAGAAAAGATAGAATTTCAAGGCCACCAAATCTAGCGGATATTGTGGTCTTTTTCCGAGAGGCGTCGTCGATACAAACATTACAAACAATCTCACCTCCTCATAGAAAGAAAGTCAATACAAGAGAGATGAATCAAATAAAAAATTGTCTGAATGGAGATTTTGTTCAGTAGAACGAATAAACAAGGCACAGACGACTAAGCGCCTCTTTGACTGAAGATGTTAGTCGTTGGTAATGGAAGGGCCGAAGATCGTTAGAGGAAGATTTGGGCCAACAAATATGGTAACACTCGAACCTCGCAAATTTGCACATTTAAAAAAAATTTCTAAGAAAAAAATCTTATTCTTATTAATTTGCCAATTTTTAATACAAATAGGAAAAATAAAAACTTAATTAACACATGTCTTCCAATTCATCTCGTGGACGCTATACTCGGGTTATTTTTAATCAAAAGTAGAATTTTAAATTATAAACAAGAAAATGATGCTATTTCGTGCCAGGAGTTAGCTTATAGTTTCTTGCACTTGTATCGTAAAAAATATCGAGAAAAACAATAAATAATCATTTACCGTAGAAAGACGCTATTTTGAAAGATTAAAAAATATCAACTGTAATTAAGCTCCACATAAACCAAAGTTTTCAAAGCTTGAAGATAAGTTGGTAGAATGGATTTAGGTAGTAGGGTCTAAAGGTATTTTTCTAAAAATCAATTTTTAGGTGGTTTTCTGGATGAATCCAAGGCTGCATTTTTTGCATTTAATGAAAATGAAGATTCTTTAGAAGATTCAGAAAATAGTGAACAAGAATCTGAAAAAATAAGACATGCAGACAAAATGGATATCCTAGTTAGATTATCTGCCATAGAGAGGGAACTCTTAGCTAACATTGAGAATGAACATGAAGTTACTCTAGAAGATTCAGAAAATAGTGAACAAGAATCTGAAAAAATAAGACATGAAAAAACAGTTAGGAGTTACATTTTATTTTAATAAAACTTAAATACGTTTTTTTTGTTTATTTAAAGCATTTTTTTAATTTGTTGTTCGTTGTTCTTCAAAATTATTGATTTTATTTTTTTTTCAAATTGGCCAGAAAATTCAACGAAACCAAAAATGGCCAAATTGTGAGGGTCGAGTGTATACAGATAGTGTATCTGGTTTCTTTGACAAAGAGAGCTTCTTAAGGTCTGCATGGGTTCCTTTTGCGAACCGTTTTCTTGAGGCTATACATTATCTTTTTTGTTCGAACCTCGATTTCGGCATTTGATTACTGGAAACTAGGCAATCGCAAAGGTCACGATTCCTTCCATAATGGATAGGATGTTATTTTTCATGTTAGAGGAAAGATACCCATTTCCTTCAAATGTGCAAGCGATGCCTGGTGAAGTCTAAACGCAACTTCACAGCATATACTTGATAGGCCTCTGTTTTCATTTGTCAGTCTGGCTGCAGGGTGAGTAGTTAACATGTTTTCTAATGTCTTTTCTTTCTTTCCTCGATATTCCTTAAATGAACCACGTGACAGTTGATCACAAGTGTTAACATTCCTTCCAGACTTCACGTCCATCCATATCTGCCACTGTGGGAACCCCTCCAGTAAAGTAGGGAAGAGAGGGATCCCTTTTGGAGGCCAGCCAGACAATTGGCGTCAATGATACTTTTGAATCACTTGACGCCTCTATTTATTTTACAAAAATCTCAAAATCTTCATTTTCGCAAAAATTAAGGATGAAAAACAAAAATCCAATTAAAATTAAAGAAATCAAATTTTAAAGATATCCAATTTCTATGGCCTCTGTCAGTGCTTCATCAATTTTATCATAGTCCCAGGATCTGTACCAATTACACAAAAGTCTACCTAAAAGTGGGGTCCTGCCTAGTAATGACAGCAATCTCCATCTGATCACATGTCAACGCTGTCCCCACAGCATTAATAAGTGAGGTCAATACGACCTAGGAGATTAACTCACCAATCTCACATGGAGGACTTCAAAGAGTTCATATTCTTTCCTTTACAATCACCTTCTCCAATTCTTGGATGGCCTCCCCCATCTTGGTCCCAGAGGCAGTGGCATTGTAGCCACAACAGAATCCAGTAGGATCAGTCTTATAAACCTGGGGATTATTCTGATCGTCGAGACCAATCACAATCATTGCTGAAATCAAATATAAGACATACAGCAAGCAAGAGGTCTCATCTTGCTGACTGAGTGTACACCTGATTGATGTTGGCCATTCTTTCGCAGAGGATATCCGCGTAACGTCGTACCCATACTTGTATTTGAAAATTGATGGCCTCATGTCCAGCACGAAAAGCCATTCGCATGCTGTCCCCTAAAAATACTAATGAACCAAGCAACCGTGCCATTCCTGTCATAACACAGCCGACTCTGTTGTTTATTGGGTAAACGTTAGTCCAGCTATCAGGATCGATTAATTTGTCCTCATTATTAGAGAATTAAGGGCAAACTGGGACTTTTTTCTGCGTCACTACCACTGCACAGTCCTTTCCTTTCATAGCGATCGTCGTACAGCCGGCATTCGAAATGGATTTGAAGGAATATTCTGTAATGTTTAGTTTTAAGGACTATTACCCACTTGATAAAGTTTTCCTTGCGGAGAGAATATAGTAATATATCTATCGAACCCTGCAGAACCACGAGACATGACACACAAAATAATTCAATTTTCAAAATTAATTAATTAAAACGTGGAATTAATTTATTTTAGTATTTATATATCTTAACTAACTTAACTTAACAGCCGGCCTCCAATGTAGCCAGGTCTGAGTTAATTATTAACATTGTTTAACCTGTTTAACCTATTCCTTGACCACTCTCTCACTCCAGATCCTCCAAACGCCGCATCAGAGGCGGATAAAATCTGGCGATCAGCTACATTGCTATGCCTTTTCTGACTTCTAGACGACCACAATACAGGGTACCTCTTTTTTATCCTGATCCTGGTTCGAGTTATGCGCCATACCAAATACACCCGATGGTTGTTTATGAGCGTCCGATTTTGATAGTTACTTTTCTGTTAGCCACCAGTTTCCTCAACTTGAAGGGACCGAGGATAAATAAATGAGCCTCAAACACCATCCTTTTTTATGGTTGCAAAGAACTAGAGAACAAACGGCTATACGAACTGTGCAAGATACATTAAACCTGGTGAGTTTTTGTTCCCCGATAAATAATCTAAGTTTCACCGGTAAAATCACATAAATGAGAATTCTCCGATCCCAACCAAAAAGACCCTCTTGGTTCTCAACTTGGTTCTAAAGTCGATCTTATCTTGAACCTTCTCCTAAAACTCATTTATGAAAATTAATCCACGATTCAAATGCAAACCGTAGGGGGGAGCAAGGCATGGATACCAGAATTCACTTAATTAGAAATAATCCTCATTCTTTTTTTTGTGGCTCACGGCGTTAACAAATAAATATCTTAACAATAAGATGGACATTTTGAGTTTAAAGTACGTCTAGAGGTTCAATTGATGAGACACCTTATTTCTTTTTTTCGCTGATGACACTCTATTACATCCCTTATGAATTAAGTATATCCAAGAGGTTTAATATTTCCTTAATGCTTCTTTTTTTGTATTTTCGTTTTCAATTTTAAATAAATTCGATTAGCCAATTTGATAGCATATCTTGTAGATGTAGCCAATAATTCAACAGGTTCCTCGTTGCTTTGATATCCTTGAAAACCATAAATCAAGAATACAATAGTCGTTAAATATCCATAAAGAAAATCCCGTCTGATCAACACATGCTCCGAGGTACTTCAGACAATCCAGGATCTTGATTTGTCCCGTATTAACAGTCATTAATTCTCTTATTCTTCCCAATCCAAGAAACCGCACATTTTCCATAGATAAAGATAAAAATCTATACCGGCACCATTTTTCTATTTTTTTAAATATTCGCCGAAAATCTTTTCCAAGATAAAAATTTGCTTTTAATCAGATCTAAAGTCAATATATCATCTGCATAAAATTCGATTTTAAGTTTAAATTTTTTTCTTCCATAGAGTTTTTTAGACATTACCAGCACTAAGTTCTAAGGAAACGTCATCACCTCAACCAAAAAACGATCTAGATGTCCTTTGAAAAATCGCCTTCTCAAGTAGAGTGTGAAAAAATCTAATATTGATTTTCAATGGTGATACAAAAGCGACAAGGAGATAACTATTTTTTAGTTGCGCTTTTCAAAAATAATAATAATAATTCACTCGTAACACAATTCTGAATAAGTGGACTAAGGACAGATCCCTGAAACCCCTCTTCTTAATAAAATATCTTTAAAATTTGATTTCCATGCATATAAACGACTTTCTTCCAGAAAGAAATTCTCTTAATCATAGAAGCCATACTCTTAGTATTAAACTTCTGTAGTGTCTGTAAAGACCTACATGTCAAACACTATCAAAAGCCTTAGATATACCAAGGCATACGACCGTAAGAAGTTCTTTTTTATTTTGAAAATAATAACAGTTTTTTTATCTTATTCTTAAATGACTTTGATTAGTTTATTAAATTAATATATGGAGCTTGAATCGCCGGTCTTTTTCTTTTGACAAAAGTTATCTAGAATGCTCTCAAAGCCATCATTCTTACGTGTATCCTTGGTAATCCTTTGAATAATTGAGCCGATCTGACGGATTCTTGATGTCTCAGCAGCAAATGAGACAAACACATAACCATATTCAGACAGCTCAGACAAACATGTTTTGTGTAAGAAACGTCTCATGTGAAAACATGCAAATCTACTGCAATCTAATAGACTCGACTTCTCTGTCTGCTAGAGATCCGTAAAGCTGACCATCGGTGTCACTTCTTTCATAAATCACATACAGTCGGGAAACTTACCTGAGGCGGTTCGTCACGTACTATTCTCTTGCAACATGACTGCCTTAGGTGATTTTAGTTCCCTTCATTGTACATACTTTTTCCTACCCAAATGAAATTAGCGCGTGTCACGTGGTCAATATGTTGTGAAGGATTCCAGCTTAAGATTGTTGAGTGAAAAATGTAAGGACAATCCGACTTTTCTTGACCATTTTAATCACCTTTCATAAATAATACTTTGTTGTAAATTTATAACTTTTATTGTAAATATTTTGTATTTGTTAGTAAAAATAAAAGATTTAATTAATTTGATAAAAATAATAAAATTTGTAAACCGGTTGCATAATTTTTGTGTAATTTAGAGCTTAATGGAAAACCCAAACCAGGAAGATAGCAATTCTAAAGATAAATTATTGAGAGTTCGTAATGTCAGAAATTTAATGCAAAAAAAGCGAACAGTACTCATGTCAGCCAGTTTCAAAAAACTGTTTGAAATACTTCCCACCGACAAAAATAAGGTTTCCGAAATATCTCAAATCAAGCTTCCACGTGATCGGATAATACTCAAATCTATCGATTACATTAATTACCTGCGTACAAGTTCTCAGAAACTGAAAGAATACTATGCAGACTATCAACCAAAACTTGAGTTTCTTATGCATCAAGGTTGGTCACGTGGTATTATTATTATAGAAAAAATGCTAGCCAATAGAGAAATATCCGAATTCGACAAAATGTATTAGATCTCTGTGTTTACATAATGAATGATCTGTCGAAAATCTCATTAGATAAATTTGATCCCTACACTGGATTTTCTGAAAATGACCCAACACATGCTGAGGAATCTTCTGACTCCCATACCAGTGATAATGACAACTTGTTTGTCAGGTCAATCGATGGTGATAAGGATGAGTATGTGTTTTTCGATAAGAAGACTGGACATAAATCGAAATAATTTATCTTTACTTTTCTATTTTTTCTCTGAATGGCCTTTTTTACTTTAAGAATCATTCTTTTGATGGTGGAATTTAAACATACGTGCATCCGACGCTTCCCTTGTTCATAAAATCTAATGTATCCTGACTACTCACCTCATCCATGCTCACAAAGAATTAGGGCTTTTATCCACCAAAAGCTGACTAGCTATTCAGGTCAATAATCGTAGGTTACCACTTCAGGTATCCAGAATCAATGGAGTTATTGGTGGGGACTTGAGACTGCGGATTTCCTGTCCAATTGGAGCCGTTTGGACTCGCTCAAGCCAACCCGGACGGTACCACTCTTTTCCCATGGGAGAGTGGTAAATATCTTGCCTAGGACGCCACCTGTGTCGATAACCTTTCTCATCCAACCTTTCAACTACAGCAACTGACCCAGGCTCTGCTTCGGAGAAGGATGAGACCATAAAGATAAAAAATACGCATGTCTTGGAGGACAATTCACCTTCGAACCAGTAGCAGTCGAAACGACAGGAATCATTGGAAGCAGGTCACTGACCCTGCTAAGCAGGATCGGCTCGTTCATCGCGAAAAAGAAAAACGATAGGAGAGAAAGGAGCTGGCTCATTGAGCGCATTTCTTTGCAAATCGTCAGGAGAAATGCGTTTTCAATTATGAGAGCAGCCAGCACTTGCTAACTGTTAGTTTTTTAGTTTAAATAAAATTGGTATCCAGAATTTTAATATTGAGTTTACTGAGTCCTATTATTTATTTAGAACCCCGGGATCCTGAGCTTTCTTAAGTTTCGCGTTGGATAGTGACCAGTTGGGAAGCGAAAGCCCGCATCTACCAAAGCTGGAGCTTATAAAATTGTAAATAGAGACACAATTCAGGATGTTTGGTCCAAATGCCTCAATATTCTCAGACTGGTTAATCAATCTTATGGAATTTCTCTTCGGTAACTACTATTTCTGAAAAATTATCAGAAGAAACAACTTGAAAGACCACGTAGTGGCTATTCTGTCGATCGCATTTAACTGTTTTCGATTCCCACACTGCTACATACTTGGTCAAAGGATATTATGTTCTTTACCTTCTATTCCTAGAAGAGTCATAGGATCCACTAACTCAGAAGAACCCCAGTGCATGGACGACATTCAATAATCCCCTTCTTCCTTACACCAGTAGAGGAGTCCCAATAATGATGGATACCTGAAAAGGATTTGATTCTGGGAAAGAATTCATCCCACTCAGATTGGGGAACTAAATAAACTAATCTCGGGTATATCCGGGGTCATTAAAAGACAGCTAATAAATAGGAATAATTGAGACGGTGGGACTCCACCTCCACAACCAGAAGTACCAAGGACACCACCAAGTCATGTAAGTTACACATAAAGATAATCATACAAAATTTATGATTAAAAAAACATTAAATGTCAGTGACAATCAACTGGTCACATGGCCAATCCTCATAACTGCCGTCTGGTAAATATCTTCTTACAATCAAAGAGATCTTCTTTTCCCTTTATTAAAGGCAGTAATATTACTTGAGCTCTTTAATGGCAATCTTAATCGGGTCGATCTCAGATCCAATTTCACTCAGGATTGGGGCACACATTTTAAGTTACAATGATGATTAAGTACGCTATTTGTTGTGCATGTGTCCCAATAATACAAGCACGCTCATATTTTGTCATGAATGGCGTAGTGGTTCTCTGCATACTAGGGACTGCCCTGTCTTTGTTATCTTCTAGTAGTTCGACGTCCTGGGTAGCATCGATGTCAATGGTCTTTTCAATTTCCATGTCATCTTCGATCAAATCGTTATCCTCGTCATCAAAACTAATAATTTTAAGTCAATGAATACTCATCCTCGTCAAAAAGATTACTCATTACAACAAGCCCACTTTATTTAACAAACAAAAAAACATGCAACGTGCTTTCAAATTCGGTGCCGTTAAAACTCTCTCGAGTTGGCAAAAACGTTGAAAGGAAAAAAGAAGAAGGGTCACTTGCGTTACCTGATGGTATGAATGTAATTCTTGCCATATCCGAAAGCGTTGTGGCAGATGGGCGAGGCAGGTAGTCCTGCAGGTACGTAGCAGGCTATCTCGAATGCCTGGAATGGTTGGCCATACTTGGCGGAGCTCTGCAGTGGCAGATTCAGTACTGCAAAGATTGAGCAGTGATGTACTTTTATTGCGAAAAATGTCTTTATCTTCTAAAATTATTAATGCTTAGTGTATCCCAACAGCATAATTCTATTTCCCCGACTTATAAAAGATCGAATCATTAAATAAAATGAAACGTAACTTGTTTTTCTGCCGTCAAATCATGCTTAGGAGCACGTGGGAGTGATTTCCGAGTTAGAAGAGGTAAAAAATATATTTTTGAAATTTTATTGTTAATTGTGGCTCCTGAATTTCTGAGTCTAATTCTTTTTAATTATCGGAAGCACATAAAAGTTTCGTGTTATTCTAGGATCTATCTTCTGCAGTCCTGCAAGCTGCGCTATCAGCCTGATAAACTTTTTCGTACTGGTGCCGAGCATATTGAAGAATATGTTTGTTTATCATGGAAGCAGATCACTGACCACGTTGATCCGCATCGTATCGCCTAAAAAATGGAGTTGGCTTATATAGTTGGTTTTCAATTCCGAATGAAAAGAACTAGTTCAATGTTTTTGTAGTTAAAAATAAAATAATTTTCTCTATCAAGGTTTATCTAATTATACTATAACTTGCACTATTGACTTACAAAATTACACGAAACGCTCAAAAATCTCGAGAAAGAGAAAAATTTTCATAAATATAATTTAAAAATTACATAATAGTTTTATAATTTGTAATCAATAACACACAAAAATAAATCAATCAAATGTTGTCCCGTCAACATAATCGATTTCAGTTGCCTCTCGGGATCGCAACAGAGGTCAATCGGAGAAGCCACCGAGTATTACGTGCGTCGTGGCTTTTAGTGTAGCTAGGCTTCCAAGTTTCTTTAGTTACTTCCATTTATTCCTCCAGTTGTCTCAACAACAATGAGGTAGAACGTGAATTGATCGCGTAGCGCTTCTTATTTTTTTCACCTTTGCCCTCATTGTTTTTTATGGCATACAGTGTGTCTACCGCGCTCCCGACAATGTTGGATGGAAAAAGGTAATTCATTTTTAGATGCCATAAATGCCATTTTTCGAAATTGAGATGTCATATAATGCCATTTTTTTTAATTTTAGCCTTACACCAAAGATTGTGTTACACCTAAGCTTGGTGTTAATAAATAAGTAAATAAAGAAAACATTACTTTGTTGTAAATATTTTGTATTTGTTAGTAAATATAAAGGATTTAATTAATTTGATAAAAATAGTATAATTGGTGAACCGGTTGCATCATTATATTATTTGATGTAATTTAGAGCTTAATGATAAACCCAAACCAGGACGATAGCAATTCTGAAGATAAATTCTTGACAGCTAATGAAGTCAAAAACTCAAGGCAAAGAAAGAATTCACAAATCTTGTCAGCCAGTTTCAAAAAAATGTTTAAACTACTTCCCACCGACAAAAATAAGGTTTCCGAAATATCTCACATCAAGCCTTCACGTAGACTGATACTGGGCAATTCTATCAAATACATCAATTATCTGCGTACATCTTCTCAGAAACTGAAAGAATACAACGCAGAATATCTAGCAAAACTTGAGTTTCTTATGCATCAAGGTTGGTCACGTGGTATTATTATAGAAAAAATGCTAGCCAATAGAGAAATACCAAAATTCGACGATGAAGTATTAGATTTTTGTGTTGTCACAATGAATGAGCTATTACTAACCTCCTTCGATAATTTAGGTCCCTACACTGGATTTTCTCAAAAAAATGACCCAAAACATCCTGAGGAATCTTCAGACTCCCATTTCACTGATAATAACGACTTTTTTGTCATGCCAGTCGATGGTGAAATGGATGAGTATGTGTTTGTCGATAAGAAGACTGGCCATAAATCGAAATAATTTATCTTTACTTTTTTTCTTTTCTATTTTTTCCTGAATGGTTTTTACTTTAAGAATCATTCGTTTGCTGTGGAATTTAAACCATGGACCCGCTTCCCTTGTTCATAAAATCTACTGTATCCTGACCACATTCCTTTATCCATGCTCATAAAAATAAATTCTTTTATCCACCAAAAGCCGAATAGGCATTCTGGTCAATAGAAGTGCGTCACCACTTCAACCACCAATTAACTAATGTTGTTCTAGTGATACGCTTTTTGAGTCTCGATTAAAATGGTGAACTTCACTTCCAGAAAGAACGACAATGAACTGAAAGTGGACGTAATAAACTTTACTTGCCACATGTTTTTCTCTGTCTTATCTGTTCCATAGCAAATAAGAGGAAATTCGGTATAAAATGTTCCTATTTCCCAAATTTTGGACACGTTGGGTACTAGAAGCTAACAAGAAGTACTTCTGCTAAAGTGGTCATGCCCTCATGTCTTGGGAATCACAGTGGGCTGAAGGATCCCTCCTCTGGGCTTGTCCTGGACTCTCTACACGGATGAATGCCTACGTTGTTTGAACCAGCTTGTTTCACTCAGGATCCCAAGGTCGGTGTGTATGATCAAGAAAGACAAATGGGATCTACACAAAAAGTAATAAGAATATCATAGTTGGGGACATTCGGGAAACACTGGGCTCGCTCTCCAGCAACGACAAGGTTCTTTTACCAACTAACGAAAACCCGAGCTTACCGTCTAAAAACACCCATCCGCCCCGTCGCATCTACACGAAACTAAAATTAGGAATGACATTCCACATTTGGTAACCACCACAAGTGATGTAAGATCTGCTATTTCATCCTCCACAGGAAACTGCAGTGCTGGCTTGAATGGCCTACGTCCGAGCCATATGAAAGACTTTACTCCTGCCACAACCGCTGATATGGGGAACTTTTTCATTAATTGGATAAAGACCCTTACAGAACGCATTCTTCGGGCTGATAATTCCGACTTTGCCAGAGAACTCCTTTTTGCATCCAAACTGATCGTCTTTAGAAAACCTTTTGGTGGACCAAAGCAACGTATTCAAGCGCCTGAAGGCGAAAATTGCTGCCAGAGCAGCGAGCAAGACTCTAAGCCCCAACTGAACCCTACTCAACTTGGGGTTGGAATTCATCATGGCTACGAGGCAGTAATCAACTCAATCCGGAACTTTGGTTTTAGTCTGCCAGACACCACGAATGCTATAATATTCAAACTGGACATTCGCAGAAATATAATCATAGAAGCTAGCATTTCCAGGATCCCGGAAATTAGCAGAATGGTGAAACTCTCATATGGTTCTCCATGCACTCAGATCATCGGACAACATCATCGAATCCGAGACTGAAGTCCAACAAGGAGACCCCCTTGGTTCCCTACTTTTTTCCTTGTGCATTGATTGTGCAGCATCAGCAATCAGTACCCCCACTGAACTTATAAAGGAATCGGAATACGCTCACTACTAGAATTCGTCCGTCCGGAATTTCTATCTTCGACATATGCTTCCAGTGGTCTCACACGACAGATCCCATGCTACATTAATGGATCAGACTCTGAACAGTGGTATGCATGGTTTGGTAAGTCTGGAGGCACAGAGTGTGAGATTCCCGAAGAACGCTACTAACCAACGTGAATGGGATAATCTTTTATGCTCGAAGATCCTGAGCTTGACCAGCATCGTCTGGCTTGCCTGGTTTTTGCATCCATATCGTAAGTGGTGCCTGGCTCAGAGCATTACATGCAACTCACTTGGGACACTATTGAATGACGACGTGACTAGGATTGGGTTTCTTTCCTCCTCGGAATGGATTTTTGCATGATACATCACTGTAGATGTGGAGGAATGGTCGACGCGAAAGGTTTTCACGCTCTTTCATGTCGGAGGAGTGCTGGAAGGAGTCCAAGACACACCGCAATCAACGGAGGATTTGCTTGGGGACTTGAGGTGTCCGGATTTCCTATCTAATTGGAGTCGGCGGAACAACTACCTTGCCTGGGACCCCACCTATGTGGATAGCCTCTCCCTCCAATTTTCCTATGACTGAAATTAACCCGGAAAAGGTCGAGACGCTAAAGAAGAGTAAATATGAACATCTCAGTGGACAGTTCATCTTTGAGTCAGTCGCCGAGAAACATCAGGACTCATATGAAGCAGATCACTGATTCTGCAGAACCACATTGGATCGCTTATCACAAGGAGAAAAAGTCGTTAGAACCGTTATGAAACCGGGGTAACTTTGTGCTTCGTTCACATTTGTTTTGTATCGTTTGATGGCTCTAATACCTAGAACTCATCAAAATTGCAAAGATCCAAATGAATCTAATGAGAGGTCTACCAGTTTTGTTTCTGTGATGTTATCTTTGATGAAAAAACTCAAAATTCAAACCCGATTACTGGTTTCTTGGTTATAGCCACGAAAAGGTCTTGGGCAATTAGAAGATCGTAAACAATACCTGGCAGCTTACTTGACTTTTTTGTGAGGTTTATAAATGGAGCCAGGTTGTCTTCAGTTTTCAAATGCAATCGCTTAGTGTCGTGTTGTAAGCTCATCCATGATCAGCCTCTGAAAATGCCGAGACCCGTAAAAAGTACTACAGTCTCGGCAGGCAGTTCATTTTTAAATTAGTCGTCGTTGAAACATCAGGGATCATTGGATCGCACAAACCCTGTTGAACCTTATTTGATCGCTTATTGCGAGCAGAAAATGATTTTCAAGATACGTGGCCGGGAAGCGAAAAAGTCTTCAAAATCACGATACAGGATGATTCTGACGTTATACGAAGAAAGGAATTCAAAAAGTTAGATTTGGTCTTTTAATTCCATTTATCTCCATCTTTCTTCCCAAGAAATGCGAGGTCTCACAAAGACTTCATTGGGTATTTACCCATCCAGACCTGCGTTATATAAAACTGAAGAATCTATGGCTCAATCAAAAAGTGAGAATCCTATTATATGACTCATTCATAAAACCCGTACTTTTATATAACGCTGGAACTTGGGCGACCTCATCAGCGGATATGGAAAAACTAGACTCTTTCCACAGAGGTCAGCTGATAAAAATAACAGGAACTACATGGCCTACGAGAATATCAAGAAATGCTTTATATAAGAGATGCATTACTAGACCTATCAGCTAAAAAGTACTAGAATCCCGATTGAAGCTCTTCGGACACGTGCTGAGGATGGAATTAACATCCACATCGAACATATCTATTGAAACATACTATGTTAGTCAAGAAATCAGCAATCGTGGAAGACCTAGAACAACACTGCCAATAGTCTTACAAAAAGACCTGGTCAATATCAAAAGAAATCTAAAAATGCCGACGACCTGGACAACATGAGAGCCTTTGGTAGGAACAGGGGAGCATGGAAAAGGATGACATCTAACCTTGTTTCTTTTGCTGCACATGCTATAATTAGTATGGCTCTCGTGAAATGCTTAAAATATTTAGCGAATATATCACATATCTCCCGAGGAGTTACCTAAAGGTTCATATCTCGTATCCTGTATGATTGACCGAGAAGATTAATGCTATTAACTCCATAAGGGAACGTATGACATATCTCCAGAGAGTTACTTAAACATTATGCGAAGCGTTTATATAAAATACATACTACGACCTTTTCAATCAAAGCTTATCAAATCAAAAGGAAAATCGCCGAAAAATGCTTCGAACAATGTTAAGGACGATGTAACTCAACTTGATCGCGGAGCAAAATATATCGAACGGCTATTCAGAGCCAAGAGACGAAAAGCTTACGTCATCAAACTAAACATAAGAAACTCAACATTTCAGGAAGCATAAAACGAAATCAGACATGATCACGTCGACGAAATTAGAGATAGGTACCCAGGAGGAAGTTCAAAATGGCCTCTTTCAAAGATACAGTTCAGTAGGGTCAGTGATCTGCTTCCAAGATAAACAAATATTCAATATATTTGGCCCCAGTACGGCAAAGTTTAATTGCATTATGGCATTTAAAATCAAAAATAGGGTCTACAACTTCGTAAAGGTAAAACATTTTTAATAAATTTTTATATTTTAACTCATCGATTTCTACACCATCATGAGCCCCCCATGAGCGCCCCATGAGCGATGTTGGTTATTTGAGCGAATCTCGCTCGCTATCCTGAGGGGGAATAGCCACGCAGTCAGGACGGCTGCTATATTATAGTTTTCTCGTTTTTCTGTAATAAATTGATTTTCATTAAAAAATTAACTTACCTGAAAGATGGCATTTTATGGCAAAAAATTCTCTAATAATAACCTTCTACAGAATCCATTTCAAATGCAAGTTGTATCTTTCTCTTTCTTGTCGTTTTGTGATATTTTTTCTTTATTAACCCAGTAATCTCGGAGCAATAAATAATGTAAAAATTTATTTTTTCAAAGTACAAGTTCTCCGATTTTTGGGCCGGAATAGATTCAAACATGGATCTTATCTTCTTTCTCTAGATAAATTAAGTAATCATACACGTGCAGCTTCTGATGGATGGTCCTCCAAGTTCTTCCAATTTTTGGGCTGTGATGGATCTGTAGCCGGATACTTTGTCCACCTGCCAAATCATTCCTTTGTTCAGGAGTTTGAGTTTTCGACATCTCCTAAGTTCTTCACTTCGTCGTGGCCACGAGAAGACATGGGCTTTCATCCACCAATAAGCAAATCAGACATTCCGTACAATAGAGGTACGTTACCACCTCAACCAAGTGGGTAATTTTTAAGAATGGTTCAGTTATAATTAAATTTTTTAACGAATAAAATCATAAATTTTAGAGTACAGCGTTGATTAGTAAAATGTGCAATCACATTAATAAAGTGTTAAGGTTATGAAGTTCTGGAGCTTCATGATATTTTAAAAAAGGTTGACTTTTACCAGAATAAATCCATTTTTTGATTCTTTTCCGATGTATAAAAAATAAGATTAAAAATAATATTGATAAGGATAATAAAATTGAGACCGCAATTGTTTTGAATGCATCGGGTTTAATATATATTATTTTGTACTCAAAATCATAAATTTCTGTATTCCCTTGACACAACGAGAAAGTTGCATTCCTCAAAACAATTTGAGAACGTCTCGAAGAGAATCCAACCTTTTCTAAAATTTAATAAAGTAAATTACCTTTCGTGAATTTTTCGCAAGAATTTTCAATACAAAAAGTTGCAGATGAAAAATTATAAGCATTCGTTTTAATGTAAAAATCAATTTTGTCTCCTCCAGGATTAATGTTCAAACCATGAAAAATAATCGGAAAATCAAATATTTTAATAAAAAGTACCAAATGTAGCAACTTCATTTAAAATATTGATACAATAAATAAAAGAGAAATTTTTAAGTTTCTTTATCAAAAAATATTCTCTTTCAGGATCAAAGTCTATTCTGTATGGTTCGTCAATCTATAATAAATTTAGATTTTCAATTAATTAAAATAAATAATTATTACCAATACTAATTTCTCCTTAAAATGTTTATAATTTTTCTTTCTTTGAAAAAGAATCGATAGAAAATTTAAATTTTCATCCAACTTATAAATTGCTGTTGGCGCTTCTAAATATTATGATTAATCGTACCTTCGTAGTAAAGTTTAATTTTTGAAGAGTTGGTGCAAGTTACTATAAGCTCTGACTTGCTTTGATTTTTAAAAAGTTCGATATCTCATAATTTTAGTTAAAATTACAGTTTTCAGAAAACTGACATTTTTCAAATATGGTGTGAGGATATATTTGATTGTTGGATAGTAAAAATGCTTCCTCAATTTTCTCGTCGTGTAATTTCGTCGAACGTATTAAGGTGGTAGAAATTAAAGTTAAGACGAAAAAACTAAACTTCATTTCTCAATTTCACGGAAAAACTATTTTTAATCTATAATAATCGCAAAATGCGGTATTTTATTGATAAGGCTTAATTTCAGTGTAATAGCCACAATCAGGTTCTCCGATCCTCAGGTTTGTAACGTGAAAGCAAGTCCATAATTAACAGTTAAAATGTCAATGAAATGAATTAATCAATTAATGATTTGATTGAGAGATTTATTCTGTTTTTGGCTTCAACAAGTTGCGGAAGTTCCAGATTGTTGTTATTTCAATGCAGAGACATATAAGAAAATTGGGATACCTTGGACTTTTGTTCTCTTTTTCCCAACATATGAAGAACGTTCTGGCAAAGGGTTTCCGGAGACTCAACATCATTGAATCATTTCTAAAATCCAGAACTCAGCACAAGAATGTACTGCTGTCGTATATAATCAGCTCTTAAAGTCGACGGTGGAGTATGCCTGTGCCTCCTCCGCCTTGAGAAATTTAAATTTCGGACTTCTACACGATTAATTTTTTAAGAGAAAAATGATCCGTTAACTAATATTTCTCTCAAACTATTCCCTCATTACGCGACAGCGCGGCAATCAGGAATAATAGTTCCGACTTTATCACTTTCTGCGGCTCGGAATCCAACCGCTTCAATCAATGAGAAGCCCCCAAAACACGTAAATTGAGGAAAAAACCCACTCCTATCCAAATTCTAATGAAAGAAGAGCGTCGTGGATTCAGAAAGGCTGTTGAAGTCTACCGGTATCACTTAATTAGATGGAGCACGGCTAAAACCTCTCGATTCTGTAAAAGTCTATCACTTATATAATTTAACTCCTTTCTTAATGTTCCCTTTAAAATAAATAAACTCTGGATCTATTCTGGAAGTCTGGCATAGTTACTATACTTGGAGAGTAAATTAACAAAACCATTAATCACTCCAAACATCAGAAATCTTTGGCCTACAACAAGACGACCTAGTCCATCGGTTTATGTCAATGATTGAAAGGGTTACCAAGGATCTACGTGAAACTGATTGGCTTATAGAGCGCATCTCAGAGGAAACACTGGCCATTCAAACACCCTGGATTAACTTATTTACTTTATCTCCAAAACTATTAAGTGGGTAGGATGTCATACCTCCAACAATGGTCCTGGATTCAATCACCCCTACTCTGCCGAAAGTTCTTTTGCAATGCTCTGTTTCTTTCTCCTTACTTCAATTAGAATGGTGTCATTCGATCCACCTTTCTCAGTAAGTGCTTTATGCCAAGATGCCATCAAAAGGTAAATTTTGCTCTTGGTATTTTGCAGGGCCACCTTCCCGCATGCCGGAGTTTTGTTTAATGAGGGCCTCCAGAGTAGTCGGTCCGGTTCTGTGTCTCCCACAAGATTACCGCTCCGTCATTCTGAAATCCTTCTTTTAAACGTCCTCGATTTTCTTAGTGTTCGTCCATGATAATGAAGGTCTCCACGAAGCACACGCGTACGAGAAGCATGGTTCGATGTATTTTGTAAATGTTAATATTGACCGGGTGGGTATTTGTCCTCTATATTACAGATAAACATTTTAATACATTGATCCTTTTCTCGCACTTTAGAGCAATGTTTGCCACGTGTGGTGACAAACATAAGTGCGTATCCAATGTCACCCCCAAGATCTTCTGACATTTCCTGAGGGAAAATTCAACGTTGTTTAATTTTAACTTGACAGTCATCTTCCCCAACCTTTTGTCCGAAGTAAACATAGACGTGACCGACTTTCTGGAATTTATCGTGAGTCGGTTCTTCATTACCCAGGTGTTGAGTCGGTCCAGGTTAATTTGTAATCTTTCTGTAGCATTTTGGATATCCCGATCACGCGAGGCCAAAACAATGTCGTCCGCATATGTGAGTAGAACATCGTTATTGGATTCCGGTGTCGGGAGGTCTGCCAGGTATAAATTGAATAAGGCAGGAGGATAAAGGAGATCCTTGGGGGACACCGTTTGGGAGAAGACGTGAGACTGATTTCAGTCCTCCGAGGCATACACGTGCCCTTCGTCCACTTAAGAAATTTGTTATCCAAAGTTTAAGCTTCCCCGGGATCTCGGACTGGAAAATTTTCTTTGATAATATTTTTCTCGAAATAGAATCAAAGGCCTTGTTAATATCAATGGAACATAAGACTGTTTCAAATGCCTTGGTTTGTTTGAAAACCATCTCTAATGAAGTTGGTTAATTTCTGTAGGTACGTTGATGTAGAACAATCGCTCTTGAATCCGTGTTGAAAATCTTTTTCTGTTAAGAAATCCTTGATTCTCCCAAGCACAAGTCTTTCCAGGATTTTCGATATGGAACATAACAATGACACAGGTCTAAATGATGCCGGATCTTCCTTAGGTTTCCAGGTTTCAGTATAGGTCGGATGTTGGCTTGTTTCCATAACAACGGTATTACATTACAATTAATTGAATAGTTATACACCGACGTTAGAAAACCGACTCGAATTTCTCCAAGGTTCTCAATAACACTACTGGAATGTTATCGTTTTTGATGTGATCCAATTAGATTTTTTTGAGGTGATTTCTTTCTTTGATCAATGCCGACTTCTCTCGACCATTAGAGGAGTTTAGACGATGCTTGGGAATAGCCAATGATCTTGCTTCTAGGATTGTGCAAGTAAAGTATTTGATCGCTTTTTCTAGCGATTTGAAGCTGACCAAGTAACAATTCTTCAGTCTTCATCAGAGATTGCGCGATACAATTCCCAATTAGCAGCTTTGTAGTTATAACTAGCAGGTGTTCTCCTCACTCTGACTTCTCTCATGACCTTCATCACAATTGGATTATGGTCGCTTTTTGTTTCGTAGAGGACTGACCAATCAATTTTTGATGAAACGACGATAGAAGTGTTACATCCGATGAGGTAAGCTGATCCGTCTCTCTGAGTGGGGTCCTTGTATGGATCGTTTAGTATCGTTAGGGAGTCCGATTTCAATAACAATAGCTTCCCTCTCGTGTCGGCCTGTTTTGACAACCATAATGTGTGCTTTGCGTTTAAATCTCCACATATGATGATCTTATCGTAGATAGACAATCTTGATAGGTTTGGAATAACATAGTCTTTGGGCAGGAGCTGGGAGGAGGCAAGTAGATATTCACGAGGCACATACTTCCTTTCGTTGTCCTAAGCGAAATGCCAATTGCCTCAGTAACCTCGTCATTTCCAACAAGTTTCCTCACTTCCGGAGTAATGTCTTGCATTTCAGGTTTTTTTGAATAGAGTAAGTAGTCCACCCCTCTTCTCTTTTTACGGTTTATCCTAATTGCCTCGTATCCAGGGAATGAAGGAGTGGAATCATGCATGAGGAGTTTAGTTTCTTGAATAATGGCCACGTCGATCTTCTGATTTGCCAGGATTGAACGGAGTTCCCTGACCTTTCCTGTAATTCCGTTGATGTGTAATTGGAGAGCAGTAAATTTCTTTTCTCCCTAGTGGGCTGAGGGTTTTCGTCGGGAATGTTTGGACTTTCTTGAAACACATCTCCGGGGGTCGATAATGACCCCTGGGGAAAGGGTCTAATGGTCCTTTTCGGAGGATATTAGAAGCCCTCTGGCGTTGCCATATCCTTTTGAATTTTTTGAATTGGTGGACCACATAACGCAAGGCTACAATTACCGTGGGTTGTCTCCATTCTATTTTGTTTCGACTGAATTCCACGTAATGTGCCCCAAAAATTTTTTAGTTTTTGTTCGGTGGTTAATTTTTGTGATGGAATTGTTCCAACGGTCCAATTTCCTCTTGTGATTAATTCTGTAAGCACATAATGTGTTATAGAGTACACTTGATAAATTCCCATATACTACATAATATATGGAATGATTCCTTGATTACACCAATTATAAAGTCAAGGAAACCAAAGAATAATCCGCATTCCATTGGTATCGATCGATATACAGAAGGCTTTCGACTCTGTTTCGATGTCACTCCTAGCGAAGAAGATCTTTAATTTTGAATTTACATTCGAACATTAAGCTATGGCTGAAATGTGTTTTACTGGCAGACATGGAAGAGTCCAAATCTAAAAAACTATTTCAAAATCAAGGCTACTCCCAAATTGTGTCCCGCAAGGTTCCCCTCTATCTCCGATCCTGTTTAACTTATTTTCATACGACTTACCCATGGCATAATTATCACCTTAAAGAATAGATCTCCCTTTGTGGCTCGACGGTGGTTCAATACCTAAGCCAGGTTGGTTATCCAGGTTGATTTTCCGTATCTGTTTCAAAGTCTCAGTTCACCCTGTTCACTACGGACAGAAATTTAACGGTGGAGTCGAGCTATTTTTAGTGACATCTCTATTCATTCAACGCAAATCCAGAAGATACCTGGAGTAACTTTCGAGCCCCCTCCCACCTACAGCTCGTATCGTAAACTCTTTTTAGAGTTTCTTGTTGACACTTTCCTTCTCTCTTTTTGGATCGAGCATATAAACTCTCTTAAGCGAAAAATCTTACGGCTCATGCAAGCCGACAGCTAATCCATCACCAGTCTTTTTTCTGAGGAGGCGACGCTGAAAATGGGCAGGGTTTTTACGTTTCTGCAAGGATCTATGAAACCCAATCAAAGATAGGGTGGCTCACGCAGAGAATTCCGATCGACAATAAAGAAAGCCACACCATTAGAATTCCTCTGTAGACGCAAACGAAGACACTTCCCGAGTGCATTTGGATCGCTGGCAGAACGCTTCAAACGGAGTCCGGGGGATATTTGACGCTAGGATCACCTAATTAGTGGGTTTAACTATTCTTTCTTCGTGGTATTTGGGTTTTTAAATGATTAAATTAGTGGAGTTAACTCGGTAATCGAGCTCACGAAGGTCTTGGAACCGCAATAGCTTTTTCCGATATTCCAACTGTTTTAGAGGTTTTAAACGCGATTGGGAGAAAACCGATACCGCCATCCAAACTTGGGCATAAAAATTCAATTCCTACTTATATTTCTGAATCACACGTTTAAATAATAGCAGCTGTTATCATTTGATTAATATAAGCATCAATTACAAGCTGTTGCGATGAATTTGAGTACTGTTCCCGCTGAGAATGGTGAGACGCCACAATTCTTGTACGCCTCATTTGTTATTTTATTATATTTTCTGGAGATCATATGTGCTCTTGTTTACTTTCTTTTTAAAGTTGAATAAATTCTTTGCTAGATTTATGACTTTAAAACATTTTGACTATTTTTAATGAACTGAGTTTTGCCAATTAGCTAAATAAATTTCCATTCGAGATGTATGCTATCCACATCGTAGGCGTCCGAGTCCCACTCTGATTGGCCTGGGAAAGAACGGTACTGAAACGCTGACTCATAGTTATGGAATATCCAATTCCCACGGTTGAAGTGAGATGTTTCCTTTCCAACCAACAAGTCCATCGATATCTGCAGTTGCAAGAAGCCTCAAATGAAGTAGGAAAGAGTGAAATCTTTTTTTTTGGATTCCGTTCAAGAATTAATGTTTTATGAGATTGGTAGATCACATTACGTTTTCTTAGGATTCGAAGGAGACAAAGAGCAGTAAGGAATCTTTCAATCATTCGCGACATAAGTGATCACACTAAACAGTAACCACTATGCTAAATGATTGACCCCAGCTTCGCTAACATCTAGGAAAACTGTTCACTCCAGGATCCTCCATTTCTCGTCGAATTGTGATGGTTCAGGAAAAGCAAAAAGATATTGAACTTCTTTTCTATATAGAGATAGGCTGTATCCTCACGGTAGGCCGGCCAAGTCTTATGGTCATCTGGAGCAGCATTTGAAGCGCGTTGACCCAGTATTCGTTTTCTATAAGGCTCATATGCATGGGTGAATACTAGGTCGTGTATTTTTTAGTTCAGGTTCGATTTTTTGATGGAAGCAAGATTCTTCGAAGTTTCAGTGAGGAGTGTACGGATGTATCTGTGGTTAGTAGATTTAAATAGTGTGGAGGGGTTTGTTAGAGTCAAATGATTGTTAGATGTATTGTAAGCTTCGCATTTTGAAGTGGTCTGCTAACGAAAGAATATTTGTCTCCTAGTTTAAGTAATCAACAGGAGTAGATTTTAAGCATCCCGTTAAGATTTCGAAAATGGTTTTTGCATCTGTGTGACTTTCGTGAGAAGGCGAGTGTTTTACATGAGGCGGCAACTTAGAAGACCACAATTAAGCATCATCCTTATGAATCGTCTGTAAAGAGGGTGGATATTCATTAGGTTGATTCTTTTAGCAAACTGGTGTTGCACTAAAAACGTTCGTTTTTCAGACTATCAACCAAAACTATGCAGACTATCAACCAAAACTTGAGTTTCTTATGCATCAAGGTTGGTCACGTGGTATTATTATTATAGAAAAAATGCTAGCCAATAGAGAAATATCCGAATTCGAACAAAATGTATTAGATCTCTGTGTTTACATAATGAATGATCTGTCGAAAATCTCATTAGATAAATTTGATCCCTACACTGGATTTTCTGAAAATAACCCAACACATGCTGAGGAATCTTCTGACTCCCATACCAGTGATAATGACAACTTGTTTGTCAGGTCAATCGATGGTGATAAGGATGAGTATGTGTTTTTCGATAAGAAGACTGGACATAAATCGAAATAATTTATATTTACTTTTTCTATTTTTTCTCTGAATGGCCTTTTTACTTTAAGAATCATTCTTTTGATGGTGGAATTTAAACATACGTGCATCCGACGCTTCCCTTTATAAAATCTAATGTACCACTTCACCTTATCCATGCTCACAAAGAATTAGGGCTTTTATCCACCAAAAGCTGACTAGCTATTCAGGTCAATAATCGTAGGTTACCACTTCAGGTATCCAGAATCAATGGAGTTATTGGTGGGGACTTGAGACTGCGGATTTCCTGTCCAATTGGAGCCTCTTGGACTTGTTCAAGCCAACCCGGACAGAACCATTTTCTTCCCATGGGAGAGTGCTAAAGACCTTGCCAGGGACACTACCTGTGTCGATAGTCTCTCTCCTCCAACCTCTCAACGACAGCAAATGATCCAGGCTAAGCTGCAGAAAAGGCAGAGGCCCTAAAGATAAAAATACGCATCTTTTGGAGAACAATTCATTTTCGAACCAGTGGCAATCGAAACTACAGGAATAATTGAAAGCAGGTCACTGACGCTGCTAAACAAGATAGGTTCACTCATCGCGAAAAAGAAAAACGATAGAGGAGTTGACTCATTGAGCGCATTTCCATGCAAATCGTAAGGGGAAATGCTTTCTAAATTATGAGATCAGGCAGCAGTTGTTAGCTGTTGGTTTTTAGTTTCGCGTTGGATAGTGACCAGTTGGGAAGCGAAAACCCGCATCTACCAAAGCTGGAGCTTATAAAATTGTAAATAGAGACACAATTCAGGATGTTTGGTCCAAATGCCTCAATATTCTCAGACTGGTTAATCAATCTTATGGAATTTTTCTCTTCGGTAACTACTATTTCTGAAGAACAGAAAATTGACAAATTATCAGAAGAAACAACTTGAAAGACCACGTAGTGGCTATTCTGTCGATCGCATTTAACTGTTTTCGATTCCCACACTGCTACATACTTGGTCAAAGGATATTATGTTCTTTACCTTCTATTCCTAGAAGAGTCATAGGATCCACTAACTCAGGAGAACCCCAGTGCATGGACGACATTCAATAATCCCCTTCTTCCTTACACCAGTAGAGGAGTCCCAATAATGATGGATACCTGAAAAGGATTTGATTCTGGGAAAAAATACATCCCACTCAGATTAGGGGAACTAAATAAACTAATCTCGGATATATCCGGGGTCATTACAAGACAACTAACAAATAGGAATAATTGAGACGGTGGGACTCCACCTCCACAACCAGAAGTACCAAGGACACCACCAAGTCATGTAAGTTACACATAAAGATAATCATACAAAATTTATGATTAAAAAAACATTAAATGTCAGTGACAATCAACTGGTCACATGGCCAATCCTCATAACTGCCGTCTGGTAAATATCTTCTTACAATCAAAGGGATCTTCTTTTCCCTTTATTAAAGGCAGTAATATTACTTGAGCTCTTTAATGGCAATCTTAATCGGGTCGAGCTCAGATCCAATTTCACTCAGGATTGGGGCACACATTCTAAGTTACAATGATGATTAAGTACGCTATTTGTTGTGCACGTGTCCCAAAAATACGAGCAAGCTCTTATTTTGTCATGAATGGCGTAGTGGTTCTCTGCATACTAGGGACTGCCCTGTCTTTGTTATCTTCTAGTAGTTCGACGTCCTGGGTAGCATCGATGTCAATGGTCTTTTCAATTTCCATGTCATCTTCGATCAAATCGTTATCCTCGTCATCAAAACTAATAATTTTAAGTCAATGAATACTCATCCTCGTCAAAAAGATTACTCATTACAACAAGCCCACTTTATTTAACAAACAAAAAAACATGCAACGTGCTTTCAAATTCGGTGCCGTTAAAACTCTCTCGAGTTGGCAAAAACGTTGAAAGGAAAAAAGAAGAAGGGTCACTTGCGTTACCTGATGGTATGAATGTAATTCTTGCCATATCCGAGAGCGTTGTGGCAGATGGGCGAGGCAGGTAGTCCTTCAGGTACGTAGCAGGCTATCTCGAATGCCTGGAATGGTTGGCCATACTTGGCGGAGCTTTGCAGTGGCAGATTCAGTACTGCAAAGATTGAGCAGTGATGTACTTTTATTGCGAAAAATGTCTTTATCATCTAAAATTATTAATGCTTAGTGTATCCCAACTGCATAATTCTATTTCTCCGACTTAAAAATGATCAAATCATTAAATAAAATGAAACTTAACTTGTTTTTCTGCCGTCAAATCATTCTTGGGAGCACGTGGGAGTGATTTCCGAGTTAGAAGAGGTAAAAAATATATTTTTGAAATTTTATTGTTAATTGTGGCTTTTGAATTTCTGAGTCTAATTCTTTTTAATTATCGGAAGCACATAAAAGCTTCGTGTTATTCTAGGATCTATCTTCTGCAGTCCTGCAAACTGCGCGATCAGCCTGATAAACTTTTTCGTACTGGTGCCAACATATTGAAGAATATGTTTGTTTACCATGGAAGTAGATCACTGACCACGTTGATCCGTATCGTATTGCCTAAAAAATGGAGTTGGCTTATATAGTTGGGTTTTCAATTCCGAATGAAAGGAACTAGTAGTCGTTCAAGTGTTTTTGCAGTTAAAAATAAAATAATTTTCTCTATCAAGGTTTATCTAATTATACTATAACTTGCACTATTGATTTACAAAATTACACGAAACGCTCAAAAATCTCGAGAAAGAGAAAAATTTTCATAAATATAATTTTAAAAATTACATAATAGTTTTATAATTTGTAATCAATAAAACACAAAAATAAATCAATCAAAAGTGGTCCCCGAAAACATAATCGATTTCAGTTGCCTCTCGGGATCGCAACAGAGGTCAATCGGAGAAGCCACCAGTATTACGTGCGTCGTGGCTTTTTAGTGTAGCTAGGCTTCCAAGTTTCTTTAGTTACTTCCATTTATTCCTCCAGTTGTCTCAACAACAATGAGGTAGAACGTGAATTGATCGCGTAGCGCTTCTTATTTTTTTCACCTTTGCCCTCATTGTTTTTTCCATGGCATACAGTGTGTCTATCGCGCTCCCGACAATGTTGGATGGAAAAAGGTAATTCATTTTTAGATGCCATAAATGCCATTTTTCGAAATTGAGATGTCATATAATGCCATTTTTTTAATTTTAGCCTTACACCAAAGATTGTGTTACACCTAAGCTTGGTGTTAATAAATAAATAAATAAAGAAAACATTACTTTGTTGTAAATATTTTGTATTTGTTAGTAAATATAAAGATTTAATTAATTTGATAAAAAATAGTATAATTTGTGAACCGGTTGCATCATTATATTATTTGATGTAATTTAGAGCTTAATGATAAACCCAAACCAGGACGATAGCAATTCTGAAGATAAATTCTTGACAGCTAATGAAGTCAAAAACTCAAGGCAAAGAAAGAATTCACAAATCTTGTCAGCCAGTTTCAAAAAAATGTTTAAACTACTTCCCACCGACAAAAATAAGGTTTCCGAAATATCTCACATCAAGCCTTCACGTAGACTGATACTGGGCAATTCTATCAAATACATCAATTATCTGCGTACATCTTCTCAGAAACTGAAAGAATACAACGCAGACTATCTAGCAAAACTTGAGTTTCTTATGCAACAAGGTTGGTCACGTGGTATTATTATAGAAAAAATGCTAGCCAATAGAGAAATACCAAAATTCGACGATGAAGTATTAGATTTTTGTGTTGTCACAATGAATGAGCTATTACTAACCTCCTTCGATAATTTAGGTCCCTACAGTGGATTTTCTCAAAAAAATGACCCAAAACATCCTGAGGAATCTTCAGACTCCCATTTCACTGATAATAACGACTTTTTTGTCATGCCAGTCGATGGTGAAATGGATGAGTATGTGTTTGTCGATAAGAAGACTGGCCATAAATCGAAATAATTTATCTTTACTTTTTTTCTTTTCTATTTTTTCCTGAATGGTTTTTACTTTAAGAATCATTCGTTTGCTGGTGAAATTTAAACCATGTACCAGACGCTTCCCTTGTTGATAAAATCTAATGTATCCTGACCACATCACTTTATCCATGCTCATAAAAATAAATTCTTTTATCCACCAAAAGCCGAATAGGCATTCTGGTCAATAGAAGTGCGTCACCACTTCAACCACCAATTAACTAATGTTGTTCTAGTGGGACGCTTTTCGAGTCTCGATTAAAATAGTAAACCTCACTTCCAGAATGAACGACAATGAATTGAAAGTAGACGTAATAAACTTTACTTGTCACATGTCTTTCTCTGTCTTATCTGTTCCATAGCAAACAAGAGGAAATTCGGTATAAAATGTTCCCATTTCCCAAATTTTGGACACGTTGGGTACTAAAAGCTAACAAGAAGGACTTCTGCTAAAGTGGTCATGCCCTCATGTCTTGGGAATCACAGTGGGCTGAAGGATCCCTCCTCTGGGCTTGTCCTGGACCTCTCTAACACGGATGAATGCCTACGCCGTTTGAACCAGCTTGTTTCACTCAGGATCCCAAGGTCGGCGTGTCTAACAGCTGCCAATCGCTGATCATTCACATCCATCATCCATGATCAAGAAAGACAAATGGGATCTACACAAAAAGTGAATAAGAATATCATAGTCGGGACATTCGGGAACCCTGGACTCGCTCTCCAACAACGACAAGGTTCTTTTACCAACTAACGAAAACCCGAGCTTACCGTCTAAAAACACCATCCGCCCCGTCGCATCTACACGAGACTAAAATTAGGAAGGACATTCCACATTTGGTAACCACCACAAGTGATATAAGATCTGCTATTTCATCCTCCCCAGGAAACTGCAGTGCTGGCTTGAATGGCCTACGTCCGAGCCATATGAAAGACTTTACTCCTGCCACAACCGCTGATATGGGGAAATTTTTCATTAATTGAATAAAGACCCTTACAGACCGCATTTTCGGTCTGATATCTCCGACTTTGCCAGAGAACTCCTTTTTGCATCCGAACTGATCGTCTTCAGAAAACCTTTTAATGGACCAAGCAACGTATTCAGCGCCTGACGGCGAAAATTGCTGCCAGAGCAGCGAGCGAGACTCTAAGCCCCAACTGAACCCTACTCAACTTGGGGTTGGAATTCATCATGGCTACGAGGCAGTAATCACTCAATCCTGAACTTTGGTTCCAGTCTGCCAGACACCACGAATGCTATAATATTCAAACTGGACATCCGCAGAGATATAATCATAGAAGCTAGCATCTCCAGGATCCCGGAAATTAGCAGAATGGTGAAACTCTCATATGGTTTCCCATGCACTCTGATCATCGGACAACACATCATCGAATCCAAAACTGAAGTCCAACAAGGCGACCCCCTTGGTTCCCTGCCCTTTTCCTTGTGCATTGATTGTACACCATCAGCAATCATACCCCACTGAACTTATGGAGGAATCGGAATATGCTCACTACTAGAACTCGTCCTCCCGGAATTTCTATCTTCGACATTTGCTTCCAGTGGTCTCACACGACAGATCCCATGCTACATTAATGGATCAGACTCTGAACAGTGGTATGCATGGCTCGGTAAGTCTGGACGCAACAGAGTGTGAGATTCCCGAAGAACGCTACTAAACAACGTGAATGGGATAATCTTTTATGCTCGAAGATCCTGAGCTTGATCAGCACCGTCTGGCTTGCCTGGTTTCTGCATCCATATCGTAAGTGATGCCTGGCTCAGAGCATGCAACTCACTTGGGATGCCATAAATGCCATTTTTCGAAATTGAGATGTCATATAATGCCATTTTTTTAATTTTAGCCTTCACCAAAGATTGTGTTACACCTAAGCTTGGTGTTAATAAATAAATAAATAAAGAAAATATTAATTTGTTGTAAATATTTTGTATTTGATAGTAAATATAAAAGATTTAATTAATTTGATAAAAATAGTATAATTTGTGAACCGGTTGCATCATTATATTATTTGATGTAATTTAGAGCTTAATGATAAACCCAAACCAGGACGATAGCAATTCTGAAGATAAATTCTTGACAGCTAATGAAGTCAAAAACTCAAGGCAAAGAAAGAATTCACAAATCTTGTCAGCCAGTTTCAAAAAAATGTTTAAACTACTTCCCACCGACAAAAATAAGGTTTCCGAAATATCTCACATCAAGCCTTCACGTAGACTGATACTGGGCAATTCTATCAAATACATCAATTATCTGCGTACATCTTCTCAGAAACTGAAAGAATACAACGCAGACTATCTAGCAAAACTTGAGTTTCTTATGCAACAAGGTTGCCCACGTGGTATTATTATAGAAAAAATGCTAGCCAATAGAGAAATACCAAAATTCGACGATGAAGTATTAGATTTTTGTGTTGTCACAATGAATGAGCTATTACTAACCTCCTTCGATAATTTAGGTCCCTACACTGGATTTTCTCAAAAAAATGACCCAAAACATCCTGAGGAATCTTCAGACTCCCATTTCACTGATAATAACGACTTTTTTGTCATGCCAGTCGATGGTGAAATGGATGAGTATGTGTTTGTCGATAAGAAGACTGGCCATAAATCGAAATAATTTATCTTTACTTTTTTTCTTTTCTATTTTTTCCTGAATGGTTTTTACTTTAAGAATCATTCGTTTGCTGGTGAAATTTAACATGTACCAGACCCGACGCTTCCCTTGTTCATAAAATCTCAGAGAATTACCATGCAACTCACTTGGGACACTATTGAATGACGACGTGACTAGGATTGGGGTTTCCTTCCTCCTCGGAATGGATTTTTGTATGCTACATCACTGTAGATGTGGAGGAATGGTCGACGCGAAAAAATTTCACGCTCTTTCATGCCGGAGGAGTGCTGGAACGAGTCCAAGACACACCGCAATCAACGGAGGAATTGCTTGGGGACTTGAGGTGTCCGGATTTCCTATCTAATTGGAGTCGGCGGAACAACTACCTTGCCTGGGACCCCACCTATGTGGATAGCCTCTCCCTCCAACCTTCCTATGACTGAAACTAACCCGGAAAAGGTCGAGACGCTAAAGAAGAGTAAATATGAACATCTCAGTGGACAGTTCATCTTTGAGTCAGTCGCCGAGAAACATCAGGACTCATATGAAGCAGATCACTGATTCTGCAGAACCACATTGGATCGCTTATCACAAGGAGAAAAAGTCGTTAGAACCGTTATGAAACCGGGGTAACTTCGTGGTTCGTTCACATTTGTTTTGTATCGTTTTGATGGTTCTAATGCCTAGAACTCATCAAAATTGCAAAGATCCAAATGAATCTAATGAGAGGTCTACCAGTTTTGTTTCTGTGATGTTATCTTTGATGAAAAAACTCAAAATTCAAACCCGATTACTGGTTTCTTGGTTATAGCCACGAAAAGGTTTTTGGGCAATTAGAAGATCGTAAACAATACCCTGGCAGCCTACTTGACTTTTTTGTGAAGTTATATAAATGGAGCCTCAGGTTGTCTCAGTTTTCTAATGCAATCGCCTAGTGTGTGTCGTAAGCTCATCCATGATCAGCCTCGGAAAATGCCGAGACCCTTAAAAAGAAGTACTACAGTCTCGGCAGGCAGTTCATTTTTAAAATAGTCGTTTTTGAAACATCAGGGATCATTGGATCGCACAAACCCTTGTTGAACCTTATTTAATCGCTTATTGCGAGCAGAAAATGATTTTAAAGATACGTGGCCGGGAAGCGAAAAAGTCTTCAAAATCACGATACAGGATGATTCTGACGTTATACGAAGAAAGGAATTCAAAAAATTCCCATTTATCTCCATCTTTCTTCCCAAGAAATGCGAGGTCTCACAAAGACTTCATTGGGTAATTACCTAACCAGACCCAAAAACGAAATTTGTACTGGTCAGTCTCATATGAAAGGATGTTGAAAAAAGGATTATCAGTTTTCGGAAGAAATTCTAATCTTAACTTATTTAACGGACTTTAAGAAAACAACAAAGAGGGGATGCATACAGAGTCTTAGCTCTAGAATAAGACTCGTGAAAAAAAACTTATTTAAGCATTCGTCTTTTCGTTTACTCGCTAATAAAACGTATAACTGATCATCACTAACGGAGGTATCTCTCGTAACCTGTATGATTGACCAAGAAGGTTAACTACTGTTAATGTTATTAACTCCATAAGCGAACGTATCACATATCTCCCGAGGAGTTACCTTTTTTTGGTGAGGTGGTGACGTGCCTCGTTTCTTGATTGGATCGCAATTGAGTAAAATGTCTAAAACGCAAGGGATACAAAGGGATTCATCTCGTCTAAAGGTCCTTACGTTCAATGCTAGAGGCTTATCTACGACCTGGAGAGATATGACGTATCTATTGGGTGCCTACAAGAGACGAAAGTTACTTGTAGACTTGATGTAACCGGTAAATTCATAGAACCATTATGGTAACCGGTAAATTCATCGCCGGTAAATTCATCCCAGTTAAATCAAGGACCACGTGGGCGGGTTTCTAGATAGAAGAGGTCGAAATTTTGATTTTTTTATATTATTGTTAAATTGCGATTTTGGAGATTATTCGGCGATAGGAGTCACGTATCCGTGACGGTAGGACCTATGAAAATTGAAGAGAGAGGACCTATTTTTTCACCTCGTCTTCATAAGTTGACGTATGCCTGCCATGTATTATTGGGGGGATTAATTTAGTTGTCACAAGAAAACGTTCTCTTTTGCGTTCCCTCCTTGGATTAATTACTAATAACTGTTTTTGCTAGGCTTACCAAAGATTGTACGCCTGTGGCTAACAAATAATAAAATAAATAACTCTGTCAGTATTCATCTATATACGACAATTGAACCATAAAATTGGCCAGTTTCTTTAATGCTGAGGACAGTATTCATCTCTATTTTAAACACAAGAGTAATGGATGCATGCAATTGTGTTTCTTTTTAAAAGGCATTTCCTATAATTTAGCATTTTAGAAATTAACACAATGTTTTTGTTAATAATTGTCATAAACTTGTTTTCTAAAAATTATATTATCATAAATATACATTTAAAGTTTGACCTTTATTATTAATCAATAATCAGTAAGATAATCAATAATTTTTCTATCAGTTTAATCAATACACACACGTGTGGTGCACATCGTTGATTAAAATTTAACACTATTTGGAGAATTGAGGTTTTCAAATTTTTTCTATCTTAGGGATCTGGCCACGTGACTCATATCGTCAAATAAATCTCCAACGTCACATTTTAATGATAGTATAAAAAAATCAAAATTTCGACTTCTTTCAAGAACCCACGTGGTCGCTTGAATTAACCGGCGATGAATTTACCTCGCGATGAATTTAGCGATGAATTTACCTAGAACCTCGAATTATATGTCAGCCGAGCGAATCAAAATATTATGGACTTGGATTTGCCATCCACTCAAAGTTGACAAGTGCAGTCCACCGTTTATGGAGTGTGAATGATAGGATCTGTGCTATACAAATCCGACTAAACGACTTACCTCCTTCGAAGAGCGTTCTGACAATTGTAAATGTTTATGCGCCACACTGCGGGAGAGTAGCGAAAGATCCGACAGAACTAGACGACTTCTATTCAACACTGTTACGGACGTACAACGAATATGAGTCGTCATCACTAATACTCATTGCTGGGATTTGAATGCGAAAATCGGGATGAAGAATAACCCGGATGATGTTTTCTTGGGAGAACATGGACGTGGAATAAGAAACATACCCGGGACAATACTTGGTCACTTTTGTATGGCAAATAACCTTTTCCTATGCAATACTGGTTGCCACAAAACTACGTGGATGGGGAAGCGAAGGAACTCAGAGGAAAGCTGGTCCCAATATACAACCAAATAGATTATGTCATATGCCGGGCTAAAGACAAACACCTTCTAGTAAACGCACGTTCATATGAAGGCTGGACGACCACAAGATGGTTATTGCGACCTTCACCCTGAAAAAACATGTCATCAAATACAAGAATGACAAAAATCACGAATTTGAGAAAATCAGAGGCGACTACGCGACTGAAAGGCTGATTTCCCAACCGGAGACTACTGAGAGATATCAACATTACATTCAGACTCATATGCAGGACGTATTGGCAGATACCTCGCTAGAAGACTCCTGGAAACGCACAAAGGACACCATCAACGAAGCTGCTGAAGCATGTTTTGGCAAAAGGGAGAATAGTAAAATGCACCTGAAGGCTATTCATCCAGATGTTCCTGAGCTTGCGAAAAGTTTAAAAGAAATAAACATGAGAAAATCAAATGCCACTGACGCTAATCCGAGAAAAACCCTTCAGGGCGAAAGGCAACGTGTCAGAAGAAAAATAAAGGGTCTGAACAAGAAGCTTTTCATAAAAAAAATAGCTTCCTGTATAGAAGTAAACAAATTGAAAGACAACTCATATGTGTACGTCGCTGATCGTTTGCTGCGGTGAACAAACCGAAGTCGACTAACCATAAAAGACGCGAACGGTAAGCTGATACTGAACATCAAAGAACAAACTGAAGCCAACGTAGCTCACTTTGAGAAGCTTTTCAACATCAAAACTATAGAAATCCACCCATTTGATGGAAGGCCAAGACCCCTGGAGATACCAATCACGGCCGAAAAAATCAAAACGGCTTGCCGAAAACTCAAGAATAACAGAAGCCCCGGACCAGATGGGATAAACCCAGAAGTACTGAAATACGGCCCTGAAAGCCTATTAGAAAAAAGCACCAGATGTACTAGGGAAATGGTTTCTTACTGTGAACAGAGAGAAAACAGAACTCACAGAGATAAGGATGAGTAACGTCCTAGAAGAGAAGTGGCGACAAGTATAGAAACTCGGTTCACTTATGAGAGATAGCGAAGATATTTTACGTAGGAAAACTCTAGCCAATGCTGCGTTATATAAACTGAAGAATCTATGGCTCAATCAAAAAGGCATCGACACGAAAATGAGAATCCTATTATACGACTCATTCATAAAACCCGTACTTTTATATAACGCTGGAACTTGGGCGACCTCATCAGCGGATATGGAAAAACTAGACTCGTTCCACAGAGGACAGCTGAGAAAAATAACAGGAACTACTTGGCCTACGAGAATATCGAGGAATGCTTTATATAAGAGATGCAGCACTAGACCTATCAGCTTAGAAGTAACTGGAATCCCGATGGAAGCTCTTCGGACACGTGCTGAGGATGGAATTAACATCCCACCGACATATCTATAGAAAACATACTATGTTAGTAAGAAGGCCGCTATCGTGTGAAGACTTAGAACAACACTGCCAATAGTCTTACAAAAAGAACTGGTTAATATCAAAAGAAATCTAAAAAATGCCGACGACCTGGACAACATGAGAGCTTTGGCTAGGAACAGGGGAGTATGGAAAAGGATGACATCTAACCTTGTTTCTTTTGCTGCACATGCTATAATCCCGACTAGTTACCTAAAAGGTTCATATCTTCGTATCCTGTATTGACCGAGAAGGTTAATGCTATTAACTCCATAAGGGAACGTATGACATATCTCCAGAGAGTTACTTAAACATTATGCGAAGCGTTTATATAAATACATAATAACGACCTTTTCAATCAAAGAATGATCCCTTAATCAAATCAAAAGGAAAATCGCCGAAAAATGCTTCTAACAATGTTAAGGACGATGTAACTCAACTTGATCGCGGAGCAAAAATATATCGAACGACTATTCAGAGCCAAGAGACGAAAAGCTTACGTCATCAAACTAAACATAAGAAACTCACATTTCAGAAGCATAAAAAAGAAATCAAGACATGATCACGTCGACGAAATTAGAGATAGTACCCAGGAGGAAGTTCAAAATGGCCTCTTTCAAAGATACAGTTCAGTAGGTCATGATCTGCTCCAAGATTAAACAAATATTCAATATATTTGGCCCCAGTACGGCAAAAGTTTAATTGCATTATGGCATTTAAAATCAAAAATAGGGTCTACAATTTCGTAAGGTAAAACATTTTTAATAAATTTTTATATTTAACTCATCGATTTCTACACGATCATGAGAACCCCCATGAGCGCTGTTGGTTATTTGAGCAAATCTCGCTCGCTATCCTGAGGGGGAATAGCCACGCAGTCAGGACGGCTGTTATATTATAGTTTTCTCGTTTTTCTGTAATAAATTGATTTTCATTAAAATATTAACTCATTAATAAAAATGAAATTGATTTTCATTAAAAATTAACTTACCTGAAAATGGCATTTTATGGCAAAAAATTCTCTAATATTAATTTTCCTACAGAATCCATTTCAGATGCAAGTTGTCGACTGTATCTTTTCTCTTTCTTGTCGTTTTGTGATATTTTTTCTTTATTAACCCAGTAATCTCGGAGCAATAAATAATGTAAAATTTATTTTTTCAAAGTACAAGTTCTCCGATTTTTGGGCCGGAATAGATTCAAACATGGATCTTATCCTCTTTCTCTAGATAAATTAAATAATCATACACGTGCAGCTTCTGATAGATGGTCCTCCAAGTTCTTCCAATTTTTGGCTGTGATGGATCTGTAACCGGATACTTTGTCCACCTGCCAAATCATTCCTTTGTTCAGGAGTTTGAGTTTTCGACATCTCCTAAGTTCTTCACTTCGTTCGTGGCCACGAGAAGACATGGGCTTCATCCACAATAAGCAAATCAGACATTCCGTACAATAGAGTACGTTACCACCTCAACCAAGCTGGGTAATTTTTAAGAATGGTTCAGTTATAATTAAATTTTTAACGAATAAAATCATAAATTTTAGAGTACAGCGTTGATTAGTAAAATGTGCAATCACATTAATAAAGTGTTAAGGTTATGAAGTCTGGAGCTTCATGATATTTTAAAAAGGTTGACTTTTACCAGAATAAATCCATTTTTTGATTCTTTTCCGATGTATAAAAAATAGATTAAAATAATATTTGATAAGGATAATAAAATTGAGACGCGCAATTGTTTTGAATGCATCGGGTTTAATATATATTATTTTGTACTCAAAATCATAAATTTCTGTATTCCCTTGACACAACGAGAAAGTTGCATTCCTCAAAACAATTTGAGAACGTCTCGAAGAGAATCCAACCTTTTCTAAAATTTAATAAAGTAAATTACCTTTCGTGAAATTTTCGCAAGAATTTTCAATACAAAAAGTTGCAGATGAAAATTATAAGCATTCGTTTTAATGTAAAAATCAATTTTGTCTCCTCCAGGATTAATGTTCAAACCATGAAAAATTAATCGGAAAATCAAATATTTTAATAAAAAGTACCAAATGTAGCAACTTCATTTAAAAATATTGATACAATAAATAAAAGAGAAATTTTTGAGTTTCTTTATCAAAAAATATTCTCTTTCAGGATCAAAGTCTATTCTGTATGGTTCGTCAATCTATTAATAAATTTAGATTTTCAATTAATTAAAATAAATAATTATTACCAATACTAATTTCTCCTTAAAATTTTTATAATTTTTCTTTCTTTGAAAAGAATTGATAGAAAATTTAAATTTTCATCCAGCTTATAAATTGCTGTTGGTGCTTCTAAATATTATGATTAATCGTACCTTCGTAGTAAAGTTTAATTTTTGAAGAGTTGGTGCAAGTTACTATAAGCTCTGACTTGCTTTGATTTTTAAAAAATTCGATATCTCAGAATTTTAGTGAAAATTACAGTTTTTAGAAACTGACATTTTTCAAATATGGTGTGAGGATATAATTGATTGTTGGATAGTAAAAATGCTTATTCAATTTTCTCGTCGTCGAATTTCGTCGAACGTATTAAGGTGGTAGAAATTAAAGTTAAGACGAAAAAACTAAACTCATTTCTCAATTTCACGGAAAACTATTTTTAATCTATAATAATCGCAAAATGCGGTATTTTATTGATAAGGCTTTAATTTCAGTGTAATAGCCACAATCAGGTTCTCCGATCCTCAGGTTTGTAACGTGAAAGCAAGTCCATAATTAACAGTTAAATGTCAATGAAATGAATTAATCAATTAATGATTGATTGATAGATTTATTCTGTTTTTGGCTTCAACAGTTGCGGAAGTTCCAGATTGTTGTTATTTCAATGCAGAAACATATAAGAAAATTGGGATACCTTGGACTTTTGTTCTCTTTTTCCCAACATATGAAGAACGTTCTGGCAAAGGGTTTCCGGAGACTCAACATCATTGAATCATTTCTAAAATCCAGAACTCAGCCAACACAAGAATGTACTGCTGTCCTATATAATCAGCTCTTAAAGTCGACGGTGGAGTATGCCTGTGCCTCCTCCGTCTTGAGAAATTTAAATTTCGGACTTCTACACGATTAATTTTTTAAGAGCAAAATGGTCCGCTTAACTAATGCGACAGGCAATCAGGAATAATAGTTCCGACTTTATCACCTCTGCGGCTCGGAATACAACCGCTTCAATCAATAAGAAGCCCCCAAAACACGTAAATTGAGGAAAAAACCCACTCCTATCCAAATTCTAATGAAAGAGAGCGTCGTGGATTCAGAAAGGCTGTTGAAGTCTACCGGTATCACTTAATTAGATGGAGCACGGCTAAAACCTCTCGATTCTGTAAAAGTCTATCACTTGATTATATCTCTTTGTTCCCTTTAAATAAATAAAACTCTGGATCTATTCTGGGAGTCTGACATAGTTACTATACTTTGAGATTAAATTACAAAACCATTAATCACTCCAAACATCAGGAATCTTTGGCCTACAACAAGACGAACCTAGTCCATCGGTTTATGTCAATGATTGAAAGGGTTACCAAGGATCTACGTGAAACTGATTGGCTTATAGAGCGCATCTCAGAGGAAACACTGGCCATTCAAACACCCTGGATTAACTTATTTACCTTATCTCCAAAACTATTAAGTGGGTAGGATGTCATACCTCCAACAATGGTCCTGGATTCAATCACCCCTACTCTGCCGAAAGTTCTTTTGCAATGCTCTGTTTCTTTCTCCCTTACTTCAATTAGAATGGTGTCATACGATCCACCTTTCTCAGTAAGTGCTTTATGCCAAGATGCCATCAAAAGGTAAATTTGCTCTTGGCCAGACTTGTTATCGTGTAACACAATGTCCGGTTTATTGTGCTTGACTAGCACCGAGGTTATTTAGACCACTAATAAAAACATTTTTAAAATAGTGTTCTTCTTCCAAAATGTTTTACATAGATTTTTATTTATTACCCCCTGATACGCCGAGAAAGAAGTTAAAAGTAACCAACTAGTTAAGTGTATCCAGTTTCCACTTCTACAGAGTCCATCCGGAATCAACATAAAGGTAAGACGTCGTACTTGCAGTTGTGGAAACCCCTCCAGTGGAGTAGGCGCCACCTAGACAGGTGGATCACATGACGCCAATCTAATAGGAAGAGAGAGGATGAACAGACAAGCAAAACAGAAACTTAAACCAATTAGCCACGAAGCACCACATGGTGCCACGCGGCCAAAATATATTCATATAAGATTATATTTATTTTATTTATTTAAACCCAAGACCACAGTAAACCAAAACTAACTATCACGTGATCCCGATGCGCTCCCCAAAATCCTCATTCTTTCCCGGTGCTCCTCCTCGTACCCACACAAGCTCGTACTGGGCGGCTGACTGTATTTGCAGGGCCACCTTCCCGCATGCCGGAGTTTTGTTTAATGAGGGCCTCCAGAGTAGTCGGTCCGGTTCTGTGTCTCCCACAAGACCACCGCTCCGTCATTCTGAAAGCTTTCTTTTGAACGTCCTCAATTTTCTTAGTGTTCGTCCATGATAATGAAGGTCCCCACGAAGCACACGCGTACGAGAAGCATGGTTCGATGTATTGCTTGTAAATGTTCATCAAGACCGGGTGGGTACCTGTCTTCCATATTCCAGATAAACATTTTAATACATTGATCCTCTTCTCGCACTTCAGAACAATGTTTGCCACGTGTGGTGACAAACATAAGTGTGTATCCAGTGTCACGCCCAGGATCTTCTGACATTTGGTGAAGGGGATTTCAATGTTGTCCAATTTTAACTTGACAGTCATCTTCCCCAACCTTTTGTCCGAAGTAAACATAGACGTGACCGACTTTCTGGAATTTATCGTGAGTCGGTTCTTCATTACCCAGGCGTTGAGTCGGTCCAGGTTTATTTGTAATCTTTCTGTAGCATTTTGGATATCCCGATCACGCGAGGCCAAAACAATGTCGTCCGCATATGTGAGTAGAACATTGTTATTGGATTCCGGTGTCGGGAGGTCTGCCAGGTATAAATTGAATAAGGCGGGGGATAAAGGAGATCCTTGGGGGACACCGTTTGGGAGAAGACGTGAGACTGATTTCAGTCCTCCGAGGCATACACGTCCCCTTCGTCCACTTAAGAAATTTGTTATCCAAAGTTTAAGCTTCCCCGGGATCTCGACTGGAAAATTTTCTTTGATAATATTTTTCTCGAAATAGAATCAAAGGCCTTGTTAATATCAATGGAACATAAGACTGTTTTCAAATGCCTTGGTTTGTTTGAAAAACCATCTCTAATGAAGTTGGTTAATTTCTGTAGGTACGTTGATGTAGAACAATCGCTCTTGAATCCGTGTTGAAAATCCTTTTCTGGTAAGAAATCCTTGATTCTCCCAAGCACAAGCCTTTCCAGGATTTTCGATATGGAACATAACAATGACACAGGTCTAAATGATGCCGGATCTTCCTTAGGTTTTCCAGGTTTCAGTATAGGTCGGATGTTGGCTTGCTTCCATAACAACGGTATTACATTACAATTAATTGAATAGTTATACACCGACGTTAGAAAACCGACTCCAATATCTCCAAGGTTCTTCAATAACACTACTGGAATGTTGTCGGGACCGGCAGAGTACGTTGTTCTTGTAAAACGCAGCGCATTCTTCACGTCTTCATCCGAGAAGTAAACTGGGTTAGAATCCTTCTTCAGTTTTCTCCATGAAGAGAGAAGCACTTCCGACTTCCTGTGTTCTTGTACGAAATTTTTGTGTAGAATTTTATCAAATTGTTAACGTCTCGTTGAGTATAGTCATCCTCGGGGAAGTTTCTTCTCCCTTTGCAACATTTCGGATGGCTTTCCACACTTCTCCGGTACTACGGTTGCGATTTACCTTTGTAAGAATCCGATTCCACTTCAATTTCTGGGCCTTGAACTCTCTGGCCTTTATTTCGTTGTTTAGAGCTCTGATCCGGAGTTTCGTTTTTAATGTGATCCAATTAGATTTTTTGAGGTGATTTCTTTCTTTGATCAATGCCGACTTCCCTCCACCATTAGAGGAGTTTAGACGATGCTTGGGAATTGCCAATGATCTTGCTTCTAGGATTGTGCAAGTAAAGTATTTGATCACTTTTTCTAGCGATTTGAAGCTGACAAAGTAACAATTCTTCATTATCATCAGAGATTGCGCGATACAATTCCCAATAAGTAGTTTTGTAGTTTTAACTAGCAGGTGTTCTCCTCACTCTGACTTCTCTCATGACCTTCATCAGAATTGGATTATGGTTGATTCTTGTTTCGTAGAGGACTGACCAATTAATTTTTGATGAAAGCGACGATGAGCAGAGTGTTATATCAGGAAAGGTATGCTGATTTGTCTCTATGAATGGGGTCCTTGTATTTTTCGCTTGATTGTTCAGTATCGTTAGGGAGTCCGATTTCAATAACAATAGCTTCCCTCTCGTGTCGGCCAGTTAGGTTGACAACCATAATGGGTGCTTTGCGTTTAAATCTCCACATATGATGATCTCATCGTAGATAGCCAATCTTGATAGGTTTGGAATAACATAGTCCTTTGGGCAGGAGCCGGAAGGAGGCAAGTAGATATTCACGAGGCACATACTTCCTTTCGTTGTCCCAAGCAAGATTCCTATTGCCTCAGTAACCTCGTCATTTCTAACAAGTTTTTTCACTTCCGAAGTAATGTCTCTGCATTTCATGTTCTTTTTGAATAGAGTAAGTAGTCCACCACCTCTTCTCTTTTTACGGTCCATCCTGATTTCCTCGTATCCAAGGAATGAAGGAGTGGAATCATTCATGCGGAGTTTAGTTTCTTGAATCATGGCCACATCGATCTTCTGATTTGCCAGGATTGACGGAGTTCCCTGACCTTGCCTTTACTTCCGTTGATGTTCAATTGGAGAGCAGTAAAGTTCCTTTCTCCACAGTGGGCTGAGGATTTTCGCCGGGAATGTTTGGACTTTTTTAAAGCACATCGCCGGGGTCGATAATGACCCCGGGAGGAGGGGGTCTAATGGTCCTTTTCGGGAGGGTATTAGAAGCCCTCTGGGCGTTGCCAAATCCTTTTGAATTTTTTGAATTGGTGGACCACATAACGCCACGCTACAATTACCGTGGGTTGTCTCTATTCTATTTTGTTTCGACTGAATTCCACGTAAAGTGCCCCAAAAATCTCTTGTAGTTTTGTTCGGTGGTTAATTTTTGTGATGAAATTGTTCCAACGGTCCAATTTCCTCTTGTTGATTAATTCTGTAATTTTGCTATTAAGGTTGGATAGTTCGGCCGTATAAATTCTTGATTTTTTGAGTCGACGTCTTGTATGAATCTTTTCGATAATTTCCTTAGTGAAATTGGGATTATAGTCTTCAATGAGTCCTCTTGGAATTTATTTCTTGTCGGCACTGAGGATGACCTCATTAAAAAATTTCATTGCGCGTCAAGCAATTTGAAATTCTCAACGGAAAAGTCGGATAGAAATTTCTGTTTCTTCTCTGAATGAATCCCACTTTGCACGTTTGTAATTCGTTGTAGTTTTCCAATGCCTAACAATAGGCGAGAGTAGTTCGATTGACAGTAGAATTGGATTATGGTCCGAGTGTAGGTCATATACAATTCTCCAAGATATCGCCTAAGATAGTGATGAAGAACATAGTGTGAGGTCAGGTAATGTATTAGAGTGTCCAGGTTTGGAAGCTGTTCGAGTGTGTGATTTGCTGCCATTGAGGATAACTAATTGTTCTAGTTGAGAGAGGACCTGAAACCCCCTCTCATTACTCTTTTGGCCAATTACCAGAGAGGATCTTTTGCATTTAGGTCTCCGCAGATTATCACATTTTCAATCTTTTGCAATTCGATTAGTTTTGGGGAGTAATGTTTCATACTGGGACTTGGTGGCGGGATGTAAATATTTACAAATGTATATCTTGTGTGGGTTTATTTTCACCAAGCATGATATTGAGGAATTTCACGTTCTTGTGGGGCCCTGGGTTCTGTTAGATGTCCCGAGCAAAGATTAGGAGTAGCCAATTCGATCTTTGGGAGCGAAAGCTACGCGCCGCTCAATAGCCGCCATCATCCAGTCCGACTTCCCAGAGTTCGTTGAAAAAGGTTGACAGGGGAATAATTGTGGTTCTTTTAGTTGCCAGATTTATCCAATTTTCTCCACGTGAAAGTGAACCACACCAAAAATTTGATTATATGTAATGTTTAGATGCTATTTTATATTAAATTGTTATTTTTATTTAAATTATTACATATTTTTTCATATTTTAATTTTTTCATACTAGATCGCGTGGCGCGATGTGGTAGACGTGGATAGTTGCATTTTCCTTCAGATGGCGTCACTGGATCCACCTTACTGAGGAGGCGCCCATTGCCTGACCGGCATCAAGAGGACCCAACAATTTATCCCCGGAGTCAACGTCGCTACCTGGTGACAAGTTCTGGAACGAGTCAGGATCGAGGAGTTAGTTAGTTGGATTACCCTTGGTCTTGGGAAATAACTTTAATTTAAAAAATTTTGCTCGCTTAATCATAAATTCTGTTTGTGGCTCTTCAATTATGTCCATAAATAAGTAAAAACGGATAGAAAACGTCTTTTACAACGTCAATAGACTTTTGCCATCAAGCTCAAATCACCTTCCAAAATGCCTCCTTTAGAAGTTCAACATTTATTTATTAGAAGCAGTCTGGAAGGACAACTAATATTGGAAGCTTCATCGTCAGTCACGAAATTGCAAAAATGGGGAAACCATTCACAGATGGTGAATTCATCAAATCCTGTTTTCTAAATTTGTCACAACAACTATTCCAAATTTTATCATAGAGATTTTAAATAAAATTAAAAATACACCGTTTGAATTTGATTAATCAAAATTTTTTAATGATCAAATAAATAAAATAATCAGTTAATTTATCCCCAGTAAAGCATATTTAAAACTGCCATCCATCCAAAGTGGACCCCGCCGACATTATCGACGTTGCGTTGCCTCTCACGATTGCAACAGAGATCAACTGGAGTAGCCACCGGGTCTCACGTGCGTCGTGGCTTTTTAGTGTAGCTAAGCGTCCAAGTTTCTTTAATCAAAATTAAAAAGTCAAATTACTGATGCAAAATTGGAATCTTGTCTTAAGTTGAAAATGACAAGTTACAACACAGACTTAACACTATTGCTAAGGTAATGCAGGGTCAATTATTTTTTTATTTAGATTAAATATAATTTTTGTTGTTTTACTACTCTGTTCGAGGTCAGTCTTGGCGAAGAAGATCTTTAATTTGAATTTACATTCGAACATTAAGCTATGGCTGAAATGTGGTTTAACTGGCCGACGTGGAAGAGTCCAGATCTACAAAATTACTTCAAAATCGAGGCTACTCCCAAATTGTGTCCCGCAAGGTTCCCCTTTATCTCCGATCCTGTTTAACATATTTTCATAAGACTTACCCATGTTTTTACACCTTAAAGATTAGATCTCCCCTTGTGGCTCGACGGTGGTTCAATACCTCAGCCAGGTTGGTTATCCAGGTTGGTTATCCGTATCTGCATCTAAGTCTCAGTTCACCCTGTTCACTACGGACAGGAAATTTAAGGGTGGAGTCGAGCTATTTTTTAGTGACATCTCTATTCATTCAACGCAAATCCAGAAAATACTTGGAGTAACTTTCGAGCCCCCTCCCACCTACAGCTCGTATCGTAAACTCTTTTTTAGAGTTTCTTGTTGACACTTTCCTTCTCTCTTCCTGGATCAAGCATATAAACTCTCTTAAGCGAAAAATCTTACGGCTCATGCAAGCCGACAGCTAATCCATCACCATTCTTTTTTCTGAGGAGGCGACGTTGAAAAATGGGTAGGGTTTCCTACGTTTCTGCAGGGAGCTAGGGAACCCAATTAATGACAAGGTGGCTCACGCAGAAAAATTCCGATCGACAATAAAGAAAGCCACGCCATTAGAATTCCTCTGTAGACGCAAAAGAAGACACTTCCCGAGTGCATTTGGATCGCTGGCAGAACGCTCAAACAGAATCCAGGAGATATTTGAGGCCAGGATCACCTAATTAGTGGGTTTAACTATTCTTTCTTCGTGGTATTTGGGTTTTTAAATAAATAAATTAGTGGAGTTAACTCGGTGATCGAGCTACCAAGAGACGTGAACATGGTACCGGTGCACTTGTCTTAAAAAAATTTTATGATCAAAAAATTATTATTATTATTATGAGGGTTCTATAATTACTAGGGTACTATTATTACATAGTTTTTAGATAGACTGTATCCACACGATAGGCACACAAGGTTCTATAATTGCTTAGAGGGTATTATAATTTCTTAGGGGTACTATAAGTGCTTAGGGGGACACAAGTACACCAGTACCCATGAACATTCTAACGAACATAGGCATTTCAAAACGTTGTCGAAATTATTCTAGCTCACGAAGGTCTTGGAACCGCAATAGCTTTCCCGATATTTTCAACTGTTTTAGAGGTTTTAAACGCGATTGGGAGAAAACCGATACCGCCATCCAAACTTGGGCATAAAAATTCAATTCCTACTTATATTTCTGAATCACACGTTTAAATAATAGCAGCTGTTATCATTTGATTAATATAAGCATCAATTACAAGCTGTTGCGATGAATTTGGGTACTGTTCCCGCTGAGAATGATGACACGCCACCATTCTTGTACGCCTCATTTGTTATTTTATTATATTTTCTGGTGATCATATGTGCTCTTGTTTACTTTCTTTATAAAGTTGAATAAATTCTTTGCTAGATTTATGACTTTAAAACATTTTGACTATTTTTAATGAACTGAGTTTTGCCAATTAAGCTAAATAAATTTCCATTCGGAGATGTATGCTATCCACACCGTAGGCGTCCGAGTCCCACTCTGATGGCTGGCGAAAGAACGTTACTGAAACGCTTACTTATAGTTATGGAATATCAATTCCCACGGTTGAAGTGAGATGTTTCCCTTCCAACCAACAAGTCCATCGATATCTGCAGTTGCAAGAAGCCTCAAATGAAGTAGGAAAGAGTGAAATCTTTTTTTGGATTCCGTTCAAGAATTAATGTTTTATAAGATAGGTAGATCACATTACGCCTCTTAGGATTCGAAAGAGACAAAGAGCAGTAAGGAATCTTTCAATCATTCGCGACATAAGTGATCACACTAAACAGTGACCACTATGCTAAATGATTGACCCCAGCTTCGCTAACATCTAGGAAAACTGTTCACTCCCAGAGTTCCTCCATTTCTCGTCGAATTGTGATGGTTCAGGAAAAGCAAAGAGATATTGAACTTCTCTTCTATCTAGAGATAGGCTGTATTCTCACGGTAGGCGGCCAAGTCTTACTCTGATGGTCATCAGGAGCAGCATTTTGAAGCGTTGACCTCAGGGCGTCTGCGACCCAGTATTTCGTTTTCTATAAGGCTCATATTGCATGGGTGAATACTAGGTCGTGTATTTTTTTAGTTCAGGTTCGATTTTTTGGTGGAAGCAAGATTCTTTGAAGTTCAGTGAGGAGTGTACGGATGTATCTGTGATTAGTAGATGTAAATAGTGTGAAGGGGGTTGTTAAAGGTATTGTAAGCTTCGCATTTTGAAGTGGTCTCCTAACGAAAGAATATTTGTCTCCTAGTTTAAGTAATCAAAGCATCCCGTTAAGATCTCGAAAATGGTTTTTGCATCTGTGTGACTTTCGTGGAAAGGCGAGTGTTTTACATGAGGCGCAACTTGGAAGACCACAATTAAGCATCATCCTTATGAATCGTCTGTAAAGAGGGTGGATATTCATTAGGTTGACCCTTTTAGCAAACTGTTGTTGCATGAAAAACGTTCGTTTTTGTTTGTCTTTAGTACATAGATTATTAATATGTTTTTTAAATCACAGAGATTGGTGAAAAATGAATCCGAATTTTGTGTGTCTGTTCACTGGATGAAGCTGGTTATTTAGGCCAAGAAGTAAGACTAAAGTTAAATTGCTTTTGATCTGGTAAATAAGGTTTACTGAAGACTTTAAAAGTGAAGAAGTCATCCAGTTCGGATCAATCCAGTTGGAAAAAAAGATTCATTGGATTTTGAAGGTTAACTGAAAATTTTGTATGTTTTTATGTTTGGCTGCAATAATGAGATTTTCAGCGTTGGAAAGAAAAAGGATTGCATAAGTTGTGGGGATGCCATTGAGGTGAGGGTTTAAAATTGAAGGGAAGGGGACTGATCCCTAAAGGGCAAGGTTCGGAAGATAGCGAATACAAGACATATATGATAGTACGCAGGCTAGTCCAGTCTCACGAGAAAATAGGCAAAAATCTTGTTCAAATGAATCACACGGGTGGTGCAATCAAAATTTAGTTAGGTCGATGGAAGTCAGAACAATTGCTTTAGGTGGGGAAAAATTGTTGAATTCGTCAAAAACAAATTTGGTCAAAGTGGAGAGATGGTTTAGTTGTGGGACCGAAAGTCGTGTTGTGATTTGGAAATGATGAAGTGATGGGAAATTGAATTTATTGATATTCTCTCCAGAATCTTCAATACTACTTAGAGAACATGATAAATTTGTACGACGGAAGGTCAGAAGGATCTTTGTTGGTTTTGAGGATATGATCGAGTTCTTTGGAGAACCCATGTATTATTGAAAAATTACTATATAGCATGTATTTACAGACAATTCGAAGATAGTTTGGAGTCCATCAAGTGCGTTGGGATTGAGATGCTTCAGATAGAGAATACATCCAATCATAGCCTTTGGAGTGGGAGTTTCGACCATTTTGACTAGGTCATGGATGAGGGAACTAGAGACTTGTATGTTCTTGGTCTGTGTAGAGGCTGAATCCTGCAAGGTCAGGTGGTTTTGAAAATTGTGAGTGTCGATGATGCTCAGATTGTGGTCAGAGAGTAAGTCGTATCTGATATTGCAGTAAGACGATGCCGAGAAAGAAGAAAAGATAGTGAGACATCAGGAGATTTATTTAGATCCCTAGGACCTGTCACACATCTTTTGTGCTGATGTTGATTGTCCAGTATGACGAGATGTTTATGTCGGAAGACTTGGGGATACTTTTCATTTAAATCATCAATAATTCCATTACCGTAATTTGTAAGATTCTGATCCCGAGGTTAAGTTCAATATCTTGATGCCATGAGAAATCTCTTAGAGAACAAAGCTGGTCCCCATCGGAATCGCTTTTGGAGTTCCAATAGTAAGGGTAAGATGTTCTTTATTTTGTGCTGTTTAGGACACAGAGGCATCGATATGACATTGGGAGATATGAACTATGGAAATAATATAATAATAAAGCCTTTTCACGAGAGCCATAGTATTTTAGCTCCGCATAGGCAGGACACACACTTTATTTAAGTAAAGAACAGTTAATTTTAACTAATCGTAGAACCAAGGAATGATCTTCACTTCTTTGTTTTCTTTTTTCTTGTGTGAATGTCCTTTCTAGACAATCCAGTTCCGCAGTGATTATTCACTGATGACGGCGTCACTCGTCAAACCCTTTTGGCATCGTAGATGCGTGGAACCTTTCACCAGGTGAACAGCAGCGAGATTCGAACCCGTAGCATAAGCACTTTAGCCCGACACTTAACCACTAAGGCCACCCGGCTTTATGGAAAATAAAATAAATAGAATAATCCTGGACCAAAGCTAAAAAATTATTTAGATTTATTAAATTTAAATAAAAATTATTAATTGATATTTTAAAATAAAATTATCATTTTTGAATATTTTAAATATTTATTTCCTCAATGGCCATAGATTCCTTTATTAAAGTTAAAAAATACGATTATTCAGTTGTTGTAAGTCATTATAGAGTATTCATATTATAGTTAAGATCGATTTTACCATTCCTCCTCCCATTTTCGATATCTTCGTGTTTCTACATCAAGTTTCTCGGCTATTTAAGCAAATGGGTTACAGTAGTGTTTAAATGTCTACCAATCTACATTTTGATCCTTTTTGTGATAAAAAATGGCTTCAAAGTCAACCTCAAATATTCCCTATTAATTTGTATTGGTTGGCTATGGGTAGTGTTGGCGATGTATTGCTTCTTTTCCCAGTTTTCTTTGAATATGGAGTTGGGGTCTTTTTGATTGGCCATATCTTGTATATTCTGGCATTTGGATTCCGCCCCCTTTTGGTCTCAATAGGTAAATGCTTGATGAATTTCAGGAGTCGCTATTGGAGTCATTTGCTGTTTTTTTCTTTTATTATGTCTCACAAAATCGAGTTGATAATTTATGCGTATTCCTTCGTGATTTGTGTAATGCTGTGGAGAGCCCTTGCTCCTCTAAGTCTCAAAAGACTGCATTATTGGACTGTACTTTCCAGCAGTGTTGGTGGACTTTTGTTTTTAATTTCTGACGTACTCCTTTCCATCAATTTATTCATCGTGAATTTCTCATTTTCCTCGGAAATTATAATTCTGTTTTACTATCTGGGTCAACTTTTTATTGCCCTTTCAACGTGCGATAAAACCATCGGACTTATTCACTGAATATCCCACTAATTATATTTAATCTATACTAATGATTCTTATTGTCAATAATTACTTTAGGATTATTTTATTGATCCACCATTTGAAAGGGGATACGACAGGAAGACAACAAAATACTGCAGTGCAGACTTCTTGAGATCATTGATTTAGAATCGTTGACACAAAAAGAAGTCAGAGTTGGACGCACGTGCCTATGGTGTAGACGTAGCAATCGAGATTTCATTGCTTGGTCTGGACCACCAATACTCGACTTGGTAGTTGAGGATCTCGGGGAGCGATCTGTCTCGGTGGGAAGGTCTTAAGTCGCCCGTTGGATGTTAGAAACGCTGGAGATATTCTTGTCGTTTTGATAGGTGTTTCGGCCATTTTCTGTGCACTTAAACTTTAGTTTCGGTTTTCAGGTCTCGTGTTGTGTCCCTGAGCCCTCAACTTTTTAATGATTTGGGTGGGTGTAACGCCCATATCGAAGGTTGAACAATGGTAATTCAAAATCATGTGGTTTCAACAAGTATTATTATTTTTGCAAAACTCAACTAAAGAAAGTTATTCCCTAGTTATTACTGCAACACCATGGACAATCTTCCATTTTAGATTCTTCAAGCTCTCCATGAGAAGGTGACTTTTCGAAGAACATCCAGGTCGTCTGCATTTTCGAGTTTCTTATTTACAGTCCTAAGATCTTCGTGACTTGAATAGGGAGAGAGTAGCGTGGACGTCCGCGGCATCCACAACTGCTTGGAAGTAAGCTTCCATATCATTGTTTGCCATACTGCTTGGTCCAACAAAATTTTTATTTTACCATAATAATTCTGGGTTCATAATGCGGAAACCGAAAATTTCTAAGTAAAAGTTAAAATTCTCAGAAAATTGTAATGTGACTTTGATAGCTCGCTCCTAATAAAATATTCAAGTCACTCGGGAACTTTAAGATTTTCCTATCAACATTTACTAGCAGCTACTCTACTTTATCTTATTTGTACGCACTTGAGCAAAATAAATAATATCAGTGACTTCATTAATACTCTGCAGAAGCTACATATAATAAATTGCCGAGTTTATCCGGTTTTATATTTATCTTTGCAGCCCTGTTTGATGTTGCTAGTATTTTGGGAGTTGATTTAGATCAATTCCCTGCTCCTCCACTTTGATAATTATCCACCATCTCCAGTTCGTTAGGATTTATACTTTCAGAATTTTCAGCGTCGAACTATCCAATAATAAGGTTCCATCTACCTCTAGGAATCTTAGATGGGGTTAATTTAAATTTGGTACACGCGAAATATTTAAGAAAATCAACTAAAAATTGACCTTGAAATTTAATAAACAGGCTTGCAGGAATGCTGAAGGGAGAGCCTAGAATGACACAATGACTCTTCCAGAACAGTTGGCACGCCGTCATGAAGGCTAAATGTCTACAGGTCATAATGGATACCCTGTCAGAATAATTGATTCTATTGATTTCAATAAAATAAACAGTTTTTTCGATATTTGATATTTTATTGCCTAAGATTTGGAGCGACCGACATTTGATCCGTCCTACTTAATAGCCGCTGGTCTCCTACAAGTTAGTGAGGCCGGAGTTACTTAACTAACTAACTGTCTAAGATTCTGAGTACTATGTTGAGATATTTCGAATTCCATGCATAATACTTTTTCGTGGATTTAGCATGTTTGAGATTTTGACGTACCTCGTTTCTTCTCTGTACAATGGTTAAGAAAAATGTCTAAAAGCAAAAGATACAAGAGAATATGCTTCCCCTAAAGCTTCTTACGTTCAATGCTAGAGGAATATCTAAGCCTCAGTCAAGAAATACTCTCTGTGATGACCTAGAAAGATATAACATTTCTATTGGCTGTATACAAGAGACGAAAATTACGTACTATCTCAATAAAAACCATAGAAATATCGACTTATATCCCTACCCAGTGACTCAAATCACTATGGTCTTGGATTCGCCATTCACAGAAAACTATCATCTGACATCAGTCGCATTTGTCGGGTGAATGACAGGATCTGCAATACAGATCCTGAACAACCAATGTTCCCTAAAAATACACTAACAATTGTATATGTATATGCACCACACTGTGGATGAGTGGCAAAAAACCCGACCGAACTGGATGAATTCTACTCAACATTATCAATAACGTATAATGAATATGAGTCGTCCTCATTTATATTCATTGCTGGCGATCTGAATGCGAAAATTGGAACAAAAAAAATTCAGAAGATACCTTCATGGGAAGACACGGACGTGGGAAAAGAAACTAGCTTGGGACCATACTTGCCCATTTCTGCACGGCAAACAATTTGTTTTTGTGCAACACCGGATTCTCTCATCGTGCATGCTGGATAGGCGAACGAAAAAACCCAGATGGAAAACTAGTCCCTATGTACAACCAAATTGACTATATTATTTGCCGAATTAACGACAAACGCTCTCTTATAAAGAAAGTTCAACAACTGTCAGCGATCACAGGATGGTCATTGCTACCTTCAGCCTGGCGAAACATGGTATCAAACATAAGAAACATAACAACATTACAAACAATATTATCGACAACACAAGAAGTGGATACAACGGAAAACTGGCCTCGCATCGGGATACAGGCAAAAATTACAAAGAATACATCTGCTCCCATCTGAAGGACCGAACTGTAGAAATTTCGTGGGATGGCACAAAGCGCATAATAAAGGAAGCAGCAAGCCTGTACCTAGGCACGCGGCAGACGGCCAGTATGGATCGGACGGTACATATAGAGCTAGCAAAGGTGTTAAAAGAAATCCATACGAAGAAACAAAACGAAAAAGACTATAACAAGAGAAAAGTCCTTCAGGGGCAGAGGGACCATATCCGTAGAAAAATCAGAAGACTGAACAAGACACTCCATCAAGAAGAACTGCTCCGCAAAATCAATAAAGTATCCAAACTAAAGATAATTCACAAATGTATATGGCCGCTCGTTTACTACGCCACACAAACCGGAAGGAACGAATAATCATCAAAGACAAAAATGGCAAAACATTACTGAATACTGAAGAGCAAGCGGAGGTAATTGCAACACATTTTGAGAAACTTTTTATGTGACTACAGCAATCCCCCATTCAAGTCCCTTGAAAGAACCAATTACAATTTTGGAAGTAAAAACAGCATGTCAAAAACTAAAAATAACAGAAGCCTTGCTGAACAGGATTTTAGAGATGACTATTTGGAAGGCTGGTCGCCTTCAGGAATTTTCGTTGTCATTCGATTAGATGTCCTTCGATAGGCATAAACCCTGAATTAGGAGTGATAACGGTTTCCTTGATTTTGGATAGCGTGTTTATGGAAGGAAGGGAAATATTCATTAACTACGATGCACTTGCGTAGGTCAGTATTGGCCTGATAAACTAGCGGTAGAAGGTCAAGAGGCACCCACCGTTGCTTACACAATTTTTGAACGAGGAATTACATCTTTCATAAAGACATTTTAGTTAGAGATCTAGGTAATTCGAGCTGACCAATTATAATCCTAAAATTTTGGAATGATATTTTAATATAAATAAATCGGATTTCTTCACTAACAGGAGATCCCTGCGTTATTTGAGAGAATCTCGCTTGCCATCCTGAGAGGGATAGCCACACAATCAAGGAGGTCGCTGTATGACCTATAGTTATTAACCTTGACCTCTCAACCTTTTAAGAGGCCGACTGTCCTCGAGCGTCCAATAGCTGGTGCTGGACGCTTCCAAGGTATCTGATGTTCACTAAAGATCCAGGCAGGAGAAAGCTTCTTGTATAATCAATAATACTTGATTCGGTGGAGGAAGCCAAGAGCCCGATTCGTCTCTTAGGAGGAAGTATCCAGAAAGTAATTGTTCTAGGGTCCTCTTTGTTTCTCTGTCAAAGGTAGTCTTCGAGTCATCCACAAATGGGGGAAGGCCATCCAGTAGATCGGTATTATTTTTTGTCTATTTTATATTACTAAAAATTTATCACGTGGATAAAAAATATTTAAAAAACATTGAAGATTAAAAAAATTACACGAACAAGTGCCATCATTCTCAACGGGAACTGTACCCAAATTCATCGCAACAGCTTGTGATTCATGCTTATATTATCAAATGATAACATCTGCTATTGATTTATCATTCAATAAATCAGTGTCACAGTTGGTGATAATCTGCACGTGCCTAATTACTGCTATTAAACATTATTGGAAAATTATTTAAACTATTTTTTGATAATTGCTAAGGAAATGATAATTAAACAACCAAATATCAATTATTCGGGCGATTTAGCATTCAAATTTGGCACTGTGACCAATTCAGTTTTTAATTGGTCATGAGGTCAGGGTGAAGTCCCCTAATGCATTGAATGTCCACCTGCTTCATGATGGATGAAAGTCCTTGTCTTCCTTCTCGTGACGAGGTGACATGGAAGCCCTTTGTGTTGAACAAAGGAAGTGTCAGAACCCAAAATTGAACCTGGGGGATCATCTGTCAGAATCTTTATGTATGTGATGACAGTTAATATGATTATACGTTGAAATAAGAAATTCCGATGACCGCGGTAAAACCAAACTGGTCACGTGATCCCGAAATGTGGCTAAAAATAATAAATAATTTTCATTGTAGTTTATAATTCCAATTTAAAAATTTTATTTTTTCCAGTTGCGAATTTTTTTAAATCGACAATCACCAACTTTTCTAGAATCCTTAAGACCGAAGACGTCCCCGTTAACATCCACTTCTAGCACCGATACAGAATTGTGTAAGATCGAGGGATGAGAATCGGGTCAAGATGAAGTCCCTGCTAGAGCGCATTGGTTTGCTGTTGCCGTGGTACTTTGATTTTTCGTTTATTCTAAAATTCGCCAAACCGTAATTTTGAAATCTATAACTAATTCTTCCAAGAGTTTAATGTCGATTGGGAGGAAACAGAAACATTTTTGTTTGAATAAAAAAATATTAAAATTTTAATATTATATAAAATTTTTAAGATTGACAGCCTCTCTTCTTTGCCTTTGATTTCTTTTTTTCCTTTGATATTGTTTGTTTTTCTAAAATATATATTTGTGTTATTTTCTCAACAAATTCAATTGAAGGGGATTTGAATGGATCTTCGAATTTGTAGCCCACTAAAAATAACCAAAGATACACCTTGATTTTGACATTTTACTGTTTCATCATCATTTTTTGTTTTATTTGGTTGGGTTATTAATCTCGGAAACAGAAAGGTTTGGCATTGCTTCAACTCACTAGAAAATAAGTTCAATACTTTAAACTTCAGATGACTATTTTTCTTCAAACCTCCAAAGCGTTCGCATGCTGAGAGTTCGAATAAATTTAGTGAACCGTGAAAGTACGGAAGCATGGAAATGATCAGTTTAACTATTTCTACTTAAATATTAATAAAATCAATCAATTACAGCGCTACATCAACTAATCAATCGCATAATCAGTAATCGCTCACCTGGTCGAAGTTAAAGCCGGTGACGTGGATCTCTTAGAGAAATGACCAACACTTTGTCTTTAAGGTTTGCTGACTAACTTACGTTGTCACTTAAAGGTTTGAAGCATTACTTTTATAGGCTTGTCGCTTGTGGTATTGCTGTCAAATCAAGTTTTTACTTTAAAAGTTTTGCCGTAGCTTGGATTTCTCCCTAATGTGTTCTCTATATTCCGTGATAACCGGGTAACGTAGTGATAGTTTCGTTGCTCGTGTCCCGATTAGTTGTGAGTTCGATCCCACACCGTTACCTATTGGTGGAAGATTCCTGTCTGCTCTTTGCCTTCTTCAATTTCTAATCCATCTAAGACTTCCAATAGGATTCTCTCTTCCCTACATTATTGGAGGTTGCCACGGTTGCGAATATGGAGAAACGTGGTGTTTGGAAAGGACGCGTCCCACTTTGAATTAACGATGATAGGTTTTCTTTTACGCAATTCGATCCAATTATACACATGAAATGTAAATTTGCGAAAGTTCAAGTAATTTTTATAGGAAAATTAAATTTGACATTTCAACAATCGGATTGAATCCGGTAAAGTCTCTACTTTTGAATTTTAGTATGGAATATTATTCAATCCCTACAAATAGTCTTTTGGCAGAAGGATGGTTACCCTGAAACTAAAGATGTGGCCAAAATATAATTTTATCAAATACCCTTTACACGACTTTAAAGTTTGATATCTCCAAATATTCGTTATCAACCTTCTGGATAAGACGAGGAGGATGGCAATCAAGCTGACCCTTCTTAAAAGAGGTGAAAAGCACTAGAAGAGGAGGAAATCATAGTAGAGTTTCTCCTGAACGGATAAAGAGTTTTCTCCTGAGGACAAAAGTGAATAAAAGGTACGTTCAGACAAGACTTTAAAGCTAGAAGGGATAAAACTGCGAAAGAATCCAGGCCTCATGGCAGGATTATTAATAAAGTAATCCCCCATGTCTTGGTCTTTTTCGTGTATTTTTATCTTAAGGGTTTCGGCTCTCTCTGAGGCCACCTTCTGTGAGTTGTTGTCACTTGGAGGAGAAGCCATCTACACAATACCTAAAGCTGATATTAAAAATTGCAGATAAGACCCTAAGAATTATTTGAAGTGACACGTTGTCAGAAAGAATAAAAATGAGTCACGATTATTAATATGCTATTTGAACTAAAGCATAATTGAAATTATAGTCAGCTACTTCGTGACTCTTTTGCATGAATGCTTATCGTTTAGGTGACTCTTCCTCGCCTCTTATGAAAATAAATGAATAATGAAATGGATGTTTAGAGTTTATTTCCAACTGGCCGGCCCAATTTTAAATTAGTGTCTCCCAGGAGAGTATAAGGAAACCCAGAGAAGCACTAGTTATTTTAAAGCAAACAAATGTAAAGCTTAGTGATTGTATGATTATTGTTAATCTGCAACTGCTATAAATTATTTGGGTGGTTTATCGATTGAAATGCATTTAGGTCATGCATATGATTTGAGTGTTGAATGTTTGTTGGGCACAGATATTGATATTAAACTTGGCAGGAACGTGGATGATGTTTTCTAAAGGGGACGTTTGTTTTTTGGGCAACTATGGAATTTTGACGTTTCATCACAATCCACATTCTTTTCTTATTTGCAATGGGCCTCTTTGCGTTATCCCCATAGAATTCTTCGCTATCCATCCGAGAGTAAATCTTATTGATCCAACTCCTTAAGCTCGCTGTGAAACATCGAATTGGTTCCTATAATCAACTGAGAAACCACTGGGTTTCACGGACATCATTGCTTTGAGTGTAGCAAGAGGTCCCAGCTTCTTATACTTAATTACATCATAATTTTTCTATAAATTAGTAACAATAAATAAATAAGAATTACTAGTAAATGTCAAAATGACATTAATTAAAAAACCAAATTAAATCTTCATTAAAGTTACATCCTCGAAGTTGTCATTAGTCGTTACATTAATGCGCTTGTAAGTAAAACAACCAAATACCCCCTCTCCAGCCAAATGTAGGGCAGTCACGAAGAGCATAGACTTGGACATATTCGACCTCGTGGATTCTGGAAGGTTAGAAAGAACATCATCGTAGATTCCAACCATCCCAACCCTCTCCGTTTTGATTTGTTCGAACAAAACGTGTTTTAATCTGTCCATGTTGACTTTCCGTGAACTCCTCGTGAAGGATATATCCAATCGGGCAACTTTATTAGGGTTATCTACCAAATTGAATGTCTGGTGGAACACATTTTGTGTGGGGGAGAATATAAACTCATTGTCATTTCCGGCTAAGTCCACGGAATCCAAATTCTAAAAGTCAGAGAGCAATCTACCATGATCGGGTCAAAATCACTTCCATTAATCGTACTATGGGGATCCTCTTCGTTCCGTTCTTCTCCCCCAATATTTGTTCGGCAATCACTACCTTTTCGAACTACCAAATATGATCACGGAAAACCATAAAGCGGGAATTGGTGGATGTACATTCGAAGAGTTTAACAGCACGGAATAAAGGCTGCTTCGACAACATGTTGCAACAGTTTGAGTTTTTCTGAGTTTCCGAAGGCTTCATCGAGGCTGAGGGACATGAAACGTTTTTCTTTTGTCCGCTATTGTAGAACTCTTTAATGTCCACCATCGGGATATAGTCAATTAGCATTGCCATCTTCGAAACTTTCTTCTTTGGAGCGTTCGAAACAGCTAAATAAGACACAAGACAACAACACGCATCCCTCATAAGACGGGTGCCCACGCTGGAAACTCCATGAAGCTTGGACATTAGCTTTATCGAAGTAGGAATATTCAGAAGGTTCAGACGTTATGATATTGAGAATTTTGTCGATTTTACTCGGACTACGAATATTTGGAGACAATACCTTATATTGTAGTTATAGGAGGGGGCACTCATTCCCGTCTTTACTGGGGAATGTTGACTCTCAATGACATCAGCTACGATAGTGTCGTCTGCAATGTCCACTCGGAATGTGCCATCCTGATTCTCAATCATATCCTCGTAGACAGAATGGGTCGAGCACTGGGAGTCAGGCAGTTTAGGTCTGAACCCTTCAATCAGCTCCTACAAAATTAACCCAACCCTACCTCAGCCAGTTCTTTCCCAGTGAAGTCAAAGTTTGCCAATGATATCCCAAAAGTGGGGTGAGTCAAGTCAGAGCAGACCAATTCTCCTAAAAATCCATAACACAACAAACTGATGTCGCGGATCTCTTCCTTAATGAAAGTCTGATTGGGGATGGTAATGAACTGATCCTTAGGGTCGATGACAGATTCTCCATAATTATCAGCGTGCGCAGTTTTGGAAATCAAATCATTTATGGTGTCACACTCAGTATCAACGCACATTATCGTAGACTTTAGTGTATTCGAGAACTAGAAATATAAAAATAACCAAAAAACAGCATTAATATCAAATTTTATGATATAAGCAATAACATGTGGATCCATAAGAGGGGAAAAATAACATTAAAAACCATTTTAGCAAGAAAAAAAGTTCATCTCTAATTTTCAGCAGGCAAGTAAATAGCCCTGATCACACATAATTTAACAATAAAAACTCGCGGGCTCATATAAAGTTTTTTATTCATTAGCACGTGGGCACTTATAATTTTTAACAATAAAATTTGCGGGGTCAATCATATGTAATTATTTAGTTAAATAGCCAATAGCACGTGGAACATACATAGTTTTTTTCGTTATCAAAGTTTTCGGAAATGTTCTTTAGATTCGATTCAATCATGTTTTTTTTCTTAATCTTTTTTTCACTGGTATTCTCCTCTCCAATTCTTCTGTTTGCCTCTCCTCGTTTTCCACAGTCTCATTTTCATCCCCACTGTCGTTTTGAGATTGATTTTTCGAGTGAATCCCACGAGGACTTTGTGGGACTGATTATACACAGCATCCACACGCCCGGCATATATCTTTACACTTGCGTCCAAGGCAGAAGTCATAATCTGGGTATATTTACTAAATTAACCTGGTAATCAGTGTTTTCTTGTATAACCAGCGAGAAATAGTCGATTAAATGAAGACAGAAGGCATTTTTTGAGTTTATTTTCTAAAATTATTATAGAATTAACATTTTCAGCCGACAATCTTACACAACTGGCATAATGTTCGGTGATTTCACTGTTTGAATATGTAAATTGACTTAAATATATACAGGAGGAAATACTTTTTATTTTGTTCAACAGAGGAGCTATCCTTAGCCTTAAATACTCTCTCCATTGCACGTTGTCGTTTTTCGTCGTCATCATTATTAGTTTGGGTACTCATACCGGTGGCGGAAGAATTTAATGTGGACGACTTTAGTGAGGAAAAGCGCTTAATACTCGTCTAAAATAATTACGATATGAAGGAATGTTTAATATATATAAATGTATGCACACCATTAATAATCCGTAAGCGGTAAAATCGATTTAAATTTAATAAAAAAATAAAATATTAATTTAATATTTAAATTTTTTTAATTATATAAAAACAGTTAGATAATCTCAGCCTTTAAAAGATAATTTTAAAAAATTCCAGAAATTAAAGCATTGTTTAATGCGGATCCAAGCCAAAAAACTGGAATAACGTATTCTTCCCGGAGACTGCTCAGAGATCTTTTGAGGATAGACTTCACCCAACAAAATATATCTATATAAAGCCATTTTGTCCTCCAGGCGGGCCGCTTTCGTGGAAAGCAAGAGTAACTCTTAATACCCTCCGAGTGAAGAAATTTGATGTCTCGAACATACCATCAGAATACGCAATGAAAGTTAAGCACAATATTGGATTACTGGATTTGAACGAAAGGATGCCTGATGAATTATGGAATGATATGCAGTTGGTTATCAGGAACGCTGCAACAAACATGTCAAATACAAAACGCCGGCCAAGTGCTCTGAATGGCTCTCTCCCAACACCCTAAACATTGCTGAGGCTCGTAAAGCTGCTAAAGTCTCTGGGAATATAAACGGAACAAGAAAACTTAACTCTGAATTCAAAGAGGCAGCCAAGCAGGATAATAAGACTACTGGAGGTTACGCTGCAAAAAAATGGAAGATGACTATAAGAGAGGTCACACTAAGAATGCGTATTTACAACTAAAAAGATTACGAGCCCTTTTTACGAAAATGATGGGCAAAATCAAGGACAAGAATGGTGTAGAATTGCTGAGCCAACAGAACATCCAAAATCGTTGGAGAGAATATACGGATTCGATTCAGAAACTGTGTGCCCACCCATATATGTTGATGAAGCAACGTTGGGTGAGGGGCATAAAATCCTTGAAAAGGAATGCGTGTGGGCTACACGGCAATTAACGGGGAACAAGGCACCGGGGATTGACAACATCTCAAGCTAATTGCTGAAGGCTATACCGGTGACAGCTATCACCAGTCTATGTCAAAAAATTTGGAAAACTGGTATTTGGCCACGCGAGTGGAAAAGATCTACATTTATTCCAATACCGAAAAAAGGGGATAGCAAGGACTGTTCTAACTATCGTACAAAATACTTCTAAAGATAATACAACATCGTCTAATGCCAAAATGATTCTACCGGATGTCCAAGCAGGATTCAGGAAGGGACGAGGCACACGTGACCATATAGCAAATGTCTGGTGGATTATGGAAAAAGTCCATGAATCCCAAAAGAGTGTATACATGTGCTTCATTGACTATCGGAAAGCTTTTGATTCCGTTATACATGACAAGCTGTGGTCCGCTTTAAAAAAATTTGGATTCGATGCCCATCTGATATTGCCTATCAAATCTCTTTATAAGGATCAAGAAGCTACTGTTAGAACAGTGTATGGAGATACTGATTGGTTCAAAATTTGTAAAGGAGTAAGACAAGGATGCTTATTATCTCCCATCCTATTCAATATTTATGCAGAAATGATCATGACTAAATTGGATACTGTATCAAATAACGGGATTAAATTGGAGGCAGGAACATCAATAATTTGCGCTATGCTGACGATACAACCTTACTGGCTGAAGCAGAGGATGGCTTCAGGGAGTTGACTCTAAGATTCAGAGAAGAGAGCGCCGTCTTTGGTTTATTGCTAAATATCAAGAAGACCAAAATTATGACGACTGCTAATAATGGAACTAAAAATTGGGAAATAGAAAATAGAGAGTTGCGATAATGTTGTCTTTCTGGGATGTCTAATCAATCGGAATGGTGACGGAATCAAGAGGCGAATTGCCATGGGACGGGGTTCCAAAATAACAAACACCGATGTACTTAAACGGGTGGAGACGGACATTTCGCTAGAAGGAAGAATCGTAAAACACAGATTGACGTTCTTTGGCCATGTTGTCCGCTCTGATTCTCTGGAAAGAACTATTATGCTGAGCAATATTGCTGGGAAGAGAAGACCTAGTCGACCGAGGACTCGGTGGCTATCCACGGTAGAAGACGTCACGGGAATGCCTATATCAAGGCTACTGCGGATCGGAGTGGAGAAAATTAGCTCATGAGATCTCCAAGGGTCGGACACGACTTAATTTGGATAACATAACTCTGATATCGTTTTGGTAAATGACCCGAAAACGCTGAAAAGAGCGTTAAATCCACCGATTGACAAATTTATCGAGATCGCTGGTTTGGAATGGGTGATCGTAAAAGATATTGACATCTAAAATTATGTCTTTTGTTGCACGAGGGCCTATAAATATCATTCTTCTCCTGAACGTGCTATAATACTCTATTTCACTCATTTTAGGGGATATTCGATAAGCTTAACGCTGCCATTAGACGTGGGAGGCCTTGCACTCAACAAGACATCCTCTTAACTACCGTTTGCCCGTTTGAAATCCATAAATGAAGGCAATTTTAATTTGATGTTAATTTCTATAATTAGTGTTGCTTATATTATTCCTGCGATTCCCTGGGAGTTTCTGTTTCTGTCGATTATTTTCTCCAAGGCATATTCGATTTCATGTCCACAGTCAGATCCTTCGACTTCGAGGGAAAGCAAGTAGTGTTCTTCTCGACGCTATCTCTCAACATCTTCCCCCCATCCTAGCATGTCAAATACACGTGTACCAGTGTTAATTTGTTGTTAGCCAACATCACATGCTTGAGGACATTATTATTTTCCAAGGCTTCACTGAGTAGCTGGACCACTGAGTATGACAAATAGTTAGAAGATAAATCGAGGACTTGGAGAGATTTGTTAACCTTCAAGGCACTGAAAATCGAAAGACCACCGGCGTCTTCAATTTTGTTTAGCCTTAAAATCAACGTCTTTAGTGAAATTTCACGACATAAAGCCTTTGCTATGGCTTGAGCTCCTTCAGTCCCGCGGAATTGAAAGTGAGGTCAATTTTTTCAAGACTTTTTGATGTTTTGATGAGCTTAGCTATCGCCTTGCATCCCCTAAACCCAATATTGTTGTACGACAAGTCGAGGATCTTGAGATTCGAGCTGTTCATAATATTCGAGACGATAAGCCGGCATCTGTCGTCGTTAATGCTACTGCGGTGGATGTGGATGAGTTCTAAATTTTTGTAGATCGCCAAGCATTTTGTCAACTGAATAGCGTCAAGGTTTGTCATTCCGAAAAATCGCCATTCAAAGTTCATACCACAGTTTTTCACGGAAAAGGTCACGTGTAACTCTTTTAGATTTTTTAACCCCTAATTTCAATATCCCTCATACATTCAAAATCGGAGCGAAATCGATGTGGTCCGTCACGTAATCCTCCTCATCTTCACTCTCTGCGAAATTATCCTTATTTTCATCGATGACTGGTGGAAGTAGTTGTTTTAGATCCAACTAGTAGTTATTTAGCATTTCCACCCTCTCAATGTATTGGCCCGTAATTGAGATACAATTTGAGATTTCAGTGAAATCACTCATCAAGGGAATGTGGTTTTTCAATGAGAGCCTCCAAATTTCGCTCCATGAACAGCCTCTTCCATGAATTCCCGTAGGCTGCCACGTTACACACTCTCCACCTATCATTAATCAAATTATTGCCTATCCAGACAACATCGCTGCCAATAATTTTCGTCCGAGATTTCTTTTACTGTTAAAGAGAGGGGTAGGTTGGTTGGAATCTCTTTCACTAAAAGAATACGATATTTCTCAGGGAGTTGTTTGTAGATGTCAGAATTTTCTAGTTTAATTGATTTGGGGTCACCGGTAAAGTTTTTTATTAAGTAGTCGATGGTAATTTGAGTGAGCCGGGGGATTATCCTCAAATTCCAGTCCAAGTCTTCAGCAATGAACCTTCTAACGCTTTCAGAGTCTTTTAGATGTTTACTTGTCCCAGAACTGATCCTTGACTTTGAAGACCTTTCATTCAAACTTTAATTACACATTTTTAAGTCAAAATATTCTATGGAAACTTAAATGTTATTAAAATTTTAATTACGCAATTTAATATTTTTTTAATTCATTAATTTTTCTGCTGGAAAATTAACATTAAATTATTAATTTGAAGATATTGGCCTTCTGGCTGAACGCAACGCCTGATGACACATCGGATTTGATTTCGTGAGTTCGAATCCGAAAGATGGATTCAGATCCCACTCGTGAGGCGACGAGTCCATCTGCACGACAAAGTTGTTGAATGGGATCTTCCTTCCTTTTTCTCCAAATCCACTGCTGAAGATATTCTATTATGAAATCTTTCCCGCTAAAGAATGAAATGATGTCTGCGACGGTAGGACGTACTTTTTTACAACACCCCTCTTCGGAAGCGGAAGTTTGTAATGGACTATAATGTAGGATGAACTTGGTCGATACAAACAGACGTTCCCCCTTGGGTTCCTTCCTTGGATTAATTAGTTGTGACTCTTTGTGCTGAGCTTACTAAAGATTGTAACCAAGGTTTTAGCCCCGTGGTGTTTACGTTAGTGCAGTATTAGTGGCTACTTGATTGAAGATTTTTTTTGCTTGTTTCTTCTGTTCTTCCTCTTCCCTTATAATAAAGTGACATCATGTGATCCACCTGTCTCAGGTGACGCCTAATGCCATGGTAGCATGTAAGAGGATCATTTGCACTCCTCACTCCATTGGAAAGGTGCTCACAACTGCAAGGAATGGACATCTTTTATGTGTGTCTGGATGGACTTGTGTGACATTGGAAGGTCTTTTTCTGGACAGTGGGAACTGGATACACTTAATTAGTTGCTAACTCGTTCTCGGTGTGTCCGAGGTTAATAATAATTAAAATATCTTTGAATTGAACCGTTTTTCAATGCCCGAGATCAGTGTTGACTGGTAGCTTGGTGGTTAGGATGTCTTACAATAACAATTGGTCCCATTGGCTATTTGGTCGAAGGTTTCTCTTCCTTTGCTCTGTTCCTTGTTTTGTTCTACTAGAGTGGCGTCATTCAATCCATCTGTCTCGACGCCCAGTCCCAGGATGGCATCAAAAAATTGCTTTTCTCTTCTCCATTGGAAGGGTTCCGAGAACTACAATGACTGGATGTGTGCTTCTGTACTGTGAGAACTGGATACATTTAATTATATGTTAACCTCCTTCTCGATGTAATATTGGTTAATAAATAATATCAATCTTATGGAGTTGTCTTATTTTTCTTCCCTTCTTGAATCAAACTTCAATTAAATCAAAACTTTTTTTGACCTCTGTGAACCTCTGTTCATCAATCAGAAGAGAAAATATCTATTATTTTATTCTAAATTCAATAAGGATTGTGTGTCGCAAGATAATATGAAAAAATATGCATCTTAATTTTCTGTTACTAAATACTATTTTCGGTTGGAATTCCTCATGGATGCGAGGCAGTAATACACTCAATCAGGAACTTTGCTACCGATCCTCCAGACACTACGAATGCTATAATAGTCAAACTGGACATGTGCAATGCTTTCAATAGCATTCGCCGAGACAGAATCATAGATGCTAGCATCTCCAGGATCCAGGAAATTAGCAGGATGGTGAAACTCTTATATGGTTCCCCAAGCACTCTGATCTTGGAAAAAAATCATCGAATCCAAGACTGAAGTCCAACAAGGTGACCTCCTTGGTTCCCTACCCTCTTCCTTGGGCATTGATTGTGCAGCATCAACAATCAGTACCCCACTGAACTTATGGAAAAATCGGAATACGCTCACTACTAGAACTCGTCCTCCCGGAATTTCTATCTTCGACATTTGTTTCCAGTGGTCTCACACGACAGATCCTATGCTATATTAATGGATCGAACTCTGAACCAGTGGTATGCATAGCTCGGGAAGTCTGGACGCAACTGAGTGTGGGATTCGTTTGGTTGTCTGGCTTCTGCATCGACGAACGAGAGTGGAGCCTGGCTCAGAGCTTTACCATGTATCTCACTTGGGACATTATTGGATGACGACGCGACGAGAATTGGGGTTTCCGTCCGCCTATCGGTGTAGATGTAGAGAAATGGTCGACGCGAAAGGTCTTCACGCTCTTTCCTGCCGTAGGAGTGCTGGAAGGAGTCCTAGACACGCCGCAATCAATGAAGTCATTGTTTGGGGACTTGATGCTGCCGGATTTCCTGTCCAATTGAAGTCGCTTGGACTTGCTTAGCCAACCGAAGACCGAACGGAACCACTCTCTACCCATGGGAGAGTGGTAAATACCTTGCCTGGGAAGTCACCTGTGTCGATAGCCTCTCTCTCTTTAACCTTTCAACGACAGCAACTGATCCAGGCTCTGCTGCCGAGAAGGCAGAGAGACTCTAAAAATTAAAAATACGCATGCCTTGGAGGACAATTCATTTTCGAACCAGTGGCAGTCGAAACGACAGGAATAATTGGAAGCAGGTCACTGACCCTGCTAAGCAGGATCGACTCGCTCATCGCAAGAAAAAAAACGATAGGAGAAAAAAGGAGCTGGCTCATTGAGCGCATTTCCTTGCAAATCGTAAGGGGAAATGCGTTTTCAATTATGAGAGCAGCCAGCACTTGCTAACTGTTAGTTTTTGCTTTAACAATATTGGGTTTTTAAAATACCATGTATTAAAAATAATCAACTAATTATCATCAAAATCAACATTTTAATGAAGATAGTTCTCACGTAATCTCCATCATGGAGTCTGCTGGATACCCCTCCATAGTGGAACCAGTTGGCCTGGAGAGGGAAGACGAAAAAAGAGCGGACAGTATTACAATCTTTCCGATCGAGGAAGGTATACGATGTCACGTGTATTGATTCCCTATGTCTTTCAAACACAGTCGGCAATGCAGTAGACATATTACACGTCACAGAAATATAAAAGGCTTCTGGAGGCGGTTCATGTTCCAGGATATTGTGGTTAATACAGAATTTCGCTTCACTTTTTCAAAAAACTGGGACGTTTGGCTACACTATTAACCATGACGAATGTAAACCCCAGTAGAGGAATCGTTACGTTAATTATGCTGACTGACAAATTTAATAATTAGTAATTAAATTATTATTAAAAGCACTTTCACAGAACCAATGAACGTTGTATTAACTAAGGTCCCGTTTGTGCCACACGTTTCGAAATTTGTTCACTAGGCGTCTCCATCGCCCTCTGCTTTGCGCATCTGTCCGTAGATCTTCTAGGTCTTCTGCAGATTTAAGTTTTCTGTAATTCCATTAAGATCCTTGTTCAGAGCCACGGGTAGAGTGACTCTGGGTCTTCCTCTGAACGATGCTTTGTTCTCATTGTTAAAGTAACTGTTCATTATTATATTTGCAGGGGCGTTTATGTTCATTCTAAGCACGTGCCCAAACAGTCTCCATTTTGATTCAATAATGTCGATGCTTATTGGCCTCGATTGTGCCACAGAGTATAATTTCTTATTTGAAATCTTCTTGGGCCAACCTAGGCCATTAAATTGCGTAATTGTTTTCGATGAAATACATCCATTTTTGAGCCCTAGCTCTGTGACCCCCATGTACCCGAGTTGTACATAAGCATCGGCTTTACATATGCGTTGTATAGTCTTATTCTTAGATTTGTTTTTATTAGTTTTCGTCGACTCCATATCTTCTGCATTTTCTTATACATGGCAGTGGCTAGAACTCTTCTATACATCATGTCCTCACTATCACCAAGTAAGGATCCCAATTTCCTTTTTACTCCAATTTTCATCAATATATTTTAATTCCTTTGTGATTCTTGTGTGTTCAGTCTTTTCCTGATTAACTCGCCGAGACCAACTCTTAAATTGTCCAGGGATTTCTCTAAGCCAGTCCAGCCTTCCAGGTATACGACGAATAAAACCGGAGATGAGTCCCCTGAGGTATTCCAACTATTGTTCCGAAAGGCTTCGATGTCGTGTTCCCAACTCGCACAGTTAATTAAGTGTTAAATAATGGAAACGGACAAGTCTTGTGTTATCCTCATCAAGAAAACTCCAGCCACGTCCAGCAATGTTTTTCTGTTGACAGTGTCAAACGCACTGGACTCCAAAATCTTAAAATCACTCCTGTATCGTTGACACATGGCACATATCCACCTGTGGGACCAGACAGCATCTGCGGTCGAGCGTCCCTTTCTGAACCACTCTGTCCCGGTGACAAGAAATCATGAACACCAGAAGATATCCGGCTGAGGGATATCAGAGATAGTATCTTCCTCAATGTTCCTAGTAATATCACTGGTCTTAGATTTTTTATCGGTCCCTTGCTCTTTCCTGGTTTATGCAAAGGAATCAAAATTCCATCACCAAGTTTCAAGGGGAGTGCGTCTCAAATACCTTATTGAAAATCTTTGTAATGAGGGTTGTCAGTTCGCCTGGTGCATACTTGATCACTTCTCCATGTTGTCTGGTCCCGCTGCCTTGTGTTGTTTAAATTAATGATTCCCAGATTAGTTTCCTCTGTAGAGATCGGTAGATTCAAGCTTCTTGGTGATTTCTCAAATGGCTCCACATATGAGGTTTCATTTTCATTCAAAAGTCCTGAAAATATTCGGCAATAATCTCAGTTTTTTCTTTATTATCCAATACATTTTTTCCTTGACTGTCGTGGATACAAATATTCGTAGGTTGAACTCTCCTCTGCAAAAGGCGAACTGCTCGAAACATTTGCGTTCCGTATCCCAACTTCTCAATTTCACTGACACGTTCGTTAATTTTTTTCTTGACATAAATTTCTTCTTCCTCCTTCTAATCTCCTTGACAATACACGATTTCTTTCTCTTCTTAACTCGTTGTAAGTATCATTACTTGTACACGATTCCATTCTCAGTCGCAATTTTTTTTGTTTAATTGATAATGATCCAATTTGGTGATCAAAGACCCCTTTAAATCCTACCGGCCTTTTTTCCCCAAGCACGTGTAAACTTGCCTTCTTTATTCCATCAACAGTAGCATTCCAAATCATATGGTGCCTCCATAGCTGCGGGAATCTGTTAGTAAAGCACGAAGAGATCTTTTACATATAACATAATCAATCTGGTTGTATATCTGGACATAGTCACCATTTCTGAGTCCAGTCCACGTAGTCTTATGCCTCGCATTGTGGTCGAATGCAGAATTACAAATAAAGTAGTAAAACATGTTACAAAATTACACGAGTAATTCTTTGACATATTCTTCCTCCCTTGGCATGCCTACCCATACAGGGTTCTCTCATGGACAGTGTCCCAATTAGTATTCAAATCTCCTTACAAAAAGGTCATAAACGAGCCTTTGAGATCAGAGATGGTATCCGTTAGTGACATATAAAACAGATCAAGTTCATCGGATTTGTAGAAACCCTCGTCATTATGGGCGCGTAGACATTAATTATGGATATAAAGGAATAATCAGTCCTCCCACTCTTAATCTGGAGTCTGCTATTCTGTCATTCACCCTCCACACTCTATGGATTCTCCCCTCAAGACATTGATGTATAGCAAAGCCAAGGCCGTAGTGGCAACCAGTGATATATCATGTTAGATGTTAAGTCACTTATTAAATCCTCCCTTTTATGTTTTTCCTTTAAGCCTCGAACGTTGAATGACGCCAATGTGAGGAGATCATTCGTCAAATGTGATATATACATAATAATTCAGAACCACGTCACCAGTTCAACCAACATTAGTAATTTATACTTCAATTTAACTAAAATATTTTCATTTTATATCAAAAATGAAATCTAATAAATATAAAAGAATAAAATTAAAAAAATAAATTTCTAAGGAATGTAAATAAGAAAATACGAAAACTATGCTGTTTTCCAAAATCATTCCTTTTTGGAGATAAGATTCCAATTCCATGTTACCAGGGCAATAGTATTAGGAAAATAACTATCCCCAACTTAAATTTCAGATTAAACCAATTACCTTGGTTCGCATTCCTTATCCCATTTCCGCACGATACAACACGAATTGAATCCAGTTTTGGACGTCCCGTAGAATCGACATTTCCATCAGAATTACACACAGCATTCAATCCGACAACTTCGCTCTTATAAGCTATCGGCAAGATAAACGGATCATTGGTATTAATCCGAGGAATAAATGTTCTGGGAAGGACAACCGAATCTGTATGCTTATAAACGTGATGCATGTCTACTTCCCCCGTCAAATAGTCGAAGAATTTGATAGCTAAAGTGAAATACAGAAAACCAACGAATATCAAATCGAAAGCCTTGAATAAGTCCACTAGAATGACCGACCCACAGCATATTTCCGAAGATCTTCAAACTAGTGGGGTACGTCAGATTGGACAAGTAAGATTTTACTAACAAATAAGTTTGAAAAAAACCTGGACACGAATTTATAATATTATTCGGTATCTTCCTAGTAATGTCAATCTCCTGGACATTATTGAAGTTATAGGTATTATAAAGACAAATAATCGTTGAGTGATTGAAAGAGACCCAGACTCCATCCCCCGACCAGGCAAGACAGTTTATTTCGCACCCTTGCTTACTAATTTCAACAGATTTCTGCGATTAAAAACCAAATTTACATAGCACATCTTTCTATTACAGTCAACCATAAATATCTTGTTTTTGCAAGCAACCAGCAGCAGAGAGTCCCCGATACAGGTCATAATCGATATTGGCATGATTTCAGTTGCAGATATCGTTATCTTTTTGTAGTCAAGAGACCACTGCCTGTTTTCTACGGTAAAACAGGGGAAAACCTCCTCGTTCAAAGCAAAAAAGCCCCGAATTAGACGTACCAACGAACACACAACCACACAGATGTCTATAATAAAAAGTTGGAAGGTACTTTATTGATGTTATTGAAGAGGGCAATTTTAGCTCCAGTAAGCATAGAGAGTAGTCCGAAGTACTCGGAATATCTTTAGGCTATAAAAACTCACCAAAGAGAATACTTTCCATTTTGACAACCAATCCAAACAGTAGGAAGGATTGTTCGAAGTTTATTTATGAGTTGAGACAGGCTTAGATTCAGGAGTTCTGTTTCCGACGGAAAAAAGTCCTTTTCTGAGTTGATTGGAACACTTGATGAGTCAAATAACAAATTATCAGTCAAGGAAATGTCAAGATATGTACAGGCTGTCCGTGAAACAATGGAAAATACCAGGAATTGACTCCAAAGTAGAGACAGTGTCTGACACCCCAAAACAGACAATTGGAGTGTTTGGATTGTTCACGTCAATCACGGAAATTTTGGTTTCCGTACTGTTCTTGAAGGAACAGGACATCCACAAGTGCGGAGAAACACAACTTTCGATTCCAAGTCTTGACTTTGTGACAGTTTTTTTGTAATCCTAACATCAGCCGAACAAATACAGTCAGTCTTTCGTCCAATTTGATGAGTTTATTGCTGTTATTATCATTGTTTTTACAATCCCTGCCAATTTTCACATCATAGAAATAACTGGCCCCCACTATTTTCATTCCCGTGGACGTGCGAATGAGTCCGTCACTCACGATTGTCCCCACTGCAGTTAACGGCTAATCGTTAGACTAATTCTCACCATCTCCGCGATATCGTTGTTGTTGAAAGGAAAAACCACGTTTACGTCGATGGACTCCGTTTCCATCTTGTAACTCTCAACTTCGTCCCTGTGAGTAACATTTCTATAAATCTACAGAAAGAGGCTGTCAAGGTTTCCATATTTTGAAATTTTCCCTTTTCCTGCCTTCCTAAAGATGTTTTTAAAACTAAAATGAGTCTTTTCAACAATACGTGTCAGAAAATGACCCACGTGTCTTCTTTTTGGCGTCGTCTGAGGTGGAGATATAGTTTTTGAGTTCATTGAACATCTTCTTGTAATTGTTTCTAGATTCCATTACGGAAACTAGCTCGTATTCCGTGAAATATCTGTTCTGAATGAAAAGCAGTTTCTAGAGGGTCCACAAGAACCAGTTACATTTTCTTGTTCAATCTTCTCCTGCCTTTCTCGGGAGATCACTTCCTCTCGGAGTCTGAGTTCGGTTTTCATTCGTTTCTTGTCTTTCTGCAGAGCCTGGATTCGACTGTTGAGGAGTTCATTCTCACTGTTCATTGCTTCCATATGCTGATTCAGTTCACGGTTTATGGTGGTTAGGGCATTACTGTTACTTCAGTTTACAATAAAACCAAGAATCGCGGAGATTTTTGTTCTCAAATAGTATTTTCTCAGCCTCAGAACGAATATCTGCGTAAAAAACCACTCACAACCATCAAATTGACTTAATTCTACATTTGTTCTTTTGCCAGGCTTCAGGCTTTCAGTTTTTAGGCTTTTTACATCCGAATTGTCTTTATTTGCTGCAATAATCACAAAAATGACAATTTTCCTCAGTTTTGTTAGCAGAAATGTTTTCATTAGCTAAAATAAATTCCCTAGAAACCTGGCTCTCCCGATTTGTCAGTTGGAATGATTGCTAAGGCTAGATAAATACCGAAATTACCAGAATCTTCTGTCATTTGCTCGAAGGAGTCAACTAATATACAATCAGAAGTACCTGTGGTGGTTTTGTTAAACTTTAGTATTCTAAGCATTTAAAGGTAAAGGATACTCTTTTACAAGAGGCGAATTCATATCCATTTTGGGTGGAATCTATAGTAATACAAGCAGAAACGATTATGGGAGCCAAAGCTTTCGAAGTATCTTCATGTTTCTCAGTATCCACTTGATATGGTAAGCTTATTCCAAAATCTCCCAAAAGTACGCTATTACTAGGTGGTTTTGGTAATGGCTTAATGGACATTTTGGGTCCTTTAGGCTTGGGCGGCTTTCCTTTCGAAATTGGCGGACGTTTTGAGTTTGATTTAGAAAAGCCAGAAAATTTAGTGGTCATTACATTGTTTATTGATGATTCTACGTTCACTCAACACAAAATACGTGAGGTGGAAACTCCTATGACTTCAGTTTCAATATTGTTTGAAGATGAATCAATCTTTGATTTAGGAATGTCGCTTGATTTTGATGAAGTTTCAAAACAATCAGATGACAAATCGTCGGTTTTCTGAATCACGTCTCTGTGTGATGAAGATTCATAAATTTCTATTTCTAAGTATTGAGATAAGTCTTACTTTTTAAACTTTCTTCCGATCCATGGATATTTACAAGAATACTAGACATAGTTTCCCCCTTAATTTTTTGATCCTCTTCCGTTTTAGTGACATTTCCTGGGGTACTATAGTCGGTTGTCCCTGTAGTTAAATCTTTTGCTAAAAATTAAAATATTGTAATAACCTTTATCTTTTTGATCCTCATCTATTTCAAGGACATTTCCCGTCATGATAGATCCATCAAAATTGGGCTCATCTGTAGGTAAAGAATCATCAAGACCTGTCCCAACGGTCTTGGCTGCTTCTAACGCTGATTTATCGGAATCCACCATAGAAGCAGATTCTTATAAAAATAATGACAAAGTAAACCAAAAGTCTCGTTTTCATCCAATTTAGCATAATATTCTAAAAGGTTATTTTCATGAGAACCGACATCCTCAAGTTTGTTCTCACCAATTTCATCCACATATTCATTTTCTATGTCATTTTGAGTACCTCCAATTTCTTGATTTTGAAAAGGTTTATTTGTATTTAAACCTACAAGTAAGAATCCAGAATAACCCTTAATGTCCTCAGAATCTTCGACAAAAACTTGTTCAGGCCCCAAATTCACATCTGAATTTACCATTTTAGCAAAACCAGTAGCCTCACTTGTCTCTGCCATTTGAGGATAACTCATGCTTGGTTTGAAATCAAGCTCACACACGTGCTCATCTTTCTTTGACTTAAAATCAGGAATTTCTTAAAATATATGTAAAATATACTTTCCCCGTCCACAAATATCCCCTCACTTTCACACAATGATTGATTATCAATATTTATCTCATTAAATCAAACCTGTGTCGTGCTTATTGATACTTTTCTGCCTTGTAATCACATTTTTGTCGTTTTCAAATCTATTTGATGCTATATCTCATTAATACTATTAATACCGATCGATTCCTCTTTTTCTAAAATGCTTTGACGAGTGATGAATTCGAAGGAATTCTCTGAAGAGTAAGTTTCGACATTCTTGGACACGTGTATGGAATCGTCATAGTGGTACAAAGGCTATGTTTAAATAAACTACAACGTTTTCCTGGTCAATTTTTTGATCATTACTAGAATGTACTGAACGACCGACAGAATGATTGGAAGATGTGCCTACAGAATTCACAAACCAAAATAATGCAAAAGGTTTTCAAAGAAAATATTGAAAAATACAGAGAAAAGTATTTAAGTAAGAAAAACATGCAAAAATTGAAAAAAAACATAAAAATCATTAACATGTAAATGAATTAGCCAGCAAAAAGAAATTAGATATTTAAAAATTTGAGAGCCAACAGTAAAAAGGAAATCCTGAAACGGTATCTTGCATCATCCCGTAGCCACTACCAGGAAAAATATTTAGGTAGTTGCTTGGTAAGGGAAAGAAGTTGGGTTTGCTCGCTACAACAGTGGGAAATTATGTCCACGAACAGACAATAACAAAAACCCAGCAAAGGAAATTAGAGAAACGCACTTTATCGCTAGCCATTTAGAAATTCATTTGACAAATAAGTGAGGATATTTAAAAATATTAGAGGGAAATGCATTTTCAAAGAAGAGGGGGTATTTTAGAAAACTTGGTAAATTCATTTCATTAAGGAGCATGAATAAAAAGAATTTATTTCTTAGTGATAGCATATAAAAGTAATTTATTAGGCAAAAATACAATATATAAAAACCAACCTGGAAGATCTCCAAGTTCTGTTTCAAAATCCATTTCTTGGTTCATTAAATTATCTGCAAATAACAAAAGACGTTACCAATGTAATGCTGGGCTGATTTTTTTATCCGAGAAAAGTTCGAGCAGCTTCTGGAAGATTTAATAGATTCACATACCCAATGGATTTTTCCAGTCTCCCATCCACAGGACAAAATACTTGGTTCTCGGTTCCTTCGTCATCTACATTATAATCCCATACAGGACCATTATAGTGAGGATCCGACTCCAAGTTTTCCGTCAGATTTACCAGTTTCTGTTTTAACTTGTTTTCTAAAAAACTAAAAAAATGGCAGAAAACGATTATTTTGCGTAAAGTTATTTGAGACAGACTCTGACCGTACCTCTGTGGTACTTTCCGTCATAAAGGACTCGTTTTCGTCTGTATAAATAACCTGGTTTCCAATCAGAGACAAATACTGAGATCTCAGCTGAAATAATAGCACATGGTTACCTGGTGATGGTCTTCCATAAGTTTGTCGAACTCGTTTTTCAGATTGTAATAATTTTCTGAGGCCACGTGGTCTTAAATAGGTTTATCTAGCACACCTTTTCTGATGTAGTAATTGAGCTTGGTCTCCAATTTTTCTTTCATCTCTTCATAGGATGAAATATTGTCCTCAACTGAAAACCTTATGTCGTTGTATTTGTACTCGAATTCGATGGCTTTCTAAAGTAAAGATAAACAAATCGGATTTTAATTGACGCAAAATTACATTATCGGCTGAAATCCTTGCGTTTTTCTCATAATTGTATTGGCTCACTAGTTGGTTGTTGTCCTCAATTTTGTCCTGGAGTTGGTCGTAGAACATATCACGTTCACGATTGAACTTTTCGAGTTCAGTGAAAACATCCCCAAGAAGAATTGAAATTTCGTTAATAATTTCATCGTCACAGCCGTTCAGAATTGACTTGATCGCGATGCTCGTGTTCACTGCTAAGACTAGTACTTCCCCGTGTAATTCTATTGAGGAACTTTCCATTTTAGACGATTTGTTTATTGCAAAGCCACAGTAAATTGCTCCAATTAAATATTTTATTAGATTTTAAAAATAAATAAAATAATTTAAAATTTGATTTTTATTGAATAAATCGATTTCTTTAATTTTGAATTTAAGTCTTGAATAAAATCGATTTATTTAATTTTGAATTTTGCGTGCTGGGATCACGTGATTAGTTAGTTTGACTAACCGTGGTCTCTGGTGTTATTATTATTATAAGTATTCTTGACAATCTCTTAGAATTTTAGAATTTCTGAGTAACATTATTTGTTGAGTTTTACCGTGTTTGTTAATGAAAAGTTTATGATAAATTAACTGTTGGAACCACTCAGAGATATAATTTGTCATGATTATTGATTGAACTCAATTTCTCGGTTGAATTCAGATTATTCTGACCTATTTGAGATTATTATTTCATTTGATTTAGAAATTCAACCTACTTCTTTTTTGAAAAATTAACTGCACTCATTTTTTGTCTATCTCAAAGTCAGAATCAGTCGTCTCTCCCATTTCTGCATCCGTTAGGATGTCCTCGAAACAATCGCAACCAGTTTCACAAATTACTTGGTAGCATGTGAACTCCTCATCAGATATCCTCATTCCACGTTTGTGTTCAATCACGATAGTTAACTATTAACTCGCATTTGACAATAAAAAAAGTTTGTGTTTCATAAACATTAGTATTATAATCAATGAGCTTGAATTTATCAAAGTTATTTTTTAAAGCTTTGAACGGGAAATTAAAGGTCGAGTTAACAAGTTTTTTATTTTATTTATTAACTCCGGATACAACCTTGGCGATATCTCCTAAATTGGGTGGTAAAGTTTTTACCTTTGGGCGGTGGAATTCTAAATTATTGATTTTTAAAATTTTTATAGAAAGAACGAAAGTACAGTCGACCAGCGTAAATTGGCTATTTTGGTTTCTTAGAATTTTGTGGCGCTTCACTGGTACAAGCTTATGTTTGAATAAACCATGATAGAGACATGGTCTTTTAGAATCTTTCTCCAGTAAAAGATCATTTATTTTTTTTTCGATATCGACTTTTGATCCAAGTGCGAGAATCTATCTGCTGGCATGAATCATTTTCTTTTTTATGTCGTATGTCATAACCCTGGTCGTTGATACTGTCCGGGTTGATAAGACCAATTTATCAATTGAAAACATTAACAACCACTAAGATTTTTTTTCAAGAAAAACATAATAGGAAAAGTTATTCCCCAAGGAAAATAGAGATTCAAAGTCCCCAGGAAAATAAATAACCCAAAGATAAGGTTACTTTAAAGAATATTTGGAAAATTTTTGGTTATACCAATTTATTTAACCCCAAGACCACCTTGGATGATAGGTCAAAACTAACTAATTAGGTGATCCCAGCCTCCAACGACATCTGAACTCTCTTCATTTGGTCTTCTGATGATCCAACCGCATTCCGGAAGCGTCTTCGCTTCCTTCTGCAAAGGAATTCAATGGGCGTACACTTTTTCATTACCGACCAAAATTCCTCTGCATGGGCCACCTTTTCCTTGAGTGGGTTTCCCAGTTCCTTGCAGAAACGTAGAAAACCTAGCCATTCTTCAACGCTGCCTCATTAGAAACGAGGCTGCCAATGCGGATGTCCGTGTGGTGCATAATTTTCCGCCTGAAGGAGTTCAAACGGTCCACTCTTGAAGAGGAAATCGCAAATCTCCAGGCGGAGCAGGCATATTCAATGGTAGGTGTGATGACTTGTTGATAGACCTTGCTGACGCAGGCAGCAGGGGGAAAGGGCTCTTTTTCAAAATGTTTCATTTCCGAAGACCCTTGGCAAGCACCTCCTCCACGTGACTCGAGAACGTCAACAGAGAGTCGAAAACTACACCAAGGATCTTCTGGGTCCGGTAGAAGGGATGGGAATGTTTCCGAGGGATATCTCAAGCCCACCTTTAAACCTTCTGTCTGTAGTAAATAATGTGAACTGAGACTTGGATGCTGACACACATAACATATTTGCAGATAGCCAGTCACAAATTCGGTTTAGGTGTGTCTGAATAGTTGCTACAGCCATGGAAGGAGATTTATCTCTTGCAGCATAATTAGGTCGTCCGCATAGGATAAAAACAGTGTCCTGGTCATTGGTAGTAGGTAGGTCATGTAGAAATAGGTTGAAAAGGAGAGGAGATAAAGGGGAGCCTTTGCGGACTCTTGGGGAGTAATCTTGATTTTGAAGTGGTTTTGTCAATCCGGACCCTTCCGCGTTGTCCAGTTAAGAAGTTTTCCAGCCATAGCTTGATGTTTGGATGTAAGTTCGAATTGAAAATCTTATGGTTAGGAGTTTCCTCGGAACCTTAGGCTTTCTGTATGTCGATGGATACTAAGGCCGTCCTTAAATGTGTTCTCATGTTGAAGCCGTCAGTAATAAACTGGGAGATAGAACCCAAATGAGTCTTTGTAGAACGGCTGCTCTGAAACCATGTTAAAACTCTGGTAGATGTAGAACAGAGAGAAACGCATAACACAAGCTTTTCCAGTACTTTGATAAAACACAAGTTATTGAGATGGTAAGAATAGGGAACGTCTTTTGGTTTTCTGGGCTTTAGAATTGGCGTAATCAGGGAGTTTTTCCATATATTAGGTAGCGTATGGTATTTGATAGAGTCGTTGTACAGTCTTGATAGTATGGCCCGTGCCTGAGGTCCAAGGTGTTTAGGTGAATAGTGCAAATACCGTCGAGACCGCAAGCACGAGTGGGACGTAGCAATTTAATAGCCTTGTTAACATCATGGGGGGTTAAGAAGATGGAATACGGTTCTTGTTGCGGCCGGCGCCGTTCAACATGTGTAGAACGAGAAAAATCTTTATGGCTGATCGATACGTAGTATTTCATAATCTTGTTTGCGAGTTTGCGTCCGGGTTCTGAAGCGTTGCGGGTAACGGCCTCGGTTCCGCAGTCCTCCTGATTGATAAGGTTATTGATCCTTCTTAGCGTTTTCCAAAATGTGGCACAAGAGTTCTTGTGACATATAGTCGTCCAACTAGGCGGCTCCATTTGAGTCTGTTGTTAGTTCGGATAAGTTCAGATAATTTGGTGTTCAGTGAACGTATGGAGTAGAAGGAGTTATTGGTCAGCGTTCTTTTCTTCTTCAGCGCATCTCGCTCCTTGATGAGTGACACTATCTTGGATTGAACTTCTTGTAAGAGGCGACAGGTATAAATAGTTTATCAGCTTTCAAAATGATAGCAGACAGAATCTTTGCCGTCTTCTCTACTGTACAATTACCCATGGTAAGGTCAAGGAGACTATTGTCCACATACGCCTGAAACCTTGCCAGTCAGCTTTCAAGTGAGTTTTGAACTTTTAGAACAACATGGTTAACAAATAGGCCTTCTTAGTCTCAACACAATGGGGTTATGGTCGCTTGAGAAACCATAACGAACATTCCATGAAATACATCCAACCATAGAAGGAAAGCAGAGGGACAGGTACGGGGATGTTGGACTGTCCCTTCTGCGAGACGGGGTCCTTGTGTGAGCGTCCGGGTCATTGAGGATAGTCAAATCGTTAAGTAAGGAGAGGATGTACTCGCCGCGACTGTCGGCTGATTGTGTCCGGAGCCAGAGAAGATGTTTGACATTTAGGTCTCCGCATAATAACATAATAACAGCCTTTTTCACGGAGCCGTGGTATTAGCTCCTCAGAGGCAGGACACACACTTTATTTGTAAAGAACAGTTAATTTTAACTAATCGTAGAACCAAGGAATGATCTTCACTTCTATTTTCTTGTCTTGTGTGTGGGTCCTTTCTAGACAATCCAGTTCCACAGTGAGTATCCACTGATGACGGCGTCACTCGTCAAGCCTTTTTAGCATCGTAGATGCGTGGAACCTTCCACCAGGTGAACAGCAGCGAGATTCGAACCCGTAACCTAAGTCACTTTAGCTCGACACCTAACCACTATGCCACAGGTCTCCGCATATTTAATACTTATATTTTTAATATAGACTAATTCAAAAAATAATAATTAAAAAAAATTTTTTATTAACACATTTTTTTTATTAATAAAATTATAAGGACAAAACATTAGTTAGCTGCTGCCCTCACTGCGTGGCTGTTCCCTCTCAGAATTGCGAGCGAAATTCGTTCAAACAACCAGCGGCGATCGCGGAGATCTTTAGTGCATGAGGTGATCCGGTTTCCAAGACGTCCGAAAAACTCTAGTGTAGAGGGGGAGTTGGATCCGGAAGTCTCCATAGCAAGGGGAACAAAATGGACATTATCGGGAAGGTCGCCGTATTTTTCGAGTTTGGCCTTCTCCGCCTTTACGGCTGCAGAGCAGACTCTTGAAACGCACTCGTGTAGATTGTATCTGTACATGTCACGTCCCAAACAAGTGGTTTCCCGGCCTCAAAGGGAAATATGGTCATCCCGTCCGGTCGTTTCCCGTCACTTCCGCATAACCCAACCGGTTCAAGAATGGCCGAGTATCCAGCAGCATCCATAGATGCTTGACAATTTCATTCAGAGCTTTGTGCCTTCGAGATCTGCGAGAGGGTGCAGGCCATAGCAGTCTATCAGGACACCACATCGGCACGGGTGAGATACACATACTTTCAATCCCAGCCGCAGAGAGATACCACTTCTAACGCATTCATTATCCAGAAAAGTTCCAAGAGCTCCATTTGGGATGGCGTTTAGCCAAGCTCCGCTCTCAAGGGAAGCGCCCGAAAGCAAACAAGCGCGTCGGTGCTGATTGGCCGATTCCAGTAGGAGTCCAAATGATTTCCAGCACAATAAATTGTCCAAGTTTCGCTGACAGTCTTGTGAAGGAGGCAGGGGGAAGTTGGTGGCATTCCAGGCTTCTCGAGCGTGGATTATGTCTTGGTCAAATGAGAATTCGGGTAGGGAGTGTAGAATCCTCCTGACCAAAAATTCGTAGGCCGTGAGTAAAGACAGATGTGCAGGAAGTGAGACGTCCAAAGTACGACGGATTCCAAGACCCCCAAATCTAACTATGAGTGTAGCTTGCTTCCATGTAGCATCGTCGAATTTGACATTAAATATTTGCTCCGTCAAGCTGAGGAAAGACAAATCAAAGTGCTCAAGCTGCTCTAATTGGGAATAGGACTGTCCTGAGTTTCTTTGTAGGCCTCCAGAATGCAGTCTCTTCTTAATCTGTTAAAAGCGTTCTTGATGTCCAGCTTTACCATAATGTGCCTTTTAAAGTCTTGAATGCTGCGGTTCTTGAATGTTCTGACGGAGTGAACGGCTGCCTCACATCCAAGACGAACTCCGACTTGACTGGGAAGTAAGGATTTTGACAAAATTGACGTAGAAAATCTCGAAGCAATCTTGGCTGCTAGTCTCCTGAAGGTGAATCCGACCGCGATCAAACGGATACTACTTCCCTTCTTGTCGACCGCAATCAGACTAGCCGAAAACAAGATGTGTCGTATCAAATCAGGCAAATGTACAGATAATATCCTGTTCATGAGAGAATTGAGTGAGAAGGAGAGACGACATGTTTGGTCTCCAATAGTTGGTGAAATAAAGTCTTTAAGATGGCCGGGCCTTAAGCCATCGAGACCTCCACTGCTGCTTGGTACAAAGTTCCATAACGACGTGATGACATCCTCAGGCGACGTGGACAAAGGGGTCACTTTTGATGGGGATGAACAGTGGCGTAAGTCATTCGGAGAGGGTGGATGCTTCTCCAATAGAATCGTGGTCCGCCTGAGAATGAGAGGGCATTCAATGCGGATCGGGTTCCTCCTTCAAGCAACTTCCCGACTCCCGACTCCGCACTTTTATTTATAGCTGGTGATATGAACGCCAAGGTGGGGAGGAGAACAGATATCGAAACTCCAGCTAATGTTGCCATGGAGGAATACTTTCAAACCGAGGAGGTGAAGTTCCGAGGACGTCCGAGAGCATCACTGGCCACAACACTGAATGAAGACCTGAAGAGAATAGGATTATCTCTAACTACGGGAGATGACCTGGACTACTTGAGGGATTTGGCTCAGGATCGTGGAAAGTGGAGAAAATTAACTAAAAGATTAATGTTTGGTACTGCACTGGTTTTGTCATTTCCAATGGCAAGACGTTGTGCTTTATAATAATAATAATATAAAAAATTAGCGATAGATTATCTTATTTACCCATTACTAGCTTTTCTTACAGCTAATTCACTAATTTATGATAAGGATGTTATAAAATATACAGCCCTGTTAGCTCAGTCGGTAGAGCATGGGACTCTTAATCCCAGGGTCACGGGTTCGAACCCCGTACCGGGCTGCTCCAAACTTTTTTATGTTTTATTGCAATATTATGTTTTAAATTTCGACTTAGTTCAAAGCCATGTGTCTGGGAAATCTGCCTGCACTCATCCTGCATGAGAGAGGGTGTAGGTCAAACAATCGATCTGGTCTCCGCATCGGTACGGATGTGGAACACAGATTTTTAATGCCAGTCGCAATGAAATCCCAATACGAACGCATTCATCATCATCCAGGAAGGCAGTTGCAATGAGATCCCAATACGTCTTCCGAGAGCGGTGCCTGGCTCAAAGCCATTCCTAATGGAGTTTTAGGTACCTTTCTGGATGGTGAAAAACAGGCGTAGTACCTCTTGAGATCTCACCACGACTCGAATTAAAAGTTTGTGTGTCGCATTCGTACCGATGCGAATATCTGATTGACTGTTTTTTCTTACACCTTCTCTCTTGCAGGAAAAGTGCACGGCAGATCTCCCAGACATATGGCCCTGAACGAAGTCGTTAAGCGAGCTTTGGAAGCCACCTGACACACTTCCATGCTCGAACCATGCTGTGACGGGAAACGGCCAGATAGGATGACCATCTTCCCCTTTGAAGCGGGAAACCGCTTGTCTGTGACGTCACTTGCGTCGACACGTTTGCACCCTTTTTCTTTATTATTTTTATTATCAGCACTGCCGAGAACACATAAAAAAACATAAAAAACAAAAGTCAATTAAGGTTCCCTTGTGCCGCGCCGGCCACCCTTTGCACGAATCGCATCCAAAGGCCTCTCCGTTTCGCAAGATCTCTTAGTTCATCGAGGTCATCCATTGTTTTCAACTCCCTGCCTATGGCTTTTAGGTCCTCATATGGTTGTTCTAGGCCTTCTTCGGAATGATTTTGTTTTTTCCATGAAATATTCCCTTTTTCTTTAATTAAAATTTGGGACGCAACTTGCATAGACACGTTCTCAAGCACGAACATTTTTAAATCTGTTCAGACACCTGGAGCAGCTGCTTCGACCGCGGAAACCTAAAAATCAAGAAATATTCTTGCCTCGGGGATCGCTACCGATTTACTCCTGTTGCGACCGAATCATCGGGAGCCGTTGGTCCAATGACGGCTGAATTCTTGCAAGAACTCGGAGGATTGCTTGCCAGAAAGAAAAGGGATCAACGAGAAGGGTTATGGCTAAGACAAAAGATCGGAATAGCCATACTCCGAGGGAACTCGTTCGCAATCCACGCAGCAGGCTTCCTCAACTGACATTTGTTTAATTAATAAAAAAAAATTTTGTTAATAAAAAAAAAAAAAAAATTAAATTTTAAAAGCAATATTATAGGGATTGTTTTAATTTTACTTGATTCAAATGTTTCTCAATTTTTTTTAAATTATTTTGAATTAAATTTAAAAAAAACGTGCTCAAATTTATCCTTGTATGTGTTCTGAGGTTGTGGCGTCTGCTTCACTTAAGCCGAGCAAGTTAAGAGGCATATGGAATCCAAACATTTTAGTTCAACACAAAAGGATGTTGCTTTCTTCAAATTCAAAGCCCAAAGATTGATCAATTCCAGATTCGATCAATGTGAGATGGCTTTCAAAAGGAAAAGTATTGAAGAGAGCATTTATAATACGAAAAAAAATACATGAATTTCTTAAAGACCTCAAACCAAAACTGCATGAAAAAATTTTCTGATACTCGTTTTTTGACTTTATTGGCATTTTTGGTGGATTTATTTAAATCTGTGAATTTTGTTACCACAGTCCTCCATTGGCATGAAAAAATGACTGGTTTCAAAATGAAACTAGAACTGTGGAATTCGTAATAAAATAGTTACAACTTTGCGCCATTCCACATTTAAATATATTTATTGATGAAAATGAACTTTTCATAACTACAGCATTGATGTGATGAAACAACATATATTATTTATTAGTAGAGAAATTTATAGGTATTTTTTCGATATTTATAAATTTTTAGATATTTTCCTGATATATCTGAATTTGATAAGTACTATCGTTTTCTCAGCAACCCGTTTGCAATTTCAGTTAAGTATCTCCCTTCTGAAAACCATATAATTCAGGAACAATTTATCGATTTGTTTAATGATGGATAAAGAACCATTTGCTCCTCCCCATCCAGACTCCTTATGCCTGGATGGTATACCTCAACTAGAAAAACTGGTGATGGCCAAATAAGTGCATCCATCTCATTAATTATCAATCTTTAAATTTGCACTAATTTTTGTTAAAATGTTAATTCACTAATTTAATGAAGGACCGCAAGCAATTAAAAAAATAAAAGAGGACCGCGACGTTTTTTTTTAAATTTTGAGAATCACTGTTCTGAGTTTATCAGGTTAATAGGCCGATAATCCTGGCCTCTTAGTTAAAGGATTTTAATTGTTTTACAAATAAACACGTTGGTCCCAGACAAGAGTCTCAAAGGGGGTAGGGTCTTTCACTGAGACAAAAACTTTTTTGAGTCATAAAAGCTAAGGACTAAAAGTCCTTGAACTTCTTTAGATACGTCTTCTCTGAATTAGTTCTCCATCCGTAGCTGTCAGTTGACCTGATAGGTGTCCTAAAGTCAAAATGAAAAAGTTCTTGTAATACCCAAGAAGCACTCCCATACATTTGATTCTTTGGTAGGAGGATAGCATGCCGTCTACACGTGTCTCGAAAGTCATTAAAGAGTCGAAAGTGACTTCCAATATTTTTACGAGCATGAGATTTTCTTCTACCCATCTGCTTAGGTTTTATCTCCCTGATCTGGTTTTGGAATCTCGTGAGCATTTTTTGTATAATGTGTTGAATACATTGTAAGAGATACCCTTCTTGACGAAAATGATGAGTTTTCCTCCGCTACCAGACGGAAGATATCCTTTGGTGACGTCATAGCCAAGAAAGCAAGGAGATGATGAAGAATGCGTAAGTTTTATTTCTTGTAGAAGACAAACGTCAATTTTGTGTTTAATTAACTTTTCTTTTACATCGTTGATGTTCAATTGCTTGAAATATAGTCCTTTATGTGACCGAGATTTTTTTCGACGTCCCCGACGAGGATCACAAGACAATTTTCCAAGTCTAGATAATAGATCTGAGAAGGGTGCCGTCGATAAGGAAACTCTCTCAGATTGATAAGGTTAAAGAGTTGTTCTTTTTTCTGTGTGGCAAATCATACGAGGTGACCCACAAGGTGCACGCTAATATAAGATATGACGCAGAAATCGAAGACATACAAAAAAAATGCAAGCCGAATTTAATAATTTTATCTAAACAGTACTATGCCGTTTAGTGAGATATATTTATAATATTTTTTATCGTTAAAATTAATATTTATTTTAAAATTAAAATTTTATTTTTTGAATTCTTAATGGTATTCATATTACTGCTTAGGTTTAGATAAAATTATTAAATTTGGAGCCTTTTTTAAAGAATAAAATAATTTTTCGTTTAACCTCTGAAATTATACACGAAAGAATCGTTCCTTATACTATTAAGGATCGCAAGAATTATTTCAAACGAGAAATCAACAAGTATTTTAAGGAATTGAAAACCCGCTGTACAATTCCTGATTCTAAACATGTACAACACGGAGATTATCGCAAATTATGGAATTTCGAATGTTCCGAACAACGAAAGGATTGGAATGTTGTTAGTGATTCTATGTATGGGGTCGGAAAAGCACAACCGAAATTACATTTCCGGCACAATTTACAAATGTCTTAATCATGTCAAATGGTGCAATAAAGAAATGAACCCAGTAATAATGAACAATACTGAAATTATAATGATTTTGTTTTAAGGTCCAATTAATTAGATTCCATAGAAGGAGAGGATTTTTTGAACATCGAATGGTGCAATAAAGAAATGAACCCAGTAATAATGAAAAATACTGAAATTATAATGATTTTGTTTTAAGGTCCAATTAATTAGATTCCATAGAAGGAGAGGATTTTTTGAACATCGAATTTGGGGAAGAAGACATTCTTTTAGGAAAAAGTGAAATAGAGACGGGTGAATTGACAAATAAAGGCAATAAATTTAACATGCCCCTGAAATATTTGAAAATACTTTAAATCTTGCAGGCGAGGTTGAAGAGACAGACAATATCAATGTGGTAAAAGTGACTAAGAATTCTACTCAACTCTACAAGTATTGAAAAATTAGTGTAAACTGCCTAATTTGTCTGATTTAATTGGAATGGAGGGGTCAAATCAAATTTCAAAAGCGCTGAAGAAAGGAAATGGGGTTAACAACACACTTGATAATTAAAAAATAAATATTTCTTTGTTACTCCTTCTAACCGCCAGTATTTTTCGAATTCCCAAAATTGGCTGTTATGGGGAGTTTTACAGTAGCCGGAAGCTGCTTTCTCATCCGTGATCTTATTTTGATCTCCGAAAAGATCGGATTGTGGTCCCTCATAGTGTCGTATTTGACAGAACAGTCAATATGAGTGGCTAGGGGTGGAGATGACAATGAGATGTATTTATCATTTCTTCTAGTTGGTGTTCTTGTATGGAAACACAGTTCGTTGAATAAGCAGAGACTGTGGAAGTCTTCGATCTCCGTTGATTAATTTTAAGAATGTCTGAGAAGTCGGATTTTGGTTGCCATAAGTTCAAGATTTCCACAGGAACCTCACATGAAATTCCACTATGAATGGCAGTAAGAAGACCTCTATAGAGAAGAATGACTGTGAATCTGGGAACCTTGTTGTTACATTGCTAAGTTCAACATTTCCACAGGAACCTCGCATGAAATTCCACTACGAATGGCAGTAAGAAGACCTCTATAGAGAAGAATGACTGTGAATCTGGGAACCTTGTTGTTACATTGCTGGTGGAAAGTTTAGATTCTTGAAGTGGAACTATCCTGGCTGATCCTGAGTTTGGCTCGACATCTCCACATCGGCATAGGTCTTCCTTTTTGGTTCATCTTATTACAGCTATTTTCATTCAAATCCCACCACGTCGTCGGCGACCACATGACATTCTAGTGAAATGTAACAGACCTTAACCACTAAGGTACCCCAACCACAAAGTCCAGTCAAATAAATAAATTACAAATAGAAAACATATAAATAAAAACGTAATTGATCATTCTGGAAGACAAATTTTTGGTTTATATTTTATAAAACTAACAACTCCCACAAATATAAAAGACATAAAATTGACAATCCCGTAATATACGACGTCTAAAAAATACGACAGGACCATTAGCTGATGTTCCTCAGAATTACATTCCTTCTTAAACAACATCAAAATTGAGACTCCAATCTAAATTCAAAAAACTACGGAACTAGTATATTCGCAACGATTGCTTGTGAGGAAACTAACTTGAACAATTTACTCTGTANCATGACATTCTAGTGAAATGTAACAGACCTTAACCACTAAGGTACCCCAACCACAAAGTCCAGTCAAATAAATAAATTACAAATAGAAAACATATAAATAAAAACGTAATTGATCATTGTGGAAGACAAATTTTTGGTTTATATTTTATAAAACTAACAACTCCCACAAATATAAAAGACATAAAATTGACAATCCCGTAATATACGACGTCTAAAAAATACGACAGGACCATTAGCTGATGTTCCTCAGAATCACATTCCTTCTTAAACAACATCAAAATTGAGACTCCAATCTAAATTCAAAAAACTACGGAACTAGTATATTCGCAACGATTGCTTGTGAGGAAACTAACTTGAACAATTTACTCTGTATTTTTTGATCGGAGTTGTTAGTATTCACGTGGTATGGTAACAAAATACAGTTAAAAATACAGAATGAAAGAATTCCAATAACGTTCAAGATAACTAAAGTGAGTTACAGTTAATACTCGAAATGGTAAAGTAACCTCCGTGGAGGAGGAAGGCAGAGGCACTCCAATGAATCGTAGAAAGCGAATGTTCATTCCCACTCGCAAAGAAAAAAGTCAAATTCAGAAAGAACCAAAATGTCATGTCAAAAAAATCGCTGGAGAATTTAAAGAATTCTTTATTTAATGAATCGTAGAAAGCGAATGTTCATTCCCACTCGCAAAGAAAAAAGTCAAATTCAGAAAGAACCAAAATGTCATGTCAAAAAAATCGCTGGAGAATTTAAAGAATTCTTTATTTTTTGAATTTTCCTTGTTTTGGCGAATAACTCGGAAATATGTGATAATCAGCAAAAAATACAGCAGAAAGTGGTAAGTGTAAATAATGTTGTTAACAAATACGCACAAAAGTATCAAAATCACAATAAACGAGTTGTAGTATACAATTTTATTCAGTTTCAGAGCGGTTGTCGTTTTCAGGTTGTAAATGAAAGCTGTTATGGAAAATAAAATGAAAAAATAGAATATATAAGAAAAAAAGCGTTGTCTAAAAAAATCCAAGTTCATGTAGTCTTTGAAATAGTAAATGTAGTGGAGATCATATAGCACGATCATTGCCAGAGCACAGCCGATGAAATATTTTATATTATTGAACATTTTAAATTTGACTATAAACACCAAACCTGAGAATAAAATAACCAGAACTGTCACATAAATCGAAGCAATTTGATTTCTCGTTAACGTCGAAATTTCCAAAGAGTAGAGGAGACCATAACACGGCCATTTATCGCAAAACCGAAGAGAACTTGCTGATTTGAGTAGAGTGAATATAAACAAGGAGGACAACGTCATTTTAATGATTTGATTTAAACATTTCTGACCCACGTTGATGCATAAAATCCACAAAAGGGAGATCGAAGTCACACACATTGAACTAAAGTTGTTTATCTCATTCAGATATAGAAAAATATACATGAAGACCGCATATAACAAGGACGTAACCAGACCACTAGTAATTTTGGATTTTTTTAAAAGCAAAATACTAAAAAACATAAAAGTTGAGGTTGCTGATACCAAGAATAAAATTAGGGGAAGAAAAAACTGACCAACCAAAATAACAATGATGGATGAGGATTGTATCATCGCAAAAATGATTTTTTTGTTAATAAAAATTACTCTTAAAGTGACATAAAGTGAGAATACGATATAATACAGTAGAATATTTTTGTCACAGCTCTTCTACTTTTTGTAACTCATTTTTCTTGTTTTTCTCATAAAATGGAAACACAGGTCATAGGAAGATAAGAATCGGCTTTTACTATACAGATCTTCCGCATTTTCGAAACCTTTTTCTAATTTACTGCTCCGTAACATTGATGAATTTTTTACTAAGGAATTATAAAATCTAAAAATCTGGTGGGCATTTATTCTAACCAAGGGCTTTACTATAAAGATCTTCCGCATTTTCGAAACCTTTTTCTAATTCACTGCTCCGTAACATTGATGAATTTTTTACTAAGGAATTATAAAATCTAAAAATCTGGTGGGCATTTATTCTCACCAAATCAATGTTCTAAAATTATCGATGTTCAACTACCTTTATCTTGTCACTGAAAATATCCTTTATCATAGTCCCGAGGTTGTGGAATGGAATTGACACTCCAAGCAGAGCCGACGTAGTATGAGTGAGGCTGTCTTGATTAACCTTTTGAATGTTTTCCTAGAATTGACGATAATACTTAAACTGCGGCGAAAGGAGTATCAAAAAGTGGTTTTTTACTGTAAATAAACAGACCAGTATTTTCCTCTTCTTCATTATCTCCATGAGAACCATTTGAGGTCGATCCATGGTCTCCAAAAACAGGCAAAATGTTTTCTTTGTCAATCAAATCCACAATTTCGCCAATCACTTTGTTGTAGAGTTGAAGAGAATCTCTAATAGACCGATGATTGATTCCAACAAGAAGATAATGGTGATCCAATCCAATAAAATACAGAACGAGAACATCAGGTTCATTCTCCTGCATAAAATGTGCAAAAATATTTTTGATGAGATTATCGCTTGTAAATATGTCGTCAAAGTCGTTGTCGTAATTCGTTAATCCAAACGAAAAAGTATCTGGGAAAAGCTGAGAGATTAATTTTCCGCCGATAAAGGAAGTCGTTTTATTGGCTAATTTGATTTGCTTGAATATATTATCTTCCCCCGAGCTATAGTCATCAATCCATGCCAGGATCCAATAAAGAGCGACTGCAACCGATATATAGTCATGGCTGGAAATTTGGCAGTAAATGAATAAACTCTTGTTTGACAGAGTTCATCGGAATATAATTTGTATAAATTTGAAAATTGGTTGAGATAAGTCGAATCCTTCGCATTATTTGGCAAAATAGAGTCGATTCTTAGTCCGTTGATAATTGCAGTGACTGCTTTGGAGAACTTGGAATCCGATTTGGCAGAAGGACTAGTCTCACATGAATTTGTCCTTTTATTGTTGATGTGTAACTTGCATAAAAATAAATTCACAGTGTTGACTCCGACGAGAAAAACAAGCAAAATCTATTTAAATATCAGATTATTAATGATACTAAATTAGAAATGCGTAGTTGGCACTAATTCTACCTTAAAATCACAATTCAGTACAGATTACGAACAAGTTTATTCGAATTTTATTATTTTTAACCACAAGGGTTATAGATTTTTTCATTTTGTTATGATTTTTGAGAACAGTTGAGGAAATTATTCACATTTCACAAGGAAATTGCTAAAATAATACATTCGTAAAATAATCTGATTTAATAGCCTATTCTGATATTTTCAATATAAGCACGTGTTCTGAAAGGAATTTGGTGAAAGCGTTGTCATGTGACGTAGTTACTTGTAATCTTAGTGTTGTCTGTCCGTAGTTTTGCATTCAAGTGAAACATAGAGTCTAACCAAATGTCGTCATAGGATCAATCAGGTTTAATTTCAGCTAATAATATTTAAATGCACAAGTTTATAAAATGACTAATTGCTATTAGAAACCCATTTGTGGTATTGCTACCAACACTTGTGGTCAGGAAATAATCGATTTTACAGCACTTTTCTGTTTTACCATTCCCTTCTCATATATTACATGGCGTGGTTTTTTGAACAATCCAATAGGGCGCTCTATACTTTAATAGCAACCTCTTAGTTTTTTTTGTCAGACTGAAATAATCTACTTAGTTTCTGTGGAATAATCATCCTCTTCATTTTTTCCCCGGCCGTCCGGGAGATGAAGACGACATGTAGACATCTCACTTGGGACAGTCACACATTTTGGATTAACTTTATTTTTTAAAGAACAAGAAAGAGAACAAGTTATCCAAATGAGCTAATTAATCCAAATGGATGCGAGACTCTCTAAGTGGCCGATCAATACGTACGAAGCTCTATAACGTTCCATCGGAATTTTTTCATGTTTGGAAATTCTTGTTGATAGGACGTCCATGACGGCGTAACTCGTCAAACCCGGTCGGAGCTTCGGGCATTGGCAGCACTGGAAATCGGTGTACCGAGATCACTTAATTAGTTGGTTTACTCCTTCTTTCTTGGTGTTCCCTTCTCGGGGTTATTAAATAAATAACTGGGAATCGAACACGCAACCAACAAGTTAACTACAACACTCAACCACTAAGCCACCAGGCCGAGTTGCCTTGAAAAGAACGCAACTAGCTTTGCTTAAGGATTTATCTTTACTACCACCAATTAACATTGGTAGTCATAGGAACAATTCAAATGAGTTCAACCGAAGAAGTTAATTTTAATGTCGTGAAAAATATACTGGGAAAATTAGAAAAAATCTATGACTGATCTTAGATAAAAGAAGATCTAAGATTTTCAAGGCAAGACAATCCCCTTGATATCATATTAAGAAACTGGTGGTTTATATCACACAAACATTCGTTTGTAGGTAACATGCGCATGTCGAGAGTGCGTGGGATCCCGTGAGGATTTTATTTATTAATTAATCCTGGGATCACCGAGAAAGAAAGACAAAAGTAAAGTCAACTAGTTAGGTGATCACAGTTCCCGCAACCAAACGTGCCATCCAAAGTCTGTGCGTCTTCATTGTTCCCCCTGTCGAACGGAAATGCTTTCTTTGATCCTTGCCGATTGGGAAGAAAATTTCTTAGCCGTGAGGATCAATAATCAGACAAAAAGTCTATTGAGACAGTCCAAAGTAAACCAATAGAATCCTCTATTCCGAGGGACATCCGGGTAAACCTGGTTCGTATATGATGTTGGCACTAACCCTTTCTACCGGCGTACGATATCCTCTGTCCCTTTTGCAACCTCTATGAGTTAACAACANGGAAGGAAATTTCTCAGCCGTGAGGATCAATAATCAGACAAAAAGTCAATTGAGACAGTCCAAAGTAAACCAATAGAATCCTCTCTTCCGAGGGACATCCGGGTAAACCTGGTTCGTATACGATGTTGGCACTAACCCTTTCTACCGGCGTACGATATCCTCTGTCCCTTTTGCAACCTCTATGAGTTAACAACAAATCACCTATTTGAATGTCATGAATTACCACAAGGTTCGTCTAAAATGCAGGACTGACCAATCTATAGGAGCAACCGGCATCTGCTGCGTCCAATTTAATAGCTGCTGGCCTCCTACAAGTTAGTGAGGCCGTGGTTTCTTCACTAACTAAAATAATTTAATTGTCTCGTCTTTCGCTTAACAAACACTGATGATTCCTTTAATAATAAAAATAAATTTTAAATTATTGATTTTCGATCTCTTCTAACTCAAGGACCAGTCCTTCGCTCTCTGTTTTTATATAAAAAGGATCATTTTTACTCCATATGTAAAAAATTCCTATTATCAGATTCATATTAACTTCTGATAGGTGATCCCCCAAGCTCTTTCAATTTTGGGGAGGATGGGATTAGAACCTAGATCTTACGTAGATTCGATACTTCCTTCCATGTACAGAACTTCGGTTTATGATGTCTTTTGAATCAATCACCTTGTTTATAGTCACTAAAAGATACAAGCTTACTTTAGTAGAGATACATTGAGATAAAAGAATAGAGTGATTTATTAGGGGATCCAATGGAAAAGTCTCCCGCTCTAATCACACATTCTACTTAACGACTGAGCTAATTTTAAGTAGAAAAAATACTTTATAACTGCTTTTTATTGGATGCACTAATGTCTGGCTTCTAATCTAGCTTGGCAAAATTTGGAAAAACTTAAATAAGTCTGCCTTGAGAAGAACGCATCTCGCTTTGCTTAAAGGAAGCTATTTTCTTCCAACTTGGGGACCCGCTCATTGCTGACGAACCACACGAGGAGAATCTTGGAATTACTAAAAACTGGGATCACTTAATTAGTTGTTGGCTTTGACACCTTTCCTGGTGATCATTAGGCCGATTTTTTTGACTTTATACATCCGAAATTTTGGCCTAAAAATTGATTTTATTACTTTAAAATTCCAAAATTTTGACCATTTTTGACTTAATGACAAATTATCAATAAAAAATTTTTTTAATATGAAAAAGGCTAATCAAAAACCTTACTAAAATACAGTAAATCCAATTGATCCGACTTTGATAATCCAAAAACTTCAATAATCCGAATTTTTTGATGAGTCAGAAAAATTTTACCAAGATTCCACACAAGCAGACATCAATAAACCAAATTTACATAATCAACAATCTGACATTTATTAAAAATTTTAATTAATTTATTTTTTATTTATTTTATATTTAATTGAATTTACATTTTAAATTTACAATCCTGCAGTGCCACATGCTTAGAAAGACAACCGCGTGGCGCCATGTGGTGCTGCGTGGTTAATTGATTGAAGTCTTCTGCTTGCTTGTCTGTTCCTTCTTTCTCTTTCTATTAGAGTGGTGTCATGTGATCCACCTGTCTAGGTTGACGCCCAGTGCCAAGCCGGCACGAAAAAGGATCATTTGCTTTTCCCCACTCCACTGGAGGGGTTTCCACAACTGCATGTAATGGACGTCTTACCTTTTATGTTGATTCCGGATGTACTCTGTTTCTGTAGAAGTGGAAACACACTTAATTAGTTGTTTACTTTAACTTCTTTCTCGATGTATCCGTGGGGTTAATAAATTAAAAAAAAATTAAAATTGCGCAAAAGACATGATTACTAGGGGCCTCCGGAAAGTTAACGTTTTACGCGCCCTTGTCCGGAGGACCACGAGGAACATGAACTTTTCCGTTTCTACCCTCTACCAACAAACAATCGCGCCTGCCGTTGAGTATGCCTCCGTTGCATGGAGATTCGCGCTATCGGAGTCTATGGTCCAAAGAATCAACTCGATACACCGGAAAACAATCAGTATGCTTTGCCCACGTAATGGATCAACAGTCGACCCACTACTCATGGAAGCTAAGATCCGTAGTCGTGGTTCCGGATTTCTTCGCGTCTGTGAGGAAGAAGGAAACCCGCTTCGCCTGATCCTTTCCATGGCAAGAAAAAACCGATTAGATAAGAAATTCCCCGATCGGATTCCTCTGCAAGACCGAGAAAAGGCTCTTCCGGAAAGTAGTGGGGACAATGGAAGATCACAGACGTCGAATGGCACAATTGATTGCGAGGACTGGGATCACCTAACTGTTTGACTCTTTTGTCTTTCTTTCTCGGTGTTCCCGGGGTTATTAAAATAAATAATAAATTGCGCAAAAAAGAAAAATTTGTGAAATAAATATACATCAAAAATGGCTCGACACTCAGAATTTTTTAAAATTGTGAAAAATGGGAAAAATATGAAACTATGATTAGCAATTCAAGACAACCAAGCAGTAAACATCACCAATTTGATAATTCACTTGTTGAATGGATTTCAAGGATGGATGCAATCAATGGTTTTATTACTGAAGATATTATCATTTTAAATGCTAAGGTATTCGGTGAAAAGCTTGGAATCAGTGATCTTGAATTTGGTAAATGTTGGATACTCGGATTAAAAACAAGATTTAACAATGGTTTTATTACTGAAGATATTATCATTTTAAATGCTAAGGTATTCGGTGAAAAGCTTGGAATCAGTGATCTTGAATTTGGTAAATGTTGGATACTCGGATTAAAAACAAGATTTAATCTTAGACTAAGAGTTCTTCAAGAGAAAGCTAACAGCTTAAAAACATCGGAAAATCACAATGAACTGATAAGTGCTAAATGCGAATAGTTTCGCGAAGAAACAGAAAAATTCTTGCTGAGTTTTTCGTGAATAATAAATATATTTATCTAAGGATTTCAATAACTCAATAATCACACCAAACATATTATATTTGCATCAATTTACATGAACAAGAAATTTGACCAAAATCAAAAAGCGTTCTTAGTAACAAAATTCTTGTACCTCAATTTCTATTTTGTTTTCAAAATTGGTTAACGAATTTGTTATCTGGCAGACTTGATCAGATATGAAATTATTTTTATTAAACGAAGGAGTCCACAAGGCTCCGTTTTGTCTCCTGCCTTATTCAACATGCATCTAAGCGATATCCACCAACTCTAAGAAACTTCTCCGACCATTTGCGGTGACCTGATTATCATCTTGAAAGACGGGAACATCATAGGTACAACGTAGAATTTCAAGAATCAATTGAACTCTCTTAAATGGTAATGTGGAGTAAATCATCTTTTTCCACCTCTGTTGAAATTCAACATCGCTGGATTTGCATTCAACCCGGAATAGCGATAGCCTTCGTGTACATCCAGAAATTTTAAATCCCTCATGTATTTCAGATTAATGGCAGACTTCTCGAAACTCTTTCCATGAACAATTACACCGAAATATTCATCATCCTTAACATTGTATCTTTCTTATCCGTAAATATTTTTAAATCCTCCATTAAGGTAAGCGTCATTGTATGCGTCATCAAAGAGAGATTTAGACAATTTTGGATATAAACTTTTAGAATTCTGCTCAGAGGATCCACGAATAATAAAAATAGCTGTGCCAACGAACCTCCTTGCAATATACCACGGTTCAATTAGAGCATTCCAGTCCTTTATCTGTTGAAATTTAGAATAACTTTCCATTGGCTTATCAGATTTTTAACAAACCTTCCAATACAAACTGGGAAGCCTAAACAGTCCAAAAAACCAAGAGAAAACCATGGTCCAAAGGGTCGTACACTTTTTTTGTTTTCATAGACTGTTTCCATAATCACTGTTCATTCACTTGCTCCTTCCTCGTAGCCCAAAATTGATTGTCAAAAATAATGTCGAACACGATAGGTAAGTGATGGGACGTAAATCAAGAACTCTTCATGGGTTGTAAATAGGTCACTCCTGTGTAGAACCACATATCTTGTGAGTATTTGACACTAACGATCTTGAGACTCTCTTCACATAAATAATCGAACATCTTAACGAAGAAATATACACACTAACAGGATTTCCAATTTTGGGAATAATTGCTAATATTTTTATAATTCCGTGGGATGTATCCACCGAAGAGTCTTCTCTTTCAGTTCTACGTCTTCCGATGATATTGAAAGACTCTCGTCTTTCGAAACAATAATAATTCGTCATTCCAAAAATTATTAATTAACAAATCGAGTTTATCACTTTACATCGGATGCCTCTCATTGAGGTCTTGGACTAGATCCTCGTCTGAATTGTTAAATCTTTTCCTTTTTCTTTCGCTTCCGTTATTCAGAATTTGGTCCTCATCTGAAATTTCGTTTCGAACTCCCATTTTGAGACTCTCTAATTTCTCAATTTGGTCTTTATCCAAAGTATCGTTTTCTAGTCCCATTCCAAGAACTTCCGGTTTCTTGTTTTCTTCGTCATTTGTCATTTCGCTGTGACGTCCAATTTCTGCATTTTCATTCATAGTTTCGCTTTGAACTCCCATTTCCGGATTTTCTAGTTCCTGGATTTCTCCACCATTCGTAGTTTCTCCTCGAGGAGGATTTTCGTTATTGTTTTCAGAATCTTCAATGATTGTGAGATAACTATGAAATTCTTCACAGCTATTCTCGGAATTTAGCTCAATTATTGTTCTCCCAATATTGGAAATATAAAAAACTTGCAAGATTAATTCTTTAAATCTTTCTTCATTGTTAGTCACGATTTCGTATTTTTTTAAAACTTCAAAGACGATAGAGAACTCATGGGTAGCTATGTTTTCTATCAAAATGTTCCAAAGATCTAAAATTTAACAAATTNATTTTGAATCCTCATTTTGAGACTCTCTACCTTCACAATTTGGTCTTTATCCAAAGTTTCGTTTTCTATTCCCACTCCAAAAACTTCCGGTTTCTTGATTTCTTCGCCATTTGTCATTTCGCTGTGACGTCCAATTCCGTGATTTTCATTCATAGTTTTGCTTTGAACTCCCATTTCCGGATTTTCTCGTTCCTGGATTTCTCCACCATTCGTAGTTTCTCCTCGAGGAGGATTTTCGTTATTGTTTTCAGAATCTTCAATGATTGTGAGACAACTATGAAATTCTTCACAGCTATTCTCGGAATTTAGCTCAATTATTGTTCTCCCAATATTGGAAATATAAAAAACTTGTAAGATTAATTCTTTAAATCTTTCTTCATTGTTAGTCACGATTTCGTATTTTTTTAAAACTTCAAAGACGATAGAGAACTCATGGGTAGCTATCTTTTCTATCAAAATGTTCCAAAGATCTAAAATTTAACAAATTGAAATCAAACAAATTAAGACTATCAAGAAACTCAACTCGATGGCATTCGGATTTAATTTTTTATACAAATTTGCCATTTCGAAAATATTTTTAATTACTTCTTGGTTCTTATTCTCTTTCATGCAGTTAGTGGTAAGTCCAAGACCAGATAGAAATAAAATTATCCCCCGTTCTTGATTGTAGTTTTGAAGTGAGCATAAAATGTAGTTGTCGATTACAGAGTTTCTCATATGAGTTATTCCAGCATTAAAATTAATCTAAATATTATTTAAATCCCAACAAATATATTTTTACTGAACTCCGTCAAGAAATTCAAAAAATAAGGTTTTACTAAGTCTATATGTTCGAATATTACTCTCCACTTTGCGTCATCATTGTCCTCTGAGGAGATAACTCTCCAGTCGTTACTAATGATTGTTGGCCTTCTGCTGCCAATGATGACGTTGAACCCAGTGTTCTTGACCAAAGGGAATATTAAGTGATTATAGAGATTGGCCGCATAGAAAATCATGAATATATTGTGAAATGAAAATTGAAATAGCACATGTCTTACTGGTTCATTAGTGATTTCACTACATTTCTGAATTTCATTTCTACGGGGTTCAGTTGAAACGCCTAACATGATTTTTAAAAGTTACTATTTGCTTGCATCCCCATTTCTAAGCATTTTTTCAGTCGACAAGCTTGACACTTGTTTCTTGTATCTTTATCAATAACGCAGTCATTATTATGCTCACAAAATAATTCACTTTTATTCTGAATTGCACGGCGGAAGAATCCCTAAAATTTCAATTCATTAATTTACCTTGCAGCCTTCGCAGGTCATTACTTTATAATGATTCCCGGAAGAGATATCGCCGCAGACTTTACACAGTTCAGGATTCTCAGGGTCAATATACTTGGGATAGTATCGTTTTCCTAAAAACAGTTGAAAAATGATTTTATAGAAAATGGATTATACAGGTCATTACTTTATAATGATTCCCGGAAGAGATATCGCCGCAGACTTTACACAGTTCAGGATTCTCAGGGTCAATATACTTGGGATAGTATCGTTTTCCTAAAAACAGTTGAAAAATGATTTTATAGACAATGGATTGTACAAAATATTGATTATCAATTTCATAAAAATTTTGAATCAAAATAAGGTTTCCCTGTTAGCATAACTCGAGATATTAAGGATTACTGTGAACACGTGAATAGTTGATAAAAACAAGTTAAATCATTCTGCCCAAGCATGCTATATTAGATTATTGAGTTTATAATGCTCAATTGATGTAATAGGCGATGGTTACATTGCATAACTTAAATGTACATTCTACTAGAGTTATAGTGAAATGGCTAAATGACCTGCCTTATAAGGCAACGTTGGAAAGTTGAAAGTTACCTTTTTCAGATCTCTGTTTCTTCTCCATTCCTGTTTCCAGTTCCGTTTCTGATAAAGAATTAAATTGGTTTCGAGAACCAGTGTTAGCCTGTTCATCTTGGGACATATTGCGTTCTAGCGTACTTTCTTAATTTATAGGTGTCGTTATAATTATAAGAATTGTAATTTGGGTGATATTGAAGTTGCTTACANATATTAGATTATTGAGTTTATAATGCTCAATTGATGTAATAGGCGATGGCATAACTTAAATGTACATTCTACCAGAGTTATAGTGAAATGGCTAAATGACCTGCCTTATAAGGCAACGTTGGAAAGTTGAAAGTTACCTTTTTCAGATCTTTGTTTTTTTTCCCTTTCTGTTTCCAGTTCCGTTTCTGATAAAGAATTAAATTGGTTTCGAGAACCAGTGTTAGCCTGTTCATCTTGGGACATGTTGCGTTCTAGCGTACTCTCTTAATTTATAGGTGTCGTTATAATTATAAGAATTGTAATTTGGGTGATATTGAAGTTGCTTACAAATTAAGTAAAAATTAAAATTAGAAAGAACAAAATTTTAATTGCTCACTGAAATCGATAATCAGACTCCCAGTCAATTCAAAGATTTTTGTCAAAAAACATGAAGCTTTGGTCAGTTCAAAACTTCGGAGTTTTAATGTCTCCCGAGATCATCAATTTGATATTAAAGTTATGGAAGAAATACTTTCACCCACCATGAAGCAATGTTGGTAATTCATAATATTCAATAATTTTTTCATATCAAGTTTTTATCTTAATAAATGAACCACTTATTAATCAAGTAAAATTTTATTAGAAGATATTTAAATTTTTGTTTCTTCGGGTATAACGAGTGACTTTGAGAACCAGATAGTCTGTTCCTCCCTTTTAACGATTAGCTACTATAACTCTTCTTTCTCAAACAAGTGTGTGTCCTGCCTATGAGNTTGATATTAAAGTTATAGAAGAAATACTTTCACCCACCATGAAGCAATGTTGGTAATTCATAATATTCAATAAGTTTTTCATATCAAGTTTTTATCGTAATCAATGAACCACTTATTAATCAAGTAGAGTTTTATTATAAGATATTTAAATTTTTGTTTTTTTGGTATAACCAGTGACTCTGTCATCATGGAATGTTTCACTGCAGAACCAGATAGTCTGTTCCTCCCTTTTTTACGATTAGCTACTATAACTCTTCTTTCTCAAACAAGTGTGTGTCCTGCCTATGAGGGACTCTTGTAAAAGGGCTTAACCCAGATGACCTATGGATCCCCCAAACGTTGATCTTACCATCATGAAAAATAAATTTCAATCTTCAGAATATTTTCAGGTTCTGTACGTGCAAAGTATATTTTATGCTAATATGATATGTAGCTAGTCCTATAAGTGGAATTTTGAAATTTCCTATAATTATCCACAACTACTTAATTTTAGCACGTGTCAATTTGAAAACGTGCAAGTCACATTTTTCCTACAAAGGAGTTTTATTTTAATACTTTAAGTATCACAGCCTCTTTCCTGAAGGAAATCGGGGGGAAATTGGCCCACCGTAAGAAAGACGTGCGTGAAGCGGTCTTGCTGATGCAACGAATTGGGATTGCAGTTGTCCGCGGTAACGCTTACTCCGTAATGTCAGCAGCCGCTCTTCCCCATAGTTAATAAATAATATTTTACTGTTTTACTTAAATAAAAAAAATAATTTTAATAATTGAAATAATCAGTTAATTTATCCCCAGTAAAGCATATTTAAAACTGCCATCCATCCAAAGTGGACCCCGCCGACATTATCGACGTTGCGTTGCCTCTCACGATTGCAACAGAGATCAACTGGAGTAGCCACTGGGTCTCACGTGCGTCGTGGCTTTTTAGTGTAGCTAAGCGTCCAAGTTTCTTTAGGAAGCGAAGCGATTTTCCACTTATTCCTCCAGTTGTCTCGACCACTATCGGATAAAACGCGAATCGGTCGCGTAGCGCTTCGTACTTCTTCTCCTTTGCCATCATCGTTTTTTCCTTAAATAAAAAAAAATTAAAATTTAGTTCTTTGTAATTCTAAATTTTACTTAATTTTTTTTAATAAAAATAATTTTTTAACAATTAAATGTCAGTTAGGAAGCCTGCTGCGTAGTTAAAAATAAAAAATACTTTAATTAGCAACAAAATTGGCTCATCTCGTACATTGTTCATTGTTGTTGTCGAAAACTTAATTGAGCACGTTGATACACGCTTTATTAGAGTCCTACTTAACAATTTTCAAATTGGCGACTCGAAATCTCAAACAACCTCTGGCGTCCCCCAAGTAGAGTAGTCTTCTCCTATCCATCATGTTAAAAGACTTGAGAAACAAATTTCAAAATAATAACAGCCCTTTCACGAGAGCCTAATGCATAGGCAGAACACACTTAACTTTAGAGTAAAGAACAGTGAAAGGGAAGGAGACAGGGAATGTTCTTTAACTTCACCAGAAATTTATAGCAGCGAGATTCTAACCCGGAACCATTGGGATTTTGTCCTGCACTTATGAACTGAAATTAACACCACAGAGAAAATCTACACTGGGATATAGTTTTCAGAGATTTCTCCATAATTACAAATTAGTTGAAACCTGCACACATGTATTCACGGAATGGTTTCTGAAACTTATTTTTGTCAAAAACAGAGAAGACGTGTGTAATATCGGGAATAAAGGCCTAGGTTGTAAAAAAACAAGAAAAGAAAATAATTCTTTTCTATAATTAGACAACTACCTGACGTGGTTATCACAAGATGAGGTAGTTGGCAAAATGTTACTCTTTGAATCTTCTTGAAATAGTTCGGATTGTTTCATAAATAACAGCGACGGAAATATTGTAAATAAAGTAAGGATTTAAAAATTATTTTAGGCAAAAAAATTACTAACATCCTCGACACTGTCTGAAAGTTCAGCAAATTATTTGTGACTGTTTCCAAAAAAAACTTAAATGACTGGAATTTTGGAAATACTTAATTATTTAAACAAAAATTTTCGACCATCTGTCTATGCAACTCTGATACGTTGTACTACAATTTCTGCCTCCTCTGAAAGAGTTATTTCGTTAATAGCAAAATTCTCACAAAGATAGATATTTTTTTAAATTTTATATTTCCGGTTGCCCTAGTAATCTTATTCCAGACAACTTATGTGCATATTTGAAAACTTGGTATAGAAATCACCTTGAAGTTGATGACGGTATACATGTGCCTCCCAATACCAGATATTCCAAATCTTATAATAAATATGCAATACCAGAAATCACATTGATTTTATACGGAAGAAAATTATTTGTGTATTCACACATATTTATATCGATTTCGTAGAACAAACCAATTTTTTCCAACTCTATAATAAATGCATGTAAAAACTCAAAAATAGCTTTGGTTAACTTACCTTCGGAATAAATTTTCTACAATTTTGCATAGAAGGAAGTAAAACGATATCCAATAGACTCAACAAATTTTGTAAACTTTAATATTCAACTTATGGAAAGAAAATTACATTAGACTCAGCATAGTGACTTTGTTATCCTAGAGTCAATAGATGGAATGAGAAAATCAGATATTTTTACAGTGACACCTGTGAGATAGTAATAAAATGACCTGTTAGTTTGAAATATTTCTTAGACGAAAGATTAAAATAAGCTGTTGTTTAGAAAATTCGTGAGTTGATAGAAAATTCACTAGGATATTTTCTAATAACAGACTTAACCTTTTTAACGACCTTTCTGATTGAACGCATAACAGTTGATGACGGTTAGTTTTTTATTCAAAAACTCTAAAAATTAATAACCTTTCACCCAGACACTGTTGATCCAAAATACATTGTCCTGGAAGGTAAAATCGAAACCACAACTTATCGACAGGGAGTGAAATAGTCTCCCGGTGGAATAAAGAGATGGATCCTCTTGAATGTCGGTAAGACATTGGGCGTCTCCTGAATTACGTTGATAAGATGACGCCACAAAAGGAGGGAAGATAAATATTCAATCAAGTAACCACATGGCATTACGCGACCCTATGAAGTAAATATTGAAAAGACGACTGACAAAGTGGCAAAAATAAGCTCTAACTTGTTCAAAGCCATCATCAACACATTTCAATAATTGCCTTTGATATTGAGTCTACCAAACACAACATTATTGACAAAATCAAATCCTCACTGTTTCAATTAATATTTTTTACTGACAAAGTGGCAAAAATGAACTCTAACTTGTTCGAAGCCATCATCAACATATTTCTGTAATTGTCTTTGATATTGAGTCTACCAAACACAACATTATTGACAAAATCAAATCCTCACTGTTTCAATTAATATTTTTTTATTACAAATTTTAATTAATATAAATATTTTAGTTATTTTGAGCATAAAAGATTTAGTTCATCAAATCTAAGCCGATTTGCAAATTTCGTTTCTTGATTTCCATAATTTCTAGACGACTTACTTCCTCTTCCAATTCTGCAGCTAATTTCTCTTCTTTTCTATAGTCTAAATCCTCAACTCATACAAATAGTTTTGTTGAAGTTCTTCAAAATATTTGCTCGCCAAATTAATGTCGACTTGTTCAGAAACTTTTTTNTAAATATTTTAGTTATTTTGAGCATAAAAGCACAAAATATTTAATTCATCAAATCCAAGCCGATTTGCAAATTTTGTTTCTTGATTTCCATAATTTCTCGCTCGAGACGACTCACTTCATCCTCCAATTCTGCAGCTAATTTCTCTTCTTTTCTATAGTCTAACATCCTCAACTCATACAAATAGTTTTGTTGAAGTTCTTCAAAATCTTTGCTAGCCAAATTAATGTCGACTTGTTCAGAAACTTTTTTATGTATCCGTTAGGAAAAACATCTTTTTCGCTTGAAAGTCATCCTTTGAATCTCCCATACTCTGTCACGTGGTAACTCAAAAACCGACTTTATTGTCCTGGACTATTCTATCATGCTCCTTTAACTTTTCGAATTCTTCAGAAATTCTTTGTGACCAGTCACGTGACAACTTTGGTAAATATTGATAACCTACTTGGTTTAACTCGGATGAAAGCTCGAATCCTCATTGGAGGGGTATGCAATTCCTTAATTTTAACAACTTTTAATACCTCATCAATGTCTGGTTTATGAAGTCAATGTAAGAGGATATGGATTCACAACTTTCCTTAATTTCACAAACTGTGAGTATCATGGATTTGGCTCTTTCTAGGATTCTCTCATCTTCCACCTTTTCTGTAGGGAAAATGTGGAGAGAAATATTAATTCCAATCCACACCATCGAGTCATAGCAATCGGAAATCTTGATATAAGTTACAAGGAGACGTTTTTAGTCAAAGATTTGTGATTTATGTCGTCGGAAAATGAGGCGAATAGAAACTTCAGATTGTTATCCAGTTTAATCAAAGTTGTTCTGAAATTCGTAATAAAAGTACAAGTCAATTCCGGCAAAACACATTTTTTGGTCATTTTCTGAACTTTCCCACCAAAAAGAATTTAAACTTTCCACATTTCTGTTATTTTCAACACAAACTATCAATTCACTAGAAAGCGTAGAAAATCCTATCAAAAGTAATTAAATTCTACTGTTATCTGTCACAAAGAGCTCTCTGAGAACGCTTAGATAGTCAACAATTTCACTTTGAAGGTCAATGAATTTGTTTGTCGAGTACATTTCTTGTTCGCCAGTCATGTACCTTCGAGTTAGCGTTTTACATAATTGGACGAATATTTCAAGATTCTCAATTAACCCATGAACCATTTCAATGGTCGTAATCAGATAATCCCCCGAATAAAAGCTGAACATTTCAAAAGCATCCTCAACATAAACCATAGGTAACTACACTCAATAATTCGTCCTGAACTGCATTGGAGGTGGGAGAAGTCGTTCTAAATCAGTTAGGGGGAAATACAACAAATTTTTAATTTTGCTTTTTATTGACTCGCTTATTTTCAAAGACTGAGATGTTTGAGTTTTAAAGCGATTATGCAAACTGTCAAGTTGTTCTGATATTGACGCTAGAATTCGATCACAGTCTGCCAGATCCTCCATGGCTGAGTTTTTATTCGCTTCGGCTATTTTAAGGGCTTTATCACGCCAAAGGGCCTTGAGATTGTTCAGTACTTAGATATTATCATATTTTTGATCAGAGATGATCTATGTTATGCTCGATGTGGATGACCTTGTGTAGTAATGCGTGTACAATAGAATTCCAGAGGTCGTTTTGTGTAGAAATATTCCGTGATTCCGTGTCTATGGTCTTACGGAAGAAAGAGTTCATTATCACAGCCTGGGACATTAATTCAGAGTTATTAGTCGACTCGGAAAGTGTGAATTTAAACTACAAATAAATAATTTGACCACATCGTCTATTCTGGTCTTCAATTCTGCTTTGAGGAAATCACCCTCGTCTTCATCTTAACAAACGGAGAATTTCTTCATTTTTTCTCAGAAATTTCTCCATTTTCATCTGCGCCAAATTATCCACGAGTCTCTGAGCCATGAGTTTGTCGTGAAATCTGATTTTAGTGGAAAATAGACTTTTTGGTGAAAAGTGTTATATTTGACAAATCATCTCGGAATTTGTCGCGCAAATTTGACAGTAATTTCCCGCGTTCAATGCAATCTACCGTCGCCTTGAAATATTTATCATTCAAATTACCTGTCTTACCAATTAGTAAGTAACCTTGTTGTACAGGTCCTGCTCGTTGCGGGCAATTTCCAGGAGTTCGTGGAGCTAAATTTCGTAAATCATGAATATACGACGGAATCGAGTTTTGTCATTTCACTATAACGCCTGTTAACACGTGCTTTTTCTAATTTCAAAATTTGGTTCTTCTTTGGTGGATTTCTAACAATTTAGTGAATCAAAATTTATTTATTTATTTAATAACCCCGAAAAAAGAACACCAAAAAGAAGGAGTAAACAAACTAATTAAGTGATCCCGGTACGCCTCAACAGGATCGAGAGGTTTTTCCTATGTTCCACCAGAGTACCCACGGCTTTCCTGAATAGACGACGATCATCTTTCATTAGAGTTTGAAGAGGGTTGGGTTTTTTCCCCAAATTTCGTTATTTGAGGCCTTTAGCCTTGAATGGAAGAAACGAGTTGTTTCTTGACCACACAGACAGATGAAGCCGGAGCCATTATTTTTGATTGCGGCGTGGTCAAGCATTGGGGGGAAAATCGGGGGTAGATTCGTTTGACTTGCTAGTTTGCCAATTAGGGTATTGATCTTGTATGAATTGGATATTGAAGCTCCATAGGCCCATGAGGCACAGCATACTCAATCGTCGCTTTTAAGAATTGATTGAACACAATGAGAGCGCATTCCTGTGACGACCTGGACTTCAAGAGCGGTTTGATTATATTTAGTTTCCTGAGACCCTTTGTCATAACGTTCTTCACATGTTGAAAAAATGTCATCAAAGAGTCAAATGTCACTCCCAGGATAGTTGGATGAATCTGTAATGGTAAGGAGTCTCCATAAATGTTCAAATCCAGTGTATGTTTTTCTTTTCTGTCCGTGGTGAAGATTGTATACGTTAATTTATCCCTGGATATGGAGAGACGATTAAACTTCAACCAAGCTCCCAGGTCGTCAATATGTGACTGAAGCTCTGATTTTGCTGTACCCACGTATTTGTTCCTGCTAGCGATGATTAGGTCGTCAGCATAAGTGAGAAGCATTGAATCTGGTCCTCCAGGGCAGGAATGCCATCAGGACCACGAATAAGATCTCTTTATCGATCTTATTGCCTGTGTGACCTCGGCATGCGTAAATAAAGTGATCCACGAAGTTGGTTTAGGCATTAAATTTTGAAGGTGACACAAATGGGATTTCGAGAAGTCTTTGTAACTTATGAATACGTAATATATCATTAGGTTATTAGCTTGCACAGTATTTGGAGCATGAAAAAGATTCATATTCATCTGATAAGTTTAGCTTGATTCGACGAATAGTTTTCCATAAAAGACTCGTGGATTTCATATGTCCAATAGATGATAATAGGCGATTCCACGCCCTATCTTTCTTTTCCCTAATGAGCTATGTAATTCTCTGATTTAAGCATTTTATATTTTCCCAATCAGAAGAGGTTTGCAAGTGATTCATCTTCAGGGAATTTCTTTGTTTGACGAGGAGACGAGTCTCCGAGTCCAGAGTAGGCTTGTAGGATTTGTAAAATGCACGTGGTGCAAACAACTTTTCAGCTTGAAGGGCAAGTGATTCATCTTCAGGGAATTTCTTTGTTTGACGAGGAGACGAGTCTCCGAGTCCAGAGTAGGCTTATAGAATTTGTAAAATGCACGTGGTGCAAACAACTTTTCAGCTTGAAGGATTACATCGTTTAGATGGTTTACTGCTTTGTCGATGGAGAAAAATGAGGTGGGATCAAATGTATTATGTTATAGTCAATGAAGAGCTTGAAATTCGACCAGTCAACTTTTTTGTAGACCTTGAAGGTTGCTTTAATTCTACGTGAGTTTTTGAATCGGCTCAGTTTTAATATAATCGGATTATGATCACTATGAAAATCGTAAGAGACGTTCCATGAAATCTTCAGGGCAATCCTAGAGGAAGCAATAGATACGTCGGGGGAGGTTGGGTTGTCATTTTTTCGGATAGGTATCCTTGTGAAGATATTCGGGTGATTGAGAATCACCATTTTTCGAGAGAGGCGATAATTATACTCTTTTTCTTGTCTGCCGACTGGGTATTAAGCCTTTGCGGATGTTTGCCGTTGAAATCCCCACATAGTAACACATTTCGAATTTCTTGTAGTTTGTCGAGCTTCGGAACATAGTTATTAGGAGAGGATCCTGGCGGTGGAATGTTAATGTTGATTAGAATAAGATGTTCTGACCTACTAATAAGATCATAGAAATTTGTCCCGCGGTCTTGTCGTGTAGAATTAAATCATCCCCTTGCGAGCTCACATCGTGGAAGGATAAACCGTTTTTAATAATGGTGAGTAAGCCGCCACCACGTCCAATGTGGTCTTTTCTGATAGAAGTAGGGTTGTACTGTTTGTAGAAAGTTTTGACTCCTGGATAAGGCAGATGTCAATCTTGTGATTTGTTAATAAACATCGTAACTCCAGAATCTTTGTTTTTATTCCGTTAGAATTGAGTTGCATAATAATATGGGGTTTTGGTCCAGGGTTTTGTTCAATATCTCCAGAAAGCAATAAAATCCAGGGAACAAACAACATCTCGAGTTTCCAGTTGAGGTATACCATCCAGGCATAAGGAGTCTGGATGGAGAAGAGCAAATGATTCTTTTTTGTGTATTACTACACTGAGCGCCACCACAAAAGGTGAACCACATGACGCCAAGTTCTGTGATTCAAAATGCTAACAAGGAAGGAACAATTGCCTGGTGAGTCGGATGATGACTGGGAATTATGGTTAGGGGTCTAAATTAGTGCACGTGTACCATTTAGAGAATTCAATTTTCAAAGGTTTTTTATTTATGAAATTATTAAATCGTCGGGACTTAGTTGGGAGTTCTAAAATTGTGATATTACATTAACCACGCAGCACCACATGGCGCCACGCGGCTATATATCATCCTACTAAATAACCCCTGGTCTCTTACAAGTTAGTGAGGCTTGGCTTACTTAACTAATTAACTACTCTTGAGGGGACTGAGGGTAAATAAATAAAGTTATGATTTATATGTCCAGTTACAATAACTTAGTTATGTGATTGGGTAGATGTTTCATCATATTGCAAACAAATCCTGATGGTCTATTACCAAAAATATTGAAAATAATGTTAGAGGCATGTCTTCGGGGCTACATGATGTCCATGAAACTAATGAGAGGTCTTCTGATGAAAATGATTTTTGTCAGTAAAGTCAAAAATTCATGTTTTTAAGATTGTTTAAAATTTATAAAAATGTAGTTAATGTCGTAATTCATGCTCTCTACTGCACTACATTCTCTAGTCGCTTTTAAGAGTGGAATAATCTAACCAGTTCAACTATTAAAACACTTACAAAAGCGATAATCGGAAATGTGGCAGTTGGTTCGACACTCATATCAAACTGTTGGCGAAGATAATCGACCAATAGTCTTCAAGATATGGGTTTCTTACATATGACGGTCAATCATTGTGCCCATACTAAACAGTTTTTGAATAAAATATCAACGTGTCATCAATTATTAAGCCGCTTTCAAACAAGTAGATTTGAAAAGGTAAATACTGTTGTTAAAAAATAGCGTGGCGAATTTTCTATCGACTCAAGTGGATTTTACGTGCAACTTATTCGACACACTTGTAACAGTAGAAAACGGTTTTGGTTAATAATACGTATAAGAAACATTTCAAACTAGCAGGCGTATCATTTTTTATTATTGATTTACAGGTGCCACAGTAAATTGGGATATTCTCATTTCATTACCGACTCTTGTATCAATAAAGCTACTAAGGCTTTGTCGAATCTGATTTTTCTTTCATGAGTTGAACAGTAAAAGTTTACAAGGTTTTTTGAGGGTATTGGATATCATCTCACTTCCACCTACATTTCCAAAAAGTGCAAGAAATTTATGCCAAAAGTAACTTGAAAAAAGCTATTTTTGAAGTTTTACTTGTATAAAGGCGAAAAAGTTTTCGGTTTGATCTACAAAACCGATATTCGGTGACAAGTATAAGGTTTCCCGACCAATAGCGTCACTTAATAATCATTAACGTTGGATAATAATATAACACCAGAGACCACGGTTACACAAATTAACTAATCACGTGATCCCAGCATGCACTAGCAGGGACCTCATCTTGGCCCGATACTCCCCCGAGTTGGAATGGACAACAGGAAGATTCGAACCGCAAAGCATAGGAATTTTTTCCGCACTTTTGTCGCAAATATTGTCATTATCCCGCTAAACTAAACAAAAAATTAATTGTTATTAACTTAAATTAAAAATTATTTAGAAATTTAAAAAAAAGTCCAACATGCGGCTGTTGTGTCTTAATCAGATCCGGGTATTTTTATTTCAAACATCAAGCATTTTTTATGTAAAAGTTCTCAAATAAATTTTTCTTCTCGTATCAAAGATGCAGTATTATGAAATATTTTATAGAATTTAAGGAAATTATAACAGACCTAAGCAAAATTAGAAATATTGGGATATCAGCCCACATTGATTCCGGAAAAACGACTCTGACTGAGCGACTTCTTTTTTACGCTGGAATTATCAAAGAAATGCACGAAGTCAAAGGTAAGGACAAAATGGGAGCTACCATGGATTTTATGGACCTTGAACGTGAACGGGGGATCACCATTCAGTCTGCAACCACATTCGTGTCGTGGCGGGACCATAACTTAAATATTATCGATACTCCTGGTAATATTGAGGTTGATCCAGTTTTTAGGGCACGTTGATTTCACTGTAGAAGTAGAGAGGGCTCTAAGAGTTCTTGATGGCGCAGTTTTGGTTGTATGTGCATGTGGGGGAGTCCAAAGTCAGACTTTTACTGTAAATAAGCAACTTCAGCGGTACAAAGTCCCATTTTTTGCGTTTATTAACAAACTTGATAGAAGATCAGCAAATCCTGCACGTGCTCTTGAGGAAATGAAGTTTTGAGGTTGAAATATTTAGGACTAAACTGAACCTACCAGTAGTTCCTCTACAAATTCCTATTGGAACTGAAAGCGATCATGTTGGAGTTATCGATTTAGTTGCTGAGGAGAGTGTGTATTTTGAGGGTCCCTTTGGGTTTGAATTGATTCTATTGTAGAATTAAAACAGTCAGGAGATCAATCCCGGAAGAATTCAAGGAAGAAGCCGCTATTTCAAAGAGACATTTAGTCGAAACTGTCTCCCAGTTCGATGATGGTGTTGCTGAGTATTTTATCGAGGATAAATTTGTCCCTGTCGATATTTTGAAGGTTGTTGTAATTCCAGATTCCTAAGGCTGCCTTGAGAAAGTGTTGTATTTCAAGAAAATTGGTCCCCGTGCTATATGGAACTGCCTTGCGGAATAAAGGAGTCCAAGAGATCTTGAATTCCGTGATTGATTATTTACCGGATCCCTCACAAGTGGAGAACATGGCATACAAGTACCCCGAGGTGAAGGAATCTGATGGAATTGATACTTCTGAGACATTTATCATGGATTCTTCTAGAACAGACAAAAACCCTTTCATTGCATTCGCCTTCAAACTTGAGGTCAGTGCATTACATCACATCTAGGCGGGGAAATATGGACAACTAACATATGTACGGATATACCAAGGATGTATAAAACGAGGAGACAGCATATATAACACCAGGGATGGCAAAAAAATCAGAATTGGGAGGATTGGGCGAATGCATGCTAATCAGATGAATGTCTAAATTTTGTTCATTTGTAGGACATTGAAATCGCCTTTGCTGGGGATATAGTGACGTTTTTTGGAATCCAGTGCTTCAGTGGGGACACATTTACAGTGATAAATCCTAAAATTGAAACAATCACCATGGTAACTGAAGAGATTTGAATGTACTGATAGGAGAGCATATTTGTCCCAAACCCAGTTATTTCCATGTCAATTCGACCCAACGATAACAATAAACTGGCTTCTTTCTCGAAAGCCATTAACCGATTCTCCAGGGAAGATCCGTCTTTTCAGTACAGATACGATGCGGAGAATAAAGAAGCTATAGTATCAGGAATGGGGGAACTTCATATCGAGATATACGCACAGAGAATGGAACGAGAGTACAACACCAAAGTTACTCTAGGAAAACCGAGGGTGTCATTCCTTGAAACTCTAAAGGAGCCAGTCGAGTATTATTAGGACATAGCCATAGAGTGGATTATCTGCATAAAATGCAAACTGGAGGTTCTGGGCAATATGGGAGAGTTATTGGAACTTTTTTGGTCATAATCTTTTTAACCTAATAGCCACTAGGTCAAGATAAATACACTAACTTTGAGTTCAAAGATAGAACTGTCGGCACTAACGTGCCAAAACAGTTTGTGCCCATCATAGAAAGGGTACGACTGTTATTTTGTTAAATATTAGGGACTACGTTTAAATGCGGAGAAGGGATCTCTCATTGGTAGAAGAGTGTCAGGAATTCGATTTGAATTGACTGATGGGGACCATCACCAAGTAGATTCGAACGAAATGGCCTTCCTTGCTGCAGCTAAGGGAGCCTTCGAACAAGGTTGGTACATTTTGTAACTTGATTAGCTTATAAATATGGGAGTTGGGATATACTTGAACCTATTATGAGGGTAGAAGTATATTCACCGAATGAGTTCTATAAACGACTTTTAGATATTTTGTCTGGTAGACAAGGGATTGTGACAGATCAAAAGTATGATGATACCATGATAACTATCTCCTCGGAAGTTCCACTTAATAAAATGTTCGGATTTTGCTTGGATTTGAGAGCAGCTACCCGTGGTCTCGGGGAATACACCATGGAGTATGCGTTTTATAGGCCAGTCAACATGGAATTATATGATTCACTTGTTTCTGACCACCGTGCTAAAATGAATGTAAATTTGCCTGCAAAGAAAAAGAAATAGACAAAATACATTTTTGTTGGATTATACTAACTTATGTTTTTAAAATTCATTATAACTATTTTGGATTTAAAGTTGTGTGACACGCATAGCTGATAATTTGTAAATTGTCTACCTCACTTAACTGAAATATGTAATTAAGGCATAATTTTATTTTGTTTGACAAAATACAGCCAAGTTGCATGTGAGTAAAATAATATTTACATGTGTAGAAGACAATATTTCTGTGAAGTCTAAAAAATGGCTAAAACACGAATGCAAGCTCAAAAGAAGCAATTGTTGAAGAATGTCAGTTTTACCAAGAAATGCAGTCAATTATGTGAATCTCACTCAATCCAACTATAAGTTGTGTAATAAAGAGTTGTCTGATATGGTGTGTAATAGTCGCACGAGCTCTTCATGCGTCTGGTAATTTTGTATTTTTGTTTTACAGTTTTTATTTCCATGAATTTTTTCTTACGGTTTTTCTGTAGTTCTACAGATATGTCTCTTAGTTTATAGTTGAATCTTTTGAATAAGTCCTTGAGGTCGATCACCGCTTTTAATATTTTTTCAGATTATAATCGGTGAAGAAGAGTGTCATGCAGTCATTCAGGAGAATTTGTTTCTCGCTTTAAGAATATGAGTGATTTGATAGATTTTCAAGTCGTCTTTGATAAAGAATCCTTTTGGTAAAGAAGGCTCTTCGGATTAGAAATCTTGCTCTCCAATGTTACAGATGCCAAGATTTCAGACACATAGATTACTGTTTAAGAATAAAGCGAACTGCTTGATGTGTTGGGTTTCCACTCTAGAGCGGAATTTTAAGTTTATGTGACTGAATTAAAAAAACTGTAAACTGTGGTTTCACTCTCTTAAACAGGATTTGGAGCTGTTAGCTCTTAACCAGCACAGTATGTCTGGATATCCTAGTTATTAAAAATGGAGAAAGTGGGGGTACAAATAATCATGGTTACAATTGTGTTGATATTCTATGGCGACCTGGTACTCTTGTTGGTTCAGGTACCTCAATTTTCTACAAGAAACATTTAAATACTCGAGAACATGCAATCAGACGTAGAACTGATTATGGATCCATAGTGGTTAGATGTTGTTGAAAAAGAGCGCGAGTAATCCTTTTGCACACTCTGAGGCAGTTTCATTTTTCAACCGCGCGGACTAAGGTTTGAGGGGTTTCTCACACAAGTACCCACCAAATTGAAGAGGAAATCTCACGTTTTTGAATATTGATCAATCACCGCAACAACACAAAGTGTCCTGATGTGCTTTATCATACCACGGTTTGATAGTAGAGTCGTTCCGCGTGCCATATATTTGTTTGAAAAAAACGTAGATTTTATGAAGTACTCCCTCATATCTTTAGCCGCATGGCGCCATGTGGTGCTTCGTGGCTAATTGGTTGAAGTTTCTGTTTGTTCGTCTGTTCCTCCTCTCTCTTCCTAATAGAGTGCCGTCATATGATCCATCTGTTTAGTGCCAGTGCCAGGCCGGCACGAAAAAAGATCATTTGCTTTCCCCCACTCCACTGGAAGGGTTTCCACAACTGAAAGTATGGACGTCTTTTACCCTTTATGTTGATTCCGAATTGACTCTGTAGAAGTAAAAACTGGATACATTTAATTAGTTGTTTACTTTAACTTCTTTCTCGGTGTATCCGGGGTTAATCAATAAATAATAAATAAGGAGTGGATGCCGATTTAGCTTTTTGGGTCGATCTATCCTCTCATTTATCCTCGTTGAATATTAAATTAGGAGGGGGGGCAATACAAATTTTATCATCTACTGTATGGATCAATTTCTTCTTTTATATCGAATTTAAATTTTTGGAAAGGTTAAATAGCTCTCAAAGACACGACCCATTTCACTTTTTGAGCGAAAATAGCGGTTCATTTGAAAAATATACTGCCTTCATCAGTCACCTTATTGTAGAATTTGAAAAACGCTCTAAGGTTTATTTAAATTAAGTTTATTTTAAGAATTTTGATGAAATTTTGCCATTAATGAAAATTTTTGCAGTACCATTTAATATAAATTCTAAGAATGCTCCACCATCACTCCAATTGGAAGACCTTCAATCAGATGTGGAATTTACCTCAGTTCTCAAGATTGAAAATTTGATGGAATTTCAGTAAAATGATTCACATAAAGAATAAATATCGAAATAAATCGACTGATAGTCACCAAAGTCAGTTGTTGCGATTTATTCCGTGTTGTGACAAATTAGTTAACGATAATTAAATTTTTGAATTTTTTTGCGGCCCCGAAGGAACCGGTAAATTATCGATCTGGCCCTGTCGTTAAAAAGCTTGAGAAACCCTGGTTTTGGCAATCCATCAAAGGGAAAAATTGATATGGTATTACATTAAGCAACTTCTTGAAATAGTCTGCGATAAGATTGACTTGTTCTCGCTTCAATATTAATTTCCCATTCCAATTTTTATTAGTAATGATTCTATTCGGTTTGGTTGTCGAAGCAATCTTACTGCTCTGCACCTTTAGCTTGTTTACTTCATTTATTCAAGATAATAAATTAACTTGAAAATATTTTTTTAGTTTATTTTTTCGCTCTAATATGTTGTCTCTCATCTTGGAATAATTTTTATCATATCAGTCGCATTTGATTTTGTCTTGCATATATCTTTCAAGTTCCTCGCTAGTTCTGCAACCTCTGGTCCTATTCTTCTCTCTCGTGCCAAGGTCCCTTCCAGGTAATTTTATGACAGACAAGGTGCATGAATACGGTACTGCACAGAAAGGTTTATGACAGACAGGGTGCATGAATTAGGTACTGTTTAGAAAAAGATTATTTGCGACACATAAATAACTGATTTTTGGAGTATTTTCTGAGTACATCCTCCATTAATGAATTGCAAAATTCCTTACCATTGTCTGGATGTAAGATCAATGGCGATCCGACATAAAAAAACATATTTTGCGCTACAATTTCTTCTGCTCATTAATTTCAGCCAATTCAACCATAACATATTTTGAGACAGATTCCACAACAACCAAATCTAAACTTTAATATCAGAAATCACACCAATGAATATCCATCATTCACTTCTGAGTATCTCCTTAGGTCTATTAAGTCAGCAATATAGCGATCCTTTGGCCTTCTAGCTAAGATCGGTGTTATAGGAGGTTTTTGGTTCAGTAATTTCTTTGCCTATGAAAATAAAAAAGCAAAAAAATACCTGAAAAATAAACAATTTGAGATAACTGTCCCGATCAGATCAATCCTGTAATATTAATTATTTGTTTACTTTAACTTATTTCTCGGTGCATCCGGGTTAATAAATAGATATATTTTAACATCCAATGAATTTTTGGCAACTATGCCACATGGCGCCAAAGTTGGTGTGGTTATATGTGGTACATGGATTGAAGATTATTTGTTTGATTCTTCTTTTCCCCCTCTTCCCTTGAATTGTTAGCGTGCGTCATGTGGCTCACCGTCTCTGGTGGCGCCAGATATAATCCTAAATTATATCGAAAAAAACTATTAGTCAACAACCATCTAGAAGAGTTCCTCCGAGGGATTCGTACTTATGGATTTTCCTGACCACCGCCTGGTTGGCTGCGTCTCCAGGAGAGTGCGTCGCCGTCAGCAATCTGGCTCCTGAGAAGGTGTCCACACACGTTGCGTCCCAGACTAGTGATTTTCCGTGGGAGTATGAGAATAACGTCATTCCATCCGGCTCTTCCCGTCGCCTCTATCTAAGCCCAATAGTTCCAATTGGCCCGAAAATCCCGCAGCCTTGAGGGCTCGAAAAATGATGACATTGAGGACTGCGTGGCGCGGAGCTCGACCAGCACTTTGTCGATAAGAGAGTAGATGTAATCCTTTCGTATCAACGTCTCCACCGCAACGGAATTTGTGTCTCTGGCATATGTCCAGTTCTAGTCGCAGTGCCACCCGATCCTCAAGCTGTTTTTGTCAAAAAAGGTCCCCAGATGTGGGCAAGGTAGGACCTCGAGCCAAACTCCATTTCCGAGATGTGCGGCCGACTTAATGCTTGCTATTCGGTTTTGGTTGGCGCTTTTTTTCGCGGCCTCCAGAGTTCTTATAAATGCGATTGAGTCCAACTCTTCTAGCAAGCGAAGTTCGACGGGAATTCCAAGTCTAACTCACTCCACAGCTTGCAAACACTGTCAAGCTCCGATTCATAGGTATGTCCGGTTGCGTCACGTAGGACTGCTTGGGCCAAGCAACTGCAGCTCGCAAGGATGAAAAGTAGGCAGGCAGGGCGGCTTCAAGTGGGATCTTAACCCAATGCCCATTTCTCGCAGGTTTTTGCACATAGTCCAGCCAGATCATCCAATTTGACACTCAGTATTGACTCGCTGATCATCTCAGAGTCCCATCAGCCGACAATAGTGCATTCCGGTGTTCAAAACATGGTGAACATCTCAAAATGTACATCATTTTCGACACGGAAATACATTTTTGAGCAAAAAGTAAGACACATGTGAATCTAAAGATGATACTCTCTTTGTGAAGGCTTCAACTTCATTATTCTTACTGATAAGGCATTTTTTTAACTTGTCGTTTTTGAGAGGCAGCCTAGGAAGTTTACCTTGTCCAAAGAAGATATGCTGAAACCTAGATGTAGGGATCTGAATTCTTGGCAAACAGTGGAAAAGTTTGGAATGTGCAGGTAATATTGATCAGTTCTGAATTCATAACGTTGACACTTAAACTCAATTCGTTTAGAGCTGGAATGGTTGAAGAAATATCCTGATATACGTTCTCCCATGGGCCAGCTATTGTAGCGTCGTCCAAGTACCACAGGTTAAGTTCACAGTTTATGCTTCGTGTCACTATGTCAATTGTCATTGCAAAAAGCAAAGGCCCTAGGGTCTCTCTGCTGAACGCCTGTGCGTGAATAAACGATATCGTTTCTATTAACTAAGCTGAGTCCGTCCAATACGATAAGTGTACAAGTCGGCTAATCTCCGGAGCTCTTTTCCAACAGGTTTCCAAAATACAGTCTCTCCTCAGCGTGTTGAAGCATTTGATATATCAAGCTACAGGCCTAGCCTTTGGGTCTGGGAATTATTGTTGTTGAAGTAACTCCTCGCGGCGTGGACTGCTGCCTCGCAACCGCCGGTCACTCCCACCCCAAGTTGAGTCGGAACAGCTCTTCAGCAACATTGTGGGAGACTCTCCGGGCAGCGATTTTAGCAGCAAGCCTTCGAAAGTATGTACCGATCGCAATTGGGCGGACACCTCCATCTCCTTTTCGGAATACCAATAAATATCCACAAAAAAGGATCTCTAGCAAATTTTGGAATATCACCATTAACTATTCGAGTGAGCAGTAAGGTGATGGACGTTAACAAAGCACGGCCGGGTTCAGCAGTAGCTTCAGAGGTTAAGTTTTATATGGCTTGGGCGCAGTCCGTCGAGGCCTCCGCAGCTACTGGATGCAAAAGACTTTATCACGCACTACTTCAAATTCCGTGGGAGTAAATGCGGGAGGTCTTCTGGCATTGTAAGTTCCACTGGTTCGGTGGTGGAGCAGGTGCTTCCTTCTCAATAAACAGCGTTTCGTCACAAGACACCACTCTTGCAGCTGCGTGAACGTCCCCTTCATTAGTTTTCGGTTCACCCTCTCTCAAAATACTTTAGAATCTTCCTGTTTACTCCCAGCTTCTGTAGACAACTGTTTGCACCGAAATACTTGCTCAGGCTCGATTCCAGAGTTTTGCTGCGTTGAAGTGGCCAAAAAGGCAAAAGTATATTCTTCTTGATTTTTGAGGCCAATGTTCCGTTGTGAGCTTGCTCTGAGGCAGAAATTCCAATGGGCATATGTGCAAAGCTCAGTAGACGTGTCCGAGAGGCCTGATATCTGGTGCAGATGGCTTTATCAATTAATGACGTGAGGCATTCAGCAGCGGAATTCGAGCGGCCTTTGGTATCCTCAGTGGAATCCGTGTTCCTTTCCGACTCTCAGATAGGCGTAACAAAAATGGTTCGATTTGTCCAGAATAAAAGTAAGAGGGATGACTGAATTCAGTCGGATGGCTGCACCGAGCGGGGTCGGAATCCATACAGTTCGCGCAGTCCCATTTGTAAAGAGATCTCGCAGCTAATTTCGTCATTCGGACACACTCGAGGTGGAAATATCTTCTGAAAGAAGTACAATTCAAACCGTACTTCCTCTCGTTGCAAAATCCGCAAGACTCGCACAGCTCTTTTGACCTCGCTGGTAAAAGTAGTAATTCTTTGAGTGTAGCTTAATCCATAGCAGGGCAGTGAGCAGAGTCAGACTTAGCCTGATTATTTTTCTGTATTTTCTTTTCTGATTTTCCTTTCTTTTTCTTTTCTTTTTTTCTTTCTTCTTGGCACCACAACGACCACAACGTGCAACCACAACTATATGGCGATTATCAGAGGTGACGCCTTCGTTATTCTGTCGTCCTAATTATCGCCTAAAGTACATTTAATTTAATTTGCGTACAACAAATAGGACTGTGACATTATATTTATTAAAGAATGCTTAAAGATGAATTTTATAAATATCCCCTGCATCTCCCGATAACCGTTCCCTATCTTTACAAAAGTTTAAACGCATTCTTCGCTTCTAAGTAAATATTACCTCCGAAAAAATAGTTTGATCCGTTGGCAGTTTGACAGATCAAGTAGATCCGACAGATCCAAGTAGCCTGGTGGGAAAGTGTTATTAAGTAACCTCAAAAGCATTTCGATTATTTTGACTGGATCAATAATATATTTAGCTAATTACTCGAGATTTTGAGGGTGCTGGGACTGACTAGAGGTAACTTAGAAGTTTTGTAAAACTAATTAAGTTAATTAACCTTTGAAACACTACTCAGCTTATCAAACAACCGAGTACATAGATTTCTGTCGAAAAATTTACCATAAACTACCTCTTGAAGTGACCCATTGTAACCAAACTTTACCCTCAATATTATAATGAATTTCAGTTATATTATTTTTCATTATTGTAAAACTTTTTGACCACGTGCCTTCAAGTTTATTGTTGGACACTATTATTTTGATTTTAGAAGGACTGAAAAAATTAAAATTAGATTTTTATGTTTTAAGGGTAACAAATTCAGTTTATAGGTGTTTTAACTTGAAAGGCCAGGATGTTTCCACTCACAATAGCCATCGAATTACTCTCGAATCCATCCATTCCAACGTAGATCCTTGCTTTCCCTTTGGATCACTGAGCCAATTTATAGGTTAGTAAAGTTAAATTTTGAGGTTAAAAAATTTTCGCTCTAGTAAATCGATTACATTTATTCCTTAACTACAGTTGGTTGCCCAGAAATGAAATTAAATACATTAAGAATTATCTCTATTCAATCAAAAAGATGAATAAACAAAATTTAGGCCATTGTCTTATTTTTTTTAATAAACATATAAACGGAAAAGGTTTACTAACGAGTCTGATCTATCACGTCAATTTATATCGAGCACAGCACTAACCACTTTCCTACCTCGTCTATTGTCTTAAGGCTATTGTGTTTAGTTTAGAATGAAATACGTGGCCATTAGGTGATCTCGGTCTCCTTAAGCAGCCATCTAACCTTTGTTTGGTGTTCATCCCAAGATCCGACATACCTCCTGAATGCACGAGTTTCTTTTAGAAAATTTGGAGGTATCAATAGGGCTTCTTCTCTAACAAGTACATCGAAGGAATTGGCTTTAGGAGAGGTGAAGAACCTTTGTATTTCCAGTGACTGTTGCCTGAAAGACTTTAGCCAATTCAACCGGGGAAGCGTACATGACATTATCACGGAATTTATATATTGGACAGGTATCTCCCCATGCAGTACAGACATTGCCCAGAGTTTCGTAGCTGGTATGGGATGGCATATCGTTTAGGAAGAGGTTAAAAAATGAATGACAGAAGGGATCCTTGTGGGACCCATTTGGCAAAATTTAATGACAGATTTGATGGAAGTGCAATTACACTTCCTCTCCGTCCGTTAATGAATTTTCAATTTGCTTTAAATATCTGAGATAAAAATCTTCCTTGTAAGTGACTCCCTTGGGACTAAGTCAAAAACTTTCTGTATGCCAATGGAGCATATTAATGACTTTTGATGCCAAGGTTTGTATTGTAGGTCATCGATGATAAAATTTGTTAGACGTGTAAAGTGAGTTGAGTTGGGATGACCCTTCTTAAACACGTGGTGCAAGAATGAACTTGTTGATCAATCTTTTGGACTTCCGGGTTTAATTTAAATATAAATTTATTGAACCAGAAAACCACATTTATAGGCATAATCTAAAAATTCAGATGATCCGGCCTCCCTCAGAAGTCTTCGCATTTTCGAACTTGAAGAATGTGCCGTTCTGGAGGAACTCCTTTTGATGGTTGTTGACTGATGGTCCTTTTTGGATATAATTTAGTCTTATATCTGGCGGCACCAGAGATGGTGAACCACATGACGCACGGTAATAATTCAAGCTCTCTGGAGCCAAACGGAGGAAGAGAAGAACAGAAAAAAATTTTTTTATCAAGTAGCAACATAACACCACACTAAAGTTTCCGCCACGTGGCATAGTTGCCAAAATTCGGTCGTATATTAGATAATTTCATTTGTCGGGAATCCATTATTATTATTACCACTTTCACGATAATCATAGTATTTATAGGCCCGCATGTGCAACAAAAAATATAAGAGAATTAGTTTGCTTGCTCTAAGCTCTTCTGTTCTTAGCTAGGTCCCTCAGAAAGTCCAGATCGTCACCAGATGCCAATGTTTTCTTACAGCTTTCAGATCGTTTTGTAAAACGACCGGGAGGGTTGTTCTCTGTCTTCCTCGAAAGCGTTTTACATTGGAGAAGTAGTAATCTTCCATTGCGATATTCGGGGGGGGGATATCGGGTCCAATCTCAGGACGTGTCCAAAAAGTCTCTAACGAGAGCTAATGATCTCGAGACTTAATGGTGTACAGTCACACTTACTGTACAGTCCTTTCCGCAAGATCTTGGATGGCAAGGACATTCCAATTATGTTTCTTAGATGATTCCTGTGAAACGAGTCTAGCCTCTCCAATTCCTTTTTTGAGGTGGTCCAGGTCCCAGAGTTGATAGGAGAATTGGTTTGATAAAGGTGTCGATTCCATCTGGACCGATATTAAATTTATGAATGTGAAACTAGTGAAATATTAAAATTATTTTTATTAAAAAATCATATATTAAAATTTTTTTTTAAATTAATTATTTGCACGTTTAAAATCGTTTTTCTCGTGGTTACTGAGTAGATGGCAAAGTCAAAGAACAGCACAAATCACAATCAAAGTGAGCAATAACGACTTATTTGTTTTAGAGAGGAAGGCTCATCGGAATGGTATTAAGAAACCCAAAACTTACAAGAAAATGACAACTAAAGGGGTACTATAATATTTTCTTAGTCAAAGATGTGTACGAGGCTGCTGAAGAACACACGATACTCTAAGAGGAACAACAAACCTGCACCAGTTAAATCTTGCTAGTTATCTCTGATTTTTTCTTTGAATTTTAAATTGTTTTTATGTGGTTAACTCGCTTAATAGTCTTTGTTGCCTAGGTTATTAATGATTCTGTTCTATATAATCATCGCTACGCCGCCGCAAAGCAACTCACTGATATGTATGGCGGACATGGGTTCCTGATTTTGGCTGAGGATGACGTTCCGAATAGGTTGGGCTCTGTTTTGTGAGCCCTAGAGGGGAGACGGAAGATTTGAGCAGGCAAACATTGTACTTTTTCGATGGGTTTAAGGAACTTGTTTCTCCTAAGGAAATTGTGGATGTTCGCACACGTGCTCGTTTTATAATATTAAGGTCATTTAGAGTACAATAAGGTGTTGTTTAAGATTGAGAAAGGGAACTGTGAGCTTGTTAGAAACATTTTGCTGAACCACGGACTCGAGGAGGTGTTTGATTTTCTAATATTTGCAGACTGATGGATCCTCGTGGAATATCTGCTGGAGTTGCGGTCAACCAGACTCTGAGACGTTTTCCTCGGTGACTGAAGACCAAAAAATTAATCACTTCCCAAGGTTGGTATAAAATTGGAGTTTAGGTCTTACGAGATCACTAGAAAAGACAAACTGGCCACAAATATTAGAAGAATGCAAATTACCAAGGCATTATTAGCGTTAATTACTTAAAGGGAACCAAAAACTTTGATTTTTTGCCCAAAAGCTATATTCTGCCCTCAGAATTCCGTCAACTCCAGTGTGAAGTCTCATAATATAATTTAGCAGAAATAATGAAAGAAAAAGTTGTATGGATAGTAAAACCTTCATATTTGTCACGTGGCCGTGGAATATATTTAATAACCCACGTGAGTCTTATTCTAACCTATTTAGCCAGCACAGATCCAAACTCACACCCAAGTCATTGTTTCTAAGTACATCGATAATGTGCTGCTTGTAAATGGTAAGTATTTTTGTAATTTAGACTTAAAATTTGACTTGCGGATATACGTTGCCTTAATTTCAGTGGACCCCCTAGTAGTCTATATCTATGAAGACGGACTGACGAGGTTGGACGGGTCTAACTTTTAGGTTCGCCACTGTCCCCTATGAAAAGGACCGAAAATCTCTATGCAATAGCTTTATGCATTTGACCAATTATAGTATTAACAAGAAGAATTCTGACTTTGTCAAGTAATTTAAATTTTTATTATTATTAGTATTAACGATAAAATTTAAATATTTTTTTTAATTATTAAAATATATAAAATTAAGAAATAATAAAAATTTAGTAATATTGACCCTTACAACGAAAACTACGGCAATAAATGGTCTTTCACTGCCTTAATGCGGCATTTGAGGGCACAAAACATTGACACTTCAAGTAATGACTGATAACTTAGTAAGACATCATGGACCAGATCAAGGACATTGTTGTAAAGACGCTGATTTCCGGGGAAGCGTACATGGCACTATCACGGAAAATCCACAATTTGAACAAAAATAGCTGCTTTGGTAGCTTTCCCCCTCATTTTAGAAATGTTCGGCTTCGATATCTTAATCGACAAGAATTTGAAGGCGTGGCTTATGGAAGTAAATTTGTCTCCTTCTCTCGGAACGTTTGTCATTACTGGACTTATTTTTAAGGAACTCTCCTCTCGATTGCAAAATTAAGACAGCTCTGGTGACCAATTTAATGAATCTTGTCGGTTTCGCTGTTTTTACTATATTTAAGGGATCCCCGTTCGTACTTCCTCAAGAGAACAGGGAAAGGTGTAATTTTAAAGGAAACTCATTTAGAGATGCAAATCTGCTCCTTCTTTAAGAACCAAAAAAAACATGTTCCCTTCATTCATCAAAAATGAAAAACTTCAATCGGGGTGGAACAGAATTTTCCCTACGGAAACCACGTGGGAAAGATATAAGTGAAACGGATAAAATTTAATTTTAGGACCTATTTAGACCAGACCACCAAAAGTAACAGAGATTTGAACGACTTTCTGTTCGGGTTTGATATTTTTGAATTACTTTAGTGAAAAGAATGGCACGATTCCGCCAAAACCGGTAAATTTAAATAACCGATTTTTAAGAAAATCGTTCCGCAGACTGGAATTTCTGACAAAATTGTACCGACTCGTAACATGTCTGCAAGTATTAAACCATATAGTTCGCTAGTCTTTATACGAATCGTAGATGTCATAAATGATGATAAAGTGTCGACTATCACGTGGTTTTGTGAAGAGGCTCGAAATATCTGCAAACTGATCCTTCACGAGAAAATAAAAATAAGGTTGAATCGATGCTTTATTTCAGCTCTTTTCAGGCCAGAATGACCTTTTCAACTTACCTGAAAAGGCTAAGGGACCGACTGAAAGTGGAATCCCTCAGTCAAGACGCTGACGTTCAAAACAGATTTAGGAAAGAAACTGTAAACTTTTTAATTCATAAACTAGAAAGCCACCATGAAGTTCTTGGAGTTAAACCTTACTAAATGGGGAATCCCGATCGACGCCTCCTGCAAATCAACCACATCAAGAGTCCACGTGGTCTTGTGTCAGCTGGACAAATTTATAGAGATTTACGACAATGTTGACTATTAAATTATTGAAGGAGACGAAAAATGTCTCAACTTTCAAAACAACCAGATTTAATACCCCAAATGAAATAACGGATCAGAAATTCATAAAGTGTTTGAAATATTTCAGGTCTCCTTATTATCGTATCTCACAGTGACGGGGATCTGGAAGCTATTCTCTTAAAATACAACCAGCATATTAACTACAAAAATTCACCAGAAAGTCAAATTCCTTACAAGAATCCTTATATTGCGTCTCCACGTAATAATTCTACTCTATTTAAGACTCTGTGGCGAAAATTAGATTAAAGGAAAGACTAAATACTCGTTCTCATTCCTCCCTAGGATATTATGGCTGTGTAAACGGAGATGATAATCAAAGAAGCGAGACTCTAGGAATTTTATTCCTTCACAAACGCCGCTAAGTTTCTACCAAAATTCTCAAAATACTTGGGATAAGACTAAATATTACAACTCTTTCCGTTGAAGATGTAGAATTAAGGGTTATATAACTTAAAATGTTTTTTTTTAATTTAATAAATTCTTGAAATTATTTTTCAATTATTTCTGGATTGATTAAATCCAGGATTGATGGATCAACAGTCGTGAAAATATCCTGAAAAAGTTCAGAAATGAAGAGCCGAAATTTACCTTTTATTTCTTAGAACTTCACATCAACAAAAACTCCGCTAAAGCCAACAAAACGCAGCCATAAACTGATTGTGCGAAATATCCTCTTTTAAGTTTATAAAATTTATAAGCTACTTAGACATGGTAATGTCTCTTTAAATATGTTAGCAGTGAGATTACCCACGAAACATAGCACGTGTTTAACTGACCCTCTTGGATTTACTTTTCCGACGTGGAATTGGCAAGATTAGCATTTTCCCTTGTTTCACAAGCTATGGAGGCAATGCTTCCTTATTTCAACGCTTCGGATTTCCGATGTCTCTTGGGTCCATTAAAAAGTGGAAGAGAGGTTCTATCTATCTTGAGGAGGTGAAGCCATCATCTGTACTAGATCTATGTTATTAGTTCGGAGTCAACAGACTACTGCCAGTCGAACATTGTCCGACAAATTAAATGTCCAACAAAACGTTTTCCTTCAGACAATATATCCTTGGATCATCAAAGTCTAATTGAGTTGATCTCGAACTTGACTCATTTACGAAGACATCTTTTAAGGATCCTCAAGGCTGCCAGGTTGGGGTCGACAATCCGGGAAGTTGTGAGGAGGCAATTCATGCAGTGGGGATTTTTGCACAACACTACAAGAAAATCCCGTTTATTATCCTCAAGATCGACATTAAAAATGCCTATACACCATATGCCGTTGTGTTATTGGTCCACGTGGAAGGGGGATCAGGAATTATCTTGACACTATAGCTTACTTCTTCGATGCCTTTGATTTAAAAACAATGAAAAATTCAATTTTTAGCTATCAACGTTAATGAAAATCACATTGCCTTATTTTTGATTCCACCATTATTTCTTTAAAACATATACTATTGAAAGGCATCACTATTGACATACATCCATTTTTGATTCAGTCTTCGAGGCCCCAAAAATACACCTGAAGGCTCAACATTTTTGTCAATTTTCACTATTTATTATTGGAACACATCACTGTGTATAAATTTGTTACCTTCTAGCAAAGAATATGCTCCCTTATACAGACGAGAACTGTAATTTTTCTTTGATTGTTAACTGTTATTTTTTTCTTTATTTATTTAGAACAACTATGGTTTGTCACATAGCACCCATTTTAATTTGAGGAAAATAGATCGTTTACTAAACTGAGATGAGAGTTTTATTTATTTAGAACTCCGGAATCACCGAGAAAGAAAGACAGTAAATCGTAAGACAGTTAGGTAATTTTAGTCCCGGCAATCAAACGAGCCATCCAACGTCTATGGTCTTCCATTGTTCCCATTATCGTGCGAAAGAACCTTCTCTCGGAGGGAACTTCCTAACCAATCGCATGGGAGTTTAAATTCAACAGCCTGTCAAACATTAATCCAAGAATTGAGGGAGACCTAGTTACTGGTATCTGGACAAGATCAATGAAAATTTTTGGATCTTCTTTTGAACGACCTACAGTCTGAGGTGAAAAGCGTACATATTGATTTGTCGACAGATATCGTTAGTCGGTTGACAGAAACCAATCATAGAAGGTGTTAACTCTCGCTTGGGCATTAGCGGTCGGAATTTAAAAGCCGCGTGGCGCCATGTGATGCTGCGTGGCTAATTCGTTGAAGTTTTCTGCTTGTTTGTCTGTTCCTCCTCTCTCTTCCTATTAGAGTGGCGTCATGTGATCCACCTGTCTAGGTGACGTTCAGTGCCAGGCCGGCACGAAAAAGGATAAATTTGCTCTCCCCCACTCCACTGGAGGGGTTTTCACAACTGTATGTAATGGACGTCTTACCTTTTATGCTGATTCCGGATGGACTCTGTTACTGTAGAAGTGGAAACTAGATAACTTCTTTCTCGGTGTATTCGGGGTTAATAAATAAAAATAATTAGCGGTCGCAACTTGCATCGATCGATTTCGTGTTGCAATTATTAAGTCGTATTATTATTATGTTTGTTTCAAATTTTCTTGAGTAGGTTTTTCCAACTCTCACAAGGAGCTCTGTGTTAGATAGAAGGATTTGGATCAATCTTAGACTCGATTCGTCGAGAAATCCTTCCAGCACTGTCATCAATTTGTTCCTGTTAACCGACTGAGTCGTCTGCGTAAGAAAATAACAAAAATTTAACCTAACAATATAACGCCTATTTTTATTTTTACTGTGACTAGGAAATTTGATTTTTTCAAAGGGTCACCAAGGATCTACGTGAGACTAGATGGCTTTGAGAGCGTATCTCGATGTCAGAGGAAACAGCATGGCCATTCAAGCTCCATAACTTTTAACATTTTTTAATAACGCCTATTGATGGTTTGATTAAAAATAAAAAATTCTTATTACCCCTGGTCCCAAAATCGTGAGAACCCCTGATATATAGGTCCATTAGTAACGTTTCAGGCCTTCTGGTTGAACTAACGTCTTATGACATCGGATCTGAAGGTCGTGGGTCGAATTCGAAGATCGAGTTTTCAGCTAAGGTCAATTCTTGTCAAACAGATCCTACCCGTGAGGCGACGAGTCCTTCTGGTACGACACAGTAGTTAAAAGAGATCCTCCTACCTCTCCCTGACCAAAACTTCTGATGAAGATTACATTATGATAAACTATTCCGCTGAAGAATAAAGTATTGTCCGCGACAATAGGACGTGCGACGAAATGGAAGAGGGCGGACCTACTTCGCCACCTCTCTTCGGAAGCGGAAAGCTTGTAATGAACCATTGGAAGATGGATTTGGTCGGTACAAGCAGATGTTCTTCCTTTGGATCCTTCCTTAGATTAGTAAGTTGTGACTGTTTGTGCTGGGCTCACAATGGTTAGCCTAAGGTTAATAATAATAACGTTTCATTGTTTCAGTAGAAGCTCACGCGCACGCCATCACAACAATATATTATTATTGCCAAAATATCCCATTTAACCTAATTATTGGCATGAGAAACGATACTAAGGTTTCAAACAATAGGAGGTTGGAGGATTTACCGATATCGTCCCCCTTTGCATTTATCTCAAATTATCATTTTATGATTATCAAAGTTAAAGTTAATCTAATAATTTAATGATAATCTTGTTTAAATCTAAAATTATTAAAATATTATGATAAATATTTTTATTATAAAATAATAACGTCATGAAGTTCTTTGGTTCGACCATAAACTGCAATGAATAGTGCTATCCATAAAAATGGTCATATAAATGTTGTCTTGTTGTTCTGTGGTTCCTTCAATCCAATTACAATATCCCACTTGCGTATTATAGGTTAGAATTGTATGTAATTCATTGAACTGGCAAAAAATCGACTCGCCCGAGATAATCTCAGAGTCATATCATGCATAATAAGCCCGGTTAACCAAAAATATGGCAAACGAGTATTTCACTTGTATCTAAATTTTAGGGTTATCTTCTCCAAAACATCGCATTGAAATGTGTAGACTGGCTTCTGAATCTTCCAATGGATTCGTAAAGTATTGTAAACGGATGAACTGGTAGAGTAAGTAGCTGGGAGGCCAATAGGGATGAGTGGACTCCCACAAGACACGTGTTTGATCATTTCCGACAATTATTGGACGATCAGAATGGTTCTATTTTGAAATAACGTCAAGATCCCCTTAGATTGGGACACTATGGGAATGTAAAGTTGGTTGGATTGTGTGGGATGGATATGTTGGCTTCCTTCAATATTCCAAATCTGTGGAAGAGAGAGGATGTTTCGTTGATATATAATTTTGTAGATTGAACGTTTGGTTTATCACTACGGGATGGCTGTTGCTGATAGGAGTGGATGCTCGATGGATGATATTATAAATGCTAACATCATTCTTAGAGATGAGAGAGTTGTATTACTTGTATATTTTAGGCTAAACTGTTCTTCTTTGAGGATTTTATATCAAATAACATATCTTCGACTAGCATAAGGTTGTCGTGACTGTTATTTCAGAAAGGCCGTCAGAGAAGGGTTTCCAATTGACTATCTGGTCCCTAATTCTGTGCATAATTATATATTTGATAACTCACTTTATAAGAAATAATATTGTTGTCATAGTTATGTCGACTAATTGTGATGTTGAGCCCACAAAGTTCTTTCTCACTCAACCTCAACTGTTGCACAACCTATAATATTTGTTAGTGATAGTGTCAATATCAAAATTGATAAAATCATTGAAAAGGCTAAATTGTATGCTAGCAGTGACACGAGGGAACCATTCATAGATACCGCCCTTCTTAAGAAGGAGGTCGAGAATGAGCAAATTGAACAAAGTCTCGCAGTCAAAAAGGCAGAGTTTAACGAAAAGATGGAACAGTTCAAAATTAGGAAGGATAAGTTGAGAAGGGCTCAAAATGAAGTATATTGGTTTTACAAGTTAAGCTTAAAGAAAAGTGTGAGAGGTTCAAGAAATATATTGACGAGAATGACTCAAAGAGACTCAGAGCCATCCAAAAATACAAGAGAGAACTTGTTTTGACGGAAAACAAGAAAAATGAGTTTGAATCCCTTCGAATGTTGTACAAAATGGACAATTTCAGGTAGAACCATTAAGTAATCTTAGCTGCAATGAGTTGAAGGAAAAAATGATGAAAAATGAAATATACAAGGAATTTCTGACTCAAACCCTGAACATAATGCCTCCAGGTGAGAATAAATCACATTTTAGAATTCTTCCTTGACGGGGAGCGGGACATTGGAAGTATAATTTCCCGTTACAACACGTTGAAGGAAACTAACGACTTTTTACTGAAACACAGTGTCGAAATAGGGAATAAGGTAGACTCTATTATATAGGCAGTTGGAGGAGAAAAGATTGGAGTTTGAGGAGATGAGGAAAAGCCACGAAAATATGAAAATATCAATTTTAAGTAAAATAAATCACTGCAGAATGAATATTACGTGCAGAAAGAAATTAATGACGACTTTATGCTAAAGTGTTTGAGAAGGAACAGTATAGAGAGGGATCGTCAAGTTCTGTTCAGTAAAATATTCATGGTCATCAACTCCCTCACGGAAAGTTGTGCCTCGTTCTTGGGAGAAAGCTCATACGCAAGCAAACTGGATACTTACCAAGAGAAATTGATTTTTGTTGAGGTTTTGTTTAATCATTTTTGTGAGAAGTTTATTACTGACAAGTCGTACGTTTGTCAGTTGGCGGAGGACAGCATTTCAACGATGAAGGCAAAACACAACTAAGCTAACTAATGACTACTAATAATGAGCCATATTGAATGCATATTATTAATCGACCACAATAATTAATATTTCTTAAATTATTTCTTAAAATACCATGAAATCGATGGGAATAAAGAGATTGATTAGAGGCTGCTTTTCTTGAATTAGCAATTCATTGATTTATTATAAAATGATTACTTCAACTGCATAATAAAAATTATAGCAATAAAATTTATTGACAATGCTTGGTCGATATAATTTTGAATAATTGTTTGGCAACTGACCAGTTCTTTGCGCACTATTATTCGACCAAATTACGAAATCACCGATACAAGCACTATTTATAAACAGTTAGACCGATAATTGCAACATCAATGCCCAAGAAACACGACATTTACAAAGTGAATCAGCCTCTTATGAAATTAAAGACCAACAAAATCAGCAAACTCCCAATGATAACTGTATAACCAATCTATAACACTAAGAGGAATGATTCCACTAGTTCCGCATACTACTCTGAATATGCTAATCAAGTCATGAGTACTGTAATAGTAATCCTATAAACTTTACTAGTCAGCATGGAATTATGCTTTATCCAATCATTCACTAATCGATCATAGTTTTCCACAACTTATCGGGAGACCAAATGGAGCTAGAGACTACCAGCTCATTAAATGCGAAGTGAGGAACCTCAATATTCTTTAGATTTTCAAATCTGATAAATATCACTACAAAATAATTGAGTATTTGGGGAGAGGAACCTTCGGACAGGTCGCTATTGCATTCCAATATGAGAAAAACTGTTATGTAGCCTTAAAAGTGTTGAAAACTGACTATGTCAACCAAGGCAAGACTGAGGTACTGCTCATCTGCATACTAGATATCCTTTCTTAAACAAATAAGGACAAACACTCCCAATGATGACCACTTGATATCCTTTATTGACAGCTTCCTGCATTTTGGGCACGTTTGTATTGCATTCGAACTTCTCTCTCAAAATCTGTACGATTTCATGAAAATCAATTCCTTCACGCAAATTTCACTATGTGACGTTCGTGCTATAACATTTCAGGTGTATTTTATTTTATACTTTAGGTTTTAAAAGCATTAGTAAAATTATCTGAGTATGGGATCATCCATACTGATCTCAAGCCAGAGAATATCATGTTAGTGATCACCAAAAAAATATCCTTTTTGGATTAAAATCATTGACTTTGGGTCCGCAGTATCGGTCCCCAATATCAGGATTCCTTCCTATCTCCAATCACGATATTATAGGTTTTTATTTTCATTCATCCCAGAGCTCCGGAAATCATTTTGGGTTGTCCTTTTGAAAAACCTATTGACATGTGGTCTCTGGGCTGCATTATGGGGGAACTCATCACTGGATGGGCCATCTTCCCTGGTTCAAACCAATATGAACAAGTTTGATAAATTGTAACCAAGATTCGCTATATTATATCACTTGTCGGTATTCCAAGCGACGACATGCTCAATTCTGGGGTTCATACCAACAAGTTCTTTGTAAAGAAAACCACGTGGCAACTGATTGTAACACACTTTGCGTTAAATTTTAGGAGTCTGAGGAATATACAGCGAAAACTGGTTCAAGAGTTAAAAAATCACATTATTTAATAAAATTGTGCACATTCCGACAATTGGTTACTAATTTAGGTAATTTAGCTTACGAAATGTATTAAAAATATGAATAAATGTCCCTAATCGATACATATCTGACCGACGTGGACAATTTTATAGATGCTATTAAATTGGTCCTAACTTTGGATCCAGCAAGGAGACTCACTCCTGAAGAAGCCCTTAATCACCCCTTTTGGAATTTTATAAACTCAATGAGTCGCAATAATATTTGGTGCTTGTACTAATTACTGACAGGTTTACTCAGAGTTGCAATTCCATGTATTCGTCCATGGCCTGGACTCCATTTCGTCCACAGCAATCATGCAACGACCAAAATTATATTCATAATTATTTATTGGTTTCATTTATTAAATAAATTTAGATAAATCCAATGGAATATTATTATGACACCAATAATGAGGATTCACTCTCTTGTAATTCAGGACTTAACTATGACAAATATACTGATCCATATTTTATAAATCTTGCAGATTAATATATTTTTATAATTTATTAGGCACATTGTAGTGGTAAATTCTCAGTCTTGGTCTAACCGTTTCCCCACATTCTCCTGACGATCTGTAGGGAAATAAGCCGAAAAGTTATTTCTTGTCAACTTTTTTGCAAACTTTTCAATGTAAATTTAGGATTTGGAATAAAGAATCTATCAGCACGAGAATCTTTAATAAAATCCATACAGTAGTCGTTATGTTCAGAATATCTTTATCGGGAGGATATCGATCACAAGGGACACATGTGATTGTCACTTTATTGGCAATCAAACCACATTAATTAAAACACTTAAACCTGCTAGAAAGGGCACTTGGATACGATATCACAGACCTTCAACCTTCTAAGCAAACTATAGAGCCATCCAAAATGATTTCGTTTGTTGGTATAAAACCTCAATCATTCTTATCTCCATAGAATGCAGCATTATTTTTGTATCTCCATAGATAAGAATCGCATTTTTCCACTACAATTATTAAAGCAGCACACGTAAAACCATAAAAGCTATTGTTTTACACGTGTGACGTTGGGAATAATCAAACTACCTTGCATGGTCGTGTGGGATCTCCGTCAAGACGTAGAGATGTTTTCCAAATTTGACTTACTTGATATCAGCATCAACTATCCCAGGAAGCGTTTACTCGTGGTTGTCCACAGAAACGTGCCCTAATATTTACAAAGTACTCCTCCATCGCTATATTATGGGGTACTCCCTATGAGACTTCAAATATATTATTCTTCAATATAAACCGTATTTTGTTTTTCTTTTATAAGTTTTAGAAACAGCAATGTTTGAATAAATTCTCTAAAGAGTGATTTAGTTCGGAACTATCGTAACAGCTTGACTAGTGATCCTCAGAGTTCTTTCAATTTTGGAATGGACGAGGTTTAATCTCGAATATTACGTGCACGATTCTTCCTTTGTTCAGATCTTAGGGTTTCTAATATCTCTCATAACCTGGTCCACGATCACGACAGGAAGTTTCATCTATCATTAAGTACATATTGTGTGAAATGTTACCACCTCAACATTCCAACCAATTAACCATTAATATTTCCAACAATATTAGTTATTAATATGAATCTGATCTTTTCTTTTCGTCAGCTATAGAAGCCAGTGATTTCAAACAAAACCCATTCTTCTTCAATTCTGCCGAAAGAGTAGCTCGTGGGTACAGAAAAACAGCATCAGAAAAACCTCGTGCACATGTTGTGGACTACCAATATAGGTTGTTCTATTATCTTTAGTATTCAATAATCAATGAATGATTTTTTATTATCACTGAAATTCAGTGAGGTTAAATGTGGGGGACAGTTCAAGTGACATGGGTTCTGCCTCGAATAGGTTGAACTCCTCACTGGATCTCCTTTCAATCAGTAAACTTGACATAAGCTTGGTGTGTTAATGTCATCAGCATGTGACCGAAAATCATGTGATATCTTGTAGTGGGGATAGGGATGTCATCAAGGAATAATGAACTCACGTTTGGACCTTCTATCATAAGTAAATAGAGTAAATCGCAAATTAGACGACACTGACAGCATGCATCCGGGTAATATATGGTTAGGTCGTTCGCACGTGATGAGAACCATGGATCATATCATCAAAAAATTTGAACAACATGAGTGACAGGGAAAACCTTGTTATTCGGTAATAGCCAAGATCTTGTCCGCTTTACAGTGTTACCTTTGACAGAGAACTCCTCATGTAGCTCGGAAATTCTTGATGTTCTTTTTGCATTAAAACCGTTTGTAATAAACTGGGAAAAGGATTTCAGGTGAGTGGTGGTTGACCGCCATTTCTAAAACATTGCTGTAAAGCAGACATTAATACAGCAGGGGAAGTCAATTTTAGTAGAAGTTTCTCTAACACTTTCGACATAATCCATGTTAGAGACACTGAGCGATATAGAGATCATCTTTCGAGTTACCAATTTTCAGCCTCGGCGTGATACATGAGTTCTTCCAGATGTTCTAAATGAGTTGATAGTCTTCACCTTGAATCTCTGGATCTTTTTTAAGGAATTTCATTACCCAGTGAGAGCCAAGATGATTGAGGTTTGTTGAAACAGCATCTTTGCCACCTAGTGGAAGGAAAAAATTATAAATCAGATAATCTTTCGTCCACTCAAGTCCCAAAATCAACGCAGTCCGTATTCAAATAATCTTTGAATATTGAGGAAAATCGAAAGACATAAAAAGACCTTTTGGGGACACCCAATGAAAAATATTTACCAAAGAGGGGCCATCTAGGCAAAATCAACAGAGAAAGAACTAGATCGAATAATAACAGCCTTTTCACGAGAGCCATATATTTATAGCTCCGCATAAACAGAGCACACACTTTATTTAAGTAAAGAACAGTTAATTTTTAACTAATCGTAGAACCAAGGAATGATCTTCACTTTTTTTCTTGTGTGTGGGTCCTTTCTAGACTATCCAGTTCCGTAGTGAGTATCCACTGATGACGGCGTCACTCGTCAAACCCTTTTAGCATCGTATAACCAAGTATTGTCCCAGGTAGTATAGGCACCCAATAGATACGTCGTATCTCTCCAGGTCGTCACAGAGAATCTTCCTCGACCAGGTCGTAGATAAGCCTCTAGCATTGAACGTAAGGACCTTTAGACGAAATGCATCCTTTTGTATCCATTGCCTTTTAGACATTTTTCTCAATTGTGATTATTATTATTATAAGCACTTATCGCTATGTCATAGGACTTGACAAAGCATGTGCAACACGAGTTAGCAAATCACTGGTTAGTTTCATCCACTTCCAAATTATAACGTCTATAGTTGGGTTCTGTGGTTTCAATGTGCTTCCGTTTCGTTCTTTGTAGTACCATAAATCTTTTAGAGAAAGTCTAGCAATAACCATTTTGTGGTCGCTGTCGATAATCGATCCACCATAAGCTCGTGCATCAAGTATAATTCCTCGATCTTTTTGCTTGCATATGATATAGTCGACCTGGTTGTACATATTTATCACTCGCCCTTCGGGTTTGTTCTGTGTCCCGACCACGTAGATCTATGTCTGGCTGGATGCATAAAGGCTGTATTGCATAAAAATATGTTGTTCGTTTGACAGAAGTTAGCTAGTAGAGTTCCCGGGAGATTTCTTTTCCCCCTACCATGCCTTCCCATGAATGTCTCATCGGTCGTAACCTGGGTGCCAGCTTTCGCATTTAGGTCTCCTGCGATCATTACTAGTGTTGAGAGAGCATACATGGAGAAAACGGCAGAAAGACTGGTGTAAAAGTCATCAATCACATCAGGGTTTTTATTAAGCCATCCACTGTGAGGGGCGTACACGTTTATTATAGTTAGATATTTCTTCGACGGGTTGAGGTCATCCAGTTTCAATTGTAACACCCCGATTCTATCATTCACATGTAATATCGTCAGACTCTCTTGGATAGATCATTCCTGACTGCAAATCCTAGCCCATAGTGCTTGTTTCCACCTGGAAGGAAGATTAGTCGAAAGTCCCCATGTTGTTCTTCGATCCCGTTTATAAGTTTGGTCTCCTGAAGGCAGGCGATTGAAATCTTGTATTTTGAAAGATCCTCGACCAGTTCCTTCCGTTTCCAAACGCTAGAGAGTCCCCTGACGTTAAACGTGAAAGGGAGAAGTCCAATGGCTTGATACTGTGTTTTCCAGACATTGAGATCAAGAGCCACGTCACCAGCTGCGATCCAATCAAGAAACGAGACACGTCAACACCTCACCAAAAATATTTTAAATTATCAGTATTAATATATTTTAATTTATCAGTATTAATATATTTTAATTTAAATTCTAAATTTATCATGTTTGTTGTGACTGCAAATCTTCTTAGATTAAATAATCATAAAGCTATAAAATATTTATTAGTAAATAAGAGTGCTTGGTGTGTCAACTCTTATGGAGGAATTGAATCACTGAATATGACCAACTTCCCAGTCCTTCGAGTTTATCGAACTAATGAAGTCATTGTTCGAGTCCATGCTGCTAGTGTAAATCCTATTGATTTAATGATGATTGGTTACCATTTAATGTTAAAATAGAGGGATACGGTAGACGTATATCCAAAATTGTTACTTTTCTTCAAAATACTGGTAAGATATTTCCCCGTTCGATATTTCCACTTGTCCCTGGAAGGGACTTTAGTGGTGTTGTCACTAGCGTTGGTCAGTGCTGCTCAAAGTTTAAAGTTGGCGACCGAGTATGGGGATCTCTCGGTGTATTTAAACCAATGGGATCTCACTCCACATTTATAAAAGTGAAGGATTCTGAGGCAAGAGATTTGCTAATTTTTTAGTTATCACACCGTCCTAATAGTATTACTGACGTGGAAGCTGCAGCTATTCCTTTTGTAGCCAATACATTCTTTGGGAGTTTAGGATTTATTGGGATATCCTTTTACGACTTAGTTGGGTCAAATTTACGGTGTCTTGTGCTTGGTTCATCTGGGGGTGTTGGTTCGTTTGCAGTACAGTATCTGAAGTTTGCTCTCAGTGGTGGATCTATAGTTGCTACGTGTAAAAGCCATGCTATTGACTTTGTGACCTCCCTAAATGCTGATTTTGTCGTTGATTCCTCTAAAGATGACTACATTGATGAAATAAACTATCTTGGGGGTGATGGTTATGATTTGGTGCTTAACTTTCTTCCTACAACTGATGATGATTTCCTTAAGAAAATCAAATGCAGTAGAAATGGAAAATTTGTGTCAACAAGTTCTCCGTTTATACATAATTTCGAGTCACGTGGACTGACGGGTCTTCCTGAAGTGATGGTAGATCCCTTCAAAAGATACTTAACTGATAAAAAATATATATATGGTTTCTTCAAATCCGATGTTAAAGCCCTCGACTACATTGGGATGTTAATTGACGACAACAAAGTGACCATTGTGTATAATTAAGATTATTAGTACGGTTGACTCTGTGTATGATTTTGATTCACTACCTACTGCGTACCATCGACTCAAGGAGGGAGGAGTATTGGGAAAGGTCGTTATTAATATTAAATGATATATTCTTCATTTTATATTTTTTATTTAAGAAACTCACGACTGCAAAGAAAAAAAGTGCTAACTAGTTAAGTGATCCAAACTTATAGTACCTCAGATCTAGTGGTGTTCTTCTTAAGGACTGATCGGGATTCCTCAGCAAGAGTAGGTTTTTTCCCAAATGGGCTTCAGAAAAAAACCCAGGAAACCCTACCGTTGTTTCTGATTGATTCCTCTAAAGGAGATACTCTTTCGTTGATTAACTATGTAAGCTAGTTAACCCCAGCTCGCTAACTTGTATGAGGTCAGCTGTTCTGAAGCGAACAGCAGATAGAACTGGACGCATCCACAAGTCTCTGATACTCTACGGAGGGCTTGGGTAACAGAAAGTTTCGCACATCATCATCGAAAGGTAGTTCGAAGAAGGCAGTCTGGAGCCCGATTCGTCGCTGAGAAATAATTTTTTTGAAATCAAGAGTACGTCTCAGTCTTCAGACTGAATGATTGAAGGATTATTCAAGTCGGTTTACATGGTCTGGTGGAGGAGGTGGAATGCTTTAAACGGCAGCAGTGTTATGAATTGGCCAGATTCAAGAAAATGTTTATGTAATCAAGCTGGGACGACTGGCTACACTAATAAACCTCGACGCACATGAGTTAATTTTCTTAACATTAATTTTCAATTTTCTCAACATTTGTGCTGGCTAGGGATGCTGAGTTTAATGATCTTTTGAATTTGAAAAGGTTCAATTTTAGTGCTAATGCATTGAATACATTGAAAGTCAGTCATCAGTGTGTCAAAGGTCACTCCAAGAATCTTGACTGAGTTCTTGCATGGGATTTATTTTCTTTTCAATCATAATTGGGGAATAATTTTAATTTTATGTTGTAATTTGTTGGTAGCTGTCAAAACAAGTTTGTCTTTCTTGCTAAAATAATTTTAAAAAAGTTAAAAATTTTGATTTTATTAAATATTATAAATAAAATTATTTAATTTATTAATAAAAAATATTTGTTTCTTGTTGTGTAATGAAACCTCCAACCCTCCTTCCAACTCACTATGATGCTTTAAATACTCTATATTTAATAAAAAGAAAGTCAAAGACTTGATAGACTCAGTTGATATGAATATAACTCTTGATCCTGAAGCACAAACAGTTATTGGTATATAATGAGTCAGGCTATCTTGGATGCTACTAGTGACTTTATTGACAGCATTGTGAGTGGATCTTCTAAGATTGCTAATCACAGAAAGTCCCCACTTGTGGAACCTAAGGATATTAACTTTTACTTGGATCGTGTATGGAGAATGTACATTCCTGACGTTGTGTTTTTGGATGACTTTCGTGCTGCAAAAAGACCTCGGAGAATGGATATTCATAATCAGAGGATGAATTTTATTAGAAAAAATATTAATAAATAACTTTTATATCTGATATTCTTTATTATTTATTCACACTTAAAATGGAGGCAACGGTGGTTAGCACCATAATAATAGCTGATAGGCGAACTTGGACCAATACCTCCATTGTTTGGAAACGCCTGGCCGACATTCAAAAGGATCCAACTATTCTTTCCACCGGGAGACACGTTCTGGAACCAACATCAGTCCCCTTGACAACGTCCTCTGGTTAACTGTTCTTTGTTTAAGGTTCTGCTGGAGCAGGTCAAGATCAATGAATTAGTTAGTTTGGATTTACCCCCGGTCTTTGTAATAACTTTATTTATTTTAGGGTATCTGTAGATGCTTGCATTACATAATCCTCAGGGTTTCGTCCACTATTGAACTTGATACTGAGCAGTTTGGGATGATAACTGCGATATGCATACGTAGTTTCTTTGGAGAGGAAGCTTGGTCATAGCTTGATACCAGTGGCCATCCTCTTCTAATAAACTCAATTTCTTGGAATGATCTAGGTCTTCTATATGATGGAACAATAATCTGAGACGGTAGCACTCATAATTCTTTGGATGTATTACATGTACTCTTCTGAGTGCTTCACATTGTTTTATATCCTGGAGTCTTCAATCGGACTTTCACGTACTCTCCTTTAAAATTACTTTTAGTTTCCCAGCTATAAAACTTTGGTGCTTCTGTGTACTACAGTGCTGTATTTCGCAGATTTTCTATCTTTTGACGAATGTTTTTCAGTAAATTTATTTTCCAGATGAAGGGCCAAATGGATTCAGCGCATAACTCGATGTAACCTTATGTTCCCCTTTTTAACAGAACTTGCTTTATGGAGTCGAACACGACAGACTCAACAGATTCAATAACTATAGGAAGATAGATTAGTTTCAAGAACTTTAGACAAAGAAGTAGTTAGAGGACCCTCATCACAAATACATTTGATAGATGAGGCCACTTTAAAAGGCTGCTTATTCCTTTCCCAATTTTATACTCACCCCAACTCTCGTACACTCAACGACATAAGCTGAGGAAACCTTTTGAGACGATTCCGATCGATGGACTCGAACTCTTTGGAAGTCATCAGAGAATCTAATGAAATCATCAGCTTGAGTATGAGAACTCAAGTCCAGTGAGATAGCGACACCAGGTCAGTCTCCTCAACAAAAAAGTCAATCTCACCAATTCTTGAGAACACTAAAACAGATTAAATTAGGAATTCTACTCCAGATACACACGCTGTGATCAGTTTCAAAAACATTCTCGAAACATCTGGATATTAAGGCGTTCTCCCAGAAGAAACCATACCATAAGCTATTATCAGAAAAAGCAGGTTTTAGAAGTTATTGCTGGATCAAAGAGTTAACGGATTTGCGGCCCTGACAGAGTATCTTCGGCGACCTCATGCGAATTTTTAACTTGTATGTAAACTGCAATATTATCCCCAAAATCTGGAAAAAACTAACCTTCACTCTATTTAAAGTACGTGAAAACTAGTACTCTGCTATTACTGCATCTCTTCCTCAACCTAGATTCAGGCACGGTTTTTTGTTATAAGATCAACCACAATACAACGTTGTCACAATTTATTGTCGATAGTTTTAATGTTGCTCCACCTCACATGCGTACAATGATGGTCTCAGTTGTCATTAATAAAGGATTCAACACAGTTTCAAGGAAACTTCTCATTGGAAAGATTTTCAGCTCAAATATACACTCAAACTTAAGCCCAACTCAGTCCTCAGGATGTGCCCGAATAGTCTCCGAGTAGACACCATCATCTCCAGACTTATTGGCATACACCACATTTCTTATAGATTGCTTCGCACAAGATCTTAGTCAGTCATTTCTGTTATTTGTCTCAGTTGATTCATGTGGAAAGAATCGAGCCTCTCCATTCTTTCTTTTGAGGTAGTCCAGGTCTTAGCGTTGTATACTTTGACAAACGAGTTGTACAACAGTGGTTTGATACTGATCCTTTTGTTTAAGCCATAAATTATCTATTTTATGCATAGTCCATTAGCCTAGGTTTTTCTTTGAATAATACCCTCACTTTCTCTCTTCAAGAGTGTCACTCATTCTTATTATTTCCGTGAATTCTGATTTGTCTCTGTCTACAGTTAAAAACTATTCCCAAGTAGATCTGGGGTTTTTTTTCAAAATGGATGTTCCAAGAGCGCTCTTTCTTCAGAAATTAGGTTACATTATCTGCATAAATCACTTCTATTTATCCTTGGTATTGCGATTGGAGTTCCCTCATAGCTACTTCTAAATAAATCGCACACATTAGAGTGAGAGTCTCCTTGAGTCTGTTAGTGGATCTTTTGATTCGCACCAGCACAATATTTGCCATAACTTACCGTAAAAAATTTAGTATTGTAACAGGTCATAAGTTTTTTAGCGGTCCCCTAGCATTATTAGTTTTTATATTTAATAATCATGTCCTCAAAAGGTGAAGAGCAATTGGTGGAAAACATGGTAGCATTGCTATTTTCCGTATACGTGCAGCAACAATTCTTGGTTAATATTGGTCCGTGGCTCCCGTTGTTGAGTTTACGACATTTTACTTTTTTTAGGAGTAATTACTTTAACTCGAAAACCACGACATTTTACTTTAACTCGAAAACCAATGGATGGGGGACTCGACTCTTTTCATAGAAAGCAACTTCGGTCACTCTTGGGACTAAAGAGGCCATTGGGTATAAGGAGTGAAGTATTGTACAAAGATCTCCTCTGGACCTCTGAACACCTTGAAGAAGACGCACTGGAAACTGTTTGGTAATATTTAATGAATGGAGAGTGACAAGACAGTAAACATCATCATGCAAGAATTCTTCGAAACACCTGGGGAAAAGATCCTAGGTCAGCCACGCAAAAAACTTCTCCAAGTCCTGAATGGTAACCTTAGACCAGTGAACAGAACAGTAAGGGACGGTGAAGACCTCAGTTGTCTGCAGAGGCTGGCGTCGAACAGGAGAGGTTCAGAGAGACTAGTATCGAGGATCATGCAGACACGGCGCAAATATAATTATTGAGAAACTGAAGTAATATTAACATTGAAGAGCTTCTCGGAATAAACCTCAGGGTATTGCTGTCATCATTTGTGGATTATCTTTTAGTTGGTTTACTTCATGAATTAGAGATAATAATTAATATTGAAAAAGCTTCAGTTTATTATCACTCTAATATGCTTTCTCCCACCTTGAAGGGTTTTTCTTATGCTGCATCAGTCGCATTTGATTTTCTCAGAGGTTTCGAAAGCGAAATTATTATTATTATTATTAATCCCAGGTTTACCATTGTAAGCCCAGCACAAACAGTCATAACTAACTAATCCAAGGAAGGAACCAAAGGGAGAAACATCTGCTTGTGCCGACCAAATCCATCTTCCAATATTCATTACAGGCTTCCGGTTCCGAAGAGAGGTGGGGAAGTAGGTCCGCCCTCTTCCATTTTTGTCCCACGTCCTACCGTCGCGGACATCACTTCAATCTTTAACGGAATAGTTTTCATAATGCAGTCTTCAGAGGATTTGGTCGAAAGCGAAATGGAAAAAATTTATATGGGCTGAGTATTTCTTGAAAGGGTGGACACCTGTTTAATCAACCATGACCCCATAACGACGCATATGAGGTTCGCAAATGTCGAGCCTGAGACACAATCTAACACGATATTGATAGTTTCAATGACCAACAAAGTTTCGACTCCCGAGAATAACTAAACGTTGAGCCAATATCAGCTATTCCCCAATGCACACCGCCCGGAGAAAAGCGAGTACTTGGAAACGTAAAAATCAAGTCTCCCCAACAGAGTCCGGTCTTAGGATATGTCCTATTCAAACAGAGATATCAAGGAGTAACTTAAGCAAAGACAAATAGGCAGGAAGTAGAACATTCTTATCCGATCAGAGATTTTACTACAGTCACTTCAACTAAACGTAACAAACTTGAATAAACGCCCATATCATTTAATAAGTAAACGACGATGCTTTTATAAAGAGTAACGTCGTCATAAGTGACTGCTTCACCTCGGAACCGAATCGTTACAAAGAATTCACACGCAGCAAAAGAAGGTAAGAACATCCGTTGACTCCTTTTCTAAGATGAGTTATCATAAGTATTCTATATTCTAATAAAGTGTACTCTCAAGAAAAGTGCCGTTTATCTTAAATTAAATAAAAAAATAACAAAATAGAAAAAAATATTAAAATCAATCAGTATTCAAGACCTTCTTATTAGTACTAAATAAAGAATCTCCACGAGTGACTGGAGTTTGTCTCCTCACACTAGAGCTAGATGACATATTATTCATTAACAAATTCCTGGCTGCAGGAGAAAAGGACTCAATCGAAAACCTTGAAGAACTTTTTCTTGTACTAATCAATTAATACACAATTTACGAGTTAATAGAGCTCAGTACACGTTTCTTTTCTTCTCATCAGCGGCCTTTCGTGCCAATTCAAACCCAATTTTATCCCTTTGTGGTACATCAGGAATCTATGTTGGACCAAACAAAGACCTTAAATTGACTGACAGGAGTCATTTGAGCAAGTGTCATTGGGGTTCCATCAATTTCACCCCAACATAAGATAGGAGACTGTTCAACGCCTAAAATAGCAACAGATCGGAAAACCTGGTACTGGAGAAGGAGTTGGAATATATCCTCCACGTACGGCTCCTTCATTAATGGCAATTTCCTTTCCATCAGGACCAATTCTTCCCGAGAGCACAGTTTTATCGGCAAATCTGCTTTCAATGTTCATAAGTCGACGATTTTGTAGGTTGAGAAACTCAGCACTCAAACGGGTTGCCTTTTTGTTTATTCTTTGTCTGCATTTTTCAAGACGAGACTTTTCTTCAGCGTTCATTTCAGTCCCTTCGGGAACAAAATGAGACAGTTTGTAATTTTTGGTAGTTCATCTCCAGTAACGTGCAGGATAGCCAGATTTCTGTCTTTGTTTAAGTTTGATTTCTCCACCATCGACGCGAAAACAATGTTGTCTTCACTTTGATTATTAGCAAAATAATCGTCCAGTCCAATGACTGATTTATTATGGACTTTTGGCTGAAAACTGCCTGGATCTGTCATTAGGGAGGTTATTTCTTGTGTATCTTTTATATCTGCAGGAGTATGAATGTAGGTAGATGATTCATTAGGAATTTCCTGTCCTGGAAAGTAATCTCGTCGTATTATCTGTCCAATTTCCTTTAAATTACTTTATTTAATATACCTTAATGTAAGTTTCCTCGTCCTTTATATTTACCATTTGTGCACCACAACAAACCTAACTTGTTAATTGTGTAAATTTTAATTAAATTTATTATTTACTATATTAATTAAATATAATTAAATCAATTATTTTTTTGTTGAAAATAAGATTCTTTTGAAAATAAAAATCTAAGAAACCCAAGCTCAATTGTAAGGGTTTAAAATGGTGTGTTATCTCTGTTTTGTTACCGTAGAAAATGAATACAACTTAATATGTCACGAGCCTAGGGTGTTACCGAGCCTAGGTGGTTACACTTCGCTTATTTTTCGATAAAGATTAAAAATTAATTTATCGCTTGAGATAAATAAAGAAAATTAAATTTTTTATTAAACAAAAACAGCATAGGGGATTAGTGTCTATCAGGGATGTAGTTTTTATGTATTATAAAAAAATAACCCTTAAGACTGCCTTTTGATACTCCCCTGGCACAGGCGTAAATTTAAGAAATTGCCAAGATATTATGAATACACTCCTAATCTTGTCCAAAAGAAGAGGTTGTGATTCCTCTAAAGATCTGAAACCAATTACATGTCTGTCCAACTTACAAAAAATGTGAAAGACGTCAACCAGCAAAATGGAAATAATCTATCTTCCACGTGGATAAACGTAAAGAAAGGTTATGATTTGGTAGATCACTCTGGACCTCTTTGTGAGTTTCATTAATCGTAAAGATGAAGGAAGTATACTTCTCTGAAAGTGCTGCTTTTGAACATAATGCTGATAATCTGCTACGATAACTCCTTAATGCAGGAGTTCCCAACTTTTTAGAGCTCGCATCCCCACCGCCTTCTTCTTTCTTCCTTTTCTTCTTAGCTGAAGATGCCATTCTAAATGGGGTCAGTTTGTGGAGTGCTTTATAAAGACAATATAACTGATTCCACGAAATACAATTTATCAAAATTTGTTAAAATTATTGCGACTGAACTCGGAGGAATGCTTGCCAGGAAAAAAAGGGATCAGCGAGAAGGGTTCTGGCTGAGACAAAAGATTGAAATGGCCATACTCCGAGGGAACTCATTCACGATTCACGCAGCAGGCTTCCTCAATAACATTTGTTTCTTTGTTAAATAATTGTCTTAAAAAATTATTGCCATCAATCAATTTCATTATCATGTTATGGACATAAGTGTCAGTGCTCACACGTGGAAGCACGCACTTTTAGGACAGTATCGTTGTTCTGGGAACATTCGTATACAAGGGTGAGCGAATAGTTTAAGCGTCTGAACGTCTTCTGACCACGTAAAAAACTCATAACCACAACCTGTCAATTTGAGCCGTTGACAGATATCCACTGCTTTTCTCTTGTGGTCTCATTTAAATGACGGGAGGATAAGCGTCCAATGTTTGACATGTCTGCTCTAGGTAGTAAGTCGAACCCCTTTTTTGTTATCGACGGTGAAGACTCTCTTACTTATTTCAAAGTTAGGAATCACCTATTAGGTTGAGTTGAATTATTTTTTAAAGTCTTCATTGATAATAGGAGATAACGTTGTATGAATTCTGATCTTTAAACCAGAATCGATTTCCCATTGAAGGTCGACCTCAAATCAGCCTAGATACATAGTTAGTTCGATGCTTTGTATCTTAAACTTAAATTTCCGTCCTGAGAATAGATATTTCATAAGATTTCTTTAAAACAGCTTGTGGCGTCCCCTAATGATACTCGTTATCCGATATTAAAAGACTTCCTAAATAAACTTCGACCTAATAGCATGATATCCACCCAGGCGATATGGACTTGGCCTGCGAGGACTCCTCTCTGCATCCCGGGACGAGTGTATAATAATGATGCCCCTTAACTACCTTAATCGTGAATTATGTTGTCATACATGAGGATAAATAAAAGATCAAGTAAGAGTGAGATGTATTATTATTTAATTTATAAAATAATAAACAAAAAGTCACTTTCATGTCCAATCGCTCTATTGTTGTCACAAAGTCTCTATCACAGCTTCTTTCACCTCGCTGGTCAAGGAAATTCTTTTCAATGTTGATCAAAGATAAACTTGATGGGCGCTGACATCAAAGACCTCAATATTTGTATCTGTTTTAACTTTGAAAAAAAACGTTCACAACTAGCAATTGAGTAGCCAACTGGGAGTAATACTGTGAGCAACTGTGAGCAGTGTTCAAAGTTGGAAAAACATCCCATCCAAGCTCAATAAATGAAGTAGGAAATCCTTTGCATTTTTTGGAAAAGTTCTGCTTCCAGTACGGAAAAGTATAAGGCAGTCAACGATTTTTTCGAGAGAGAAGATGAGTAACAAAATTATGACAGTACGTTTCAAGTGCCTCAAAGTCTTCAGTTTTGTCATGGTTATCACTAGAAGTAGAACTTGACTATGATGAAAAAATCGAGAAAAAAATTTAGTATAACTTAATAAAGTGAACTCTATGGTTTGGATCTGGTACTTCCCTACAGCGTGCTGCCCCGGACGGCTTTTTCCTATGGCTCGGATCTAGTACCCCCTACAGCGTGCTGTCCCGGACGGCTCTTCATATTGTTTGGATCTGGTACCCCCTACAGCGTGTTGTCCCGGACGGCTCTTCCTATGCCCCCATCTAAAAGCTAGAAAACGATTATCTGAGACGTGATGTTCCGTCAGAGTGATTTGATATTTTAAACTTTTGTGTCCAGGAGCGTACTCGATGGTCAGAGCAATTATTTGATGATAAAATCTACTGATGAAGATCACAGGAAGCCTGATATGAGTTTCTGGGGTGCTAAGAATGATCAAGTCGTCAATGGAAGACAGGATATACTCACCACGATTGTGAGGATTATCACATAGATTCAGATCTCTGAGTCCACATAGTCTCTATAGGTTAGGAGTAAAGGTTGCCGAAAATAACCCCCGACGAGGAATACAGACATTTGAGAGTATAAAACGTCTCTACACTTATAGAGAAAGTTCAATAGAAATCATCCCCTTCACAGAGGGAAGACACAGCATGGGAGACATCAATGAATACAATATTGCTCCTGATATTGTTAGGAGTCCTCCACCAGATCTCATTACCCGATCCTTTTGGGGAAAAAGTATCCCGGAAAACAAAGAGTGAGGATAGACTTGGAAAGTTTAGGCTCTTGTATAAGTGCAATTTCCACCTCGAAGTTTGCAATAAAGATTACAGATTACTCGTTTACTGATAACTAAGGCAGAAATAATAGGACATTTTATTGATTAATTAACCCCGGATACACCGAGAAAGAAGTTGAAGTAAACAACTAATTAAGTGTATCCAGTTTCCACTTCTACAGAAATAGAGTGCATCCGGAATCAACATAAAAGGTAAAAGACGTCCATAGTTGCAGTTGTGGAAACCTCTCCAGTGGAGTGGAGGAGAGCAAATGATCCCTTTTCGTGCTAGCCTAGCACTGGGCGCCACCTAGACAGGTGGATCATATGACGCCACTCTATAGGAAGAAAGAGGAGAAACAGACGAACAAAACAGAAACTTCAACCAATTAGCCTACGAAGCACCACATGGCGCCACGCGGCTATTTTTGCTCAAGGACATTTGGCTGTGGCTGTTTGAGCGAATTTCGCTCGCAATTCTGAGAGGGAACAGCCACGAAGTGAGGGCGGCAGCTAACTAATGTTTTGTCCTTATCATTTTATTAACAACATAAAAATATAAAGAGGACATTTTAAAAACAAAATAGTACAGTTAGGACATTTTAAGAAAAATAGGACAATTTTATTATTTTTTTATTTTTTAATATTTTGCATTTTTATCGTTTAACTGTAAACAAAATATCACAGATACTTAATCTGGGCTTTAAATTATTCAAAAAATAACAAATCTAAGAAATCATTTTAGGACAATTTATATAAAATTAACAAAAAACTATCAATTGTTAGAGAAATTATCTTTGGACGAGACTCAATCAAAGAGTCATGGAGGAACTGATGTACCACTCCGATCAGAGAATGAGAGATTTTGCCACAATTTTGATAAAGGTATTCGAGGATGTTCTACAAAAACGGGAAATTAACATTCTAGATAATCTTCCTACTTTCTTCTATTCTTTCCAAGCTCTGAGATTGCAGTGGAAAATGGTCTGAAATATTTGGGATCCGTTCAAAGTAAAAAACTGAGTCAATAATGCACTTTTCAGGATAATAGAAATTTTTCAATGGAACAAAGAAACTGGAATTGATAACCCACGTGAATATATTGAGGAATGGATTTTTTTGGAATCAATGCTCATCATTTGGTTGGCTTACTTGAAGAAGATGCTTGAAAGGTATGCTTCGATAAAATACGATTAAATTGCCTTATTTATTTTTGTGACTCAAATAATGACAGTTCTTCTGTTTTTCGATTTAAAAATCAAAGCGAAATCTTTCTAAACACCCATTAAGACATTGAGCTGATTTCATTTAAATTCTCGAAAAATATTTATTAGTTTTATTTTACCAAAAAGTGAACGGTTTCTTGGAAAAGCATATTTTATTTAAATAAGTTTTGCATGAACAGCACGAATGGATTTTTCACTGGATGGTCGTTTTTCAGGTGGTGATAATGAAAACTCAGATAACTCGTCCTCTAAGTAAGCATTAAATATGAAATTTAAGCAAAAATAGAATTACTGAGATGGTCCTCGAACGACTCAGTTCAAATTCTCCTGACAGAAAGTCATTCTTATTTTATGAAGATTAACAGTCGTGAAAATTTTAAATAAAATTATTTTTTCTTAATTTGAGATAAATTTCAGGCTGCTCTTGAACAGATTCTCTAAGGTATATCACTCAAAACATTTAGTTGCGATTTGAAGGCGTTCATTTTGAATAGGAGTTATTCCAAGTGTTTTGGAACGAAACCGTTACATGATAGCTTCCCCTTTATATATTGTTACACTACCAAAACTGATTCTCTAAAAAAATCTCTCAGATTATTAGATTTATTTACTAAACACTGTGGCAAAACCAAGAGCGAAGGGAAGTAACTATGCTGTATCAATCGGGGAAGACCAGTGCGTCCGCAGCCCGAAGCAGCTGGTATTCTGACTGATTAAGTTAATTTTCAGGCAAGGGCATATATTTCGCCTACATACTTAATTTCAGTCGCAATAATTGTTTTCAGCGTAAGTTGTTGATCCAGGTGGCGGAAGGGAACTCTGACAATTGGACTGAATTAAAGTACATTAAACTAAATGTAAATAAAAATATGCGAATAAATTCTATTCATTGTTTTAATTTCAAACTTCAAGTGTATCTAATTTATATACCAAGTAGGTTAGTGGTAGGGACTCATGACGATAATAATGGTCCTTGGAGTTATTTCCGCACTTGTCACTTGATCAAATTTTTATTTTTCTTTCCTTTTCTCTTTATATTTCCTTGTTCTACTACAATGGTGTCATGTGATCAATCAATATATTAGATTAAATTAGATATTCTCTTCCTTGATGGAGTTATTTGTGTGTCCGTCTGATGACTCCGTTGTCCTTTTCTTGTCTGTTTCAACTTAATTAATTCGAAAGATGGATTTTTCAGCAAAGGTCATTTCTCATCAACCCGATCCCACCCCTGAGGTAAAGTCTCCTTCTGACACGACACAGTTGTTGAAAGGGATCCTCTTCCTGATCCACCACACTAGTGAAGATTACCATTATGAAAAAAAGAATGAAATGAAATCCACAACAATATGACATGTGACGAAAATTGAAAAGGGTGGAGCTACTTCAATCTCTCTTCTGAAGCCTGTAATGTAATATTAAAGGATGGATTTGATCTGCACAAACAGGTGTTCTCTCTTGGGATCCTTCCTGGATTAATTAGTTATAACTGTGAAGAGCTTACCAAATGTTGTAAACCTTTAATAAATAAAAACCGACATGAAACTCATTTTCATTTGCCAATAATGCTAAACTATTTTCATTGTGTAAACCAAATTAAAAGTATGTCACCTCATCAATATCTAATTTTGCTGTTTATCCCGCTTAATTTATACGTATAAATATTTTTATTGGACAAATATTGAATTTAACTCTGGTTTTATAACAGTAAAGTTGAAATACGAGTCGATACATCACTACAAACGGATATACAAGTTAAAAATAACAAACCTGATATTTTCGTACACAATAAATCCAAAAACGAAATAATACTAATAGAAGTAGGGATCACTTCCCAAGATTTGCTAAAACATGTTGAAGTGGAAAACTCCACAAATACGACCTTCTGACAGGAGAACTAGCGCAAATTCACAAGACCAATGTGATAATAATTCCGATTGTTTTGACATGGGATGGAGTAGTAACAAAGTAGTACAAGTCCTATATGGAAAGACTCAACGTGGATGTCTCTAAAAGGGCATACATCCAATCAATGACGATTAAAAACTTTAGAGAGCATGATAATCAAGCATAGACATGGGCTGAAAGTTGATAACTATGATGATGAGGGTACAAGAGTGACAAATCATCTTATCTCAAGAGGCTCTGAACTGGGAAATGACGTAGAAGAGGAACCAAGAGAAACAGCTGTCTTGTCTAGTGATTTGCTCTCTCAAGTGGTATATGAGGGGAACAGTGAGGGTGATACAAAGGGCCAATGCCCAAAGAGGAGGAAGCATTCAGCTTGCATAGTGTTAATTAATTACAATTGATTTTCTTTATTCGATTTAAATTAAAAATCCAATGCCCCACTTAGAGGTTTCGATAATTTCCAAATTTGGAAATTCCCGCATAAAAATTATGCCATTTTCAGTTGTGGAAACCCCTCCAGTGGAGTGGGAAAGAGCAAATGATCTTTTTTCGTGCCGGCCTGGCACTGGGCGTCACCTAGACAGGTGGATCACATGACGCCACTCTAATAGGAAGAGACAAAAGGAACATACAAGAAAGCAGAAAACTTCAACCAATTAACCACGCAACACCACATGGCGCCACGCGGCTATTTTTGCTCAAGGACATTTGGCTGTGGCTGTTTGAGCGAATTTCGCTCGCAATTCTGAGAGGGAACAGCCACGCAGTGAGGACGGCAGCTAACTAATGTTTTGTCCTTATCATTTTATTAACAACATAATATAAAGAGGACATTTAAAAACAAAATAGTACAGTTAGGACATTTTAAGAAAAATAGGACAATTTTACAGTTAGGACTATTCCGTTAAAGATTGAAGTGATGTCCATGACGGTAGGACGTGGGACAAAAATGGAAGAGGGCGGACCTACTTCCCCACCTCTCTTCGGAACCGGAAGCCTGTAATGAATATTGGAATAATATTGATAAATAAAAATAATATTGATAAATAAAAAAGCCCCGAGGTAGCTCAGTGGTAGAGCGGGAGACTGTAGTTCTCTAGGTCCCCGGTTCGAATCCGGGCCTTGGGATTCTTTTATGTTATTAAGTTATCAAGTACTGAAGCTTAATTTTGGTTAGTTCTTAGTAAAATTTTGTATTACGCCCTCTATTGTTTTTCAGAATTCGACATAAATTGTCTGAATGGAGATTATTTAAATACGGTTTCAATAAGGAAATGAAGATGGGAGACAAAATTACAATTTCCACCGAGAACGTAGCAAAAAATCAGGTGAACTCTCCTTCAGCAGTCTTCGATGTTTGGACTTTCGGTCCAACTAGACTTATTTGGGTCTTCTCAAACAAGTGGAGGTTTGAGTGTCACAAGTATGACCTTCTTAGACTTATCAATAATAAGTATCCACAAAGTGATTCATAATTGACTAGTAGATTTATTTAATAACTCCGAGAAGGGATCACTAAAAAAGAAGCACTAGATTTGTATGCTTTTAGATTAATCATGAAGAATTCAACATTTTGGTAATTACAACGCCAACTGGCAAAAAATCGTAGAATGATTTCCCATCGAGCATTAACTGCAGATCACTCAAATTATCTATACCCTAAATCAACAAGCACTCTTGTGGGAGACATTTATTTGAGGAACCAGAGATCACCGAGAAAGAAAGTCAATCAGCCCTTTTTATAACATTAAATTTTTTATCCGCAAAGTAGCTAGTCAAATGCTTAGTTGATTGTATTTTTGAGGTCGTGACATATCCCTGACGCATTATGGGATAGTTCTAGTGCACAAAATTTCTTCATCTCCTTAATATATATGTACCTCTCATTCTACTTCATGGACTTAGTTTGGATACAAGGAAGCGAACGGAAATGCGAACTCTGGGATACATGGAAGCGTTGATGTACCAATTTCTCACTTCGAATTCCTTCTGGCTCAAACTCAAGTATCCTCATCATCCAGCAGGTTGCCAATCTTGGCACAAGAATAAATGTTCAGCCAAGAACTCAAGGTGCTTCTCTTTTTTAAAGACACGTCTCGAATACTCTTTCTGATTAGAGCAGCCCTCCGGAACAGGTCCTTCCACAAGTCCATTGGTCGAGATGGTTTCATAGATACATCCGTCCGGAAATAGATTTGCGGACCGTATCCATCAAATTCTTCGAAAAGCTATAAGAGGACAAATATGAACTTAAATGTCGCGTCCAAAGGTACGTAATTCCCAATTCCTCCCCAAAAACAGGCAACGTTGCCTAAAGCCATTCATAGTCATCGAAATATGTGTTTAAAATCGCTTCATAGTTGACTTAATTTTATTGTCAAGAACAGATAGGAGATCCTCTTCGTCATAACAGGGTGAACTTCGGAAGTTAAAAAGCAACCACCATGAGTTAAGAAGGGTAATATCCAAGTTCCCGTAACGCTAATCCATGACTTGATCAAAAATGCTCGCAACTCTCCTGCCAACGGAGTCGATGGCCGATGTATCCTCCACTTGAAACACTCGGACCTAACGGACTCAATGCTCTCAAGGCCATTTATGAATTCTCAATCAACTCATGTTTTATTCCTATGTTATGGATGAAATCGATAATTATCCATGTAATCAAAAATAACAAAGATTCCCCCTCCTCTTCCTCTTACAGACCTATTTCCCTTACCTCAGTTGAATCGAAGATTTTGGAAATAATAGTCTTGAAGGAGACTTTAGGACACCTTACTATTCCAAATTATAACATGGCTTTCGTCCCCTTCACTCAACAACCTCCCATCTCTCCACCTTGACACAGTTTATTGCAGACGGTTTTACTAATTTGAAATCTTGAGTGACAATTTTTATAACTGACTAAAGACAATTTAAACGCAGACTGAATATATACTTCAACAACGAACTTCTCCCAGTGGTTAAATATCCCAAATCTTCGGAGTCACGTTTGACACGTCATAAGTTTTAACAAACACGTTGAAGTACTTTGCATTAAAGCAAAACAAAAATTAAACATCCTCCAAATAATAGCTGGCTACTCGAACAGGCAACTAAGAAAACACACATGACCACAATCACAGGATTCCTTTTTTCAAATAGAAGATGGATCTAACTCGAGTTAATATAAAGACTATCAGAGAAAGTCAGGAGATAGGCCTGATTGATTATATTGCGAAGAAAACTTCACTCTATGCTGTTTAACAGTTACGGAGATGGGAACGTTGATCTGGTCGGGTCTTCGGAGTGGTTAACCAGTGGAAATAATACCCCGAGATCAGAAGACATGTATTGTCTGCTACATTAAATGAACTTGTTTTTTGATACTAATAATTCAGATTGCAGTCATTAGAAAAAGGCTAACAAATCAGTGGATCATTTGGTTACACGTTGTAGCCGAATGCTCAATGGTGACTATGTGAGGAGGCATAACAAAGTCACTCAGTTCAATCAGTTCCTTTCAGAATTGCAAGCAAAATTTCCTCAAACAGCCAGCGGCGTACGCGGAGATCTCCAGTGCATGAGGTGATCCAATTCCAAGACGTTTGAAAAACTCTAATGTAGAGGGTGAGTAGGATCCGGAAGTCTCCATAGCAAGGGGAACAAATTGGACATTATCGGGAAGGTCGCCGTATTTTTCGAGTTTAGGCCTTCTCTGCCTTGACGGCTGCAAAACAGGCCCTTGAAGTGCACTCGTAAGATTGTTCTGGGCGAACGTGTCTGTACGTGTCACGTTCCAAAAAGTGGCTTCCCGGCCTCAAAGGGAAATATGGTCATCCTGTCCGGTCGTTTCCTGTCACTTCTGCATAACCCGACTGGTTCAAGAATGGCCGAGTATCCAGCAGCATCTATAGCCGCTTGACAGTCTCATTCAGAGCTTTGTGCCTTGGATCTGCCAGCGCTCCTCTTGCAGGCGAGTGGGTGCAGGCCATATCAGTCTATCAGGATGCCACTCAGCACGGGTGAGGTACACATACTTTCAGTTCCAGCCACAGAGAGATAACACTTTTAACGCATTCATTATCCAGAAAGTGCCCAGAGCTCCATTGGGATGGCGTTTAGCCAAGCTCCGCTCGGGGAAGCAAAACAAGTGCGTCGGTGCTGATTGGCTGATTCCAGTAGGATTCCATATGATTTCCAACACAATAAATTGTCCATGTTTCGCTGGCAGTCATGTGAAGGAGGCAGGGGAAGTTAGTGGCATTCCAAGATTCTTGTGTGTGGATTATGTTTTGGTCAATTGAGAATTCGGGTAGTGTAGAATCCTCCTGACCAAAGGTTCACAGGCCTTGAGTGAAGAAGGTGTGCAGGAAGTGAAACGTTCAAAGTACGACGGATTCCAAGACCCCAAATCTAACTGGGAGTGTAGCTTGCTTATATGTAGCATCGTCGAATTTGACATTAAATATTTGCTCCGTGGAGCTGAGAAAGACAAATCAAAGAGCTCAAGCTTCTCCAGTTGGAATAGTACGGGCTCTCCTGAGTACATAGGCGATTCTTTAAATTTTAAGACTTCTTTTCATGAGGAATAATGATGAGTGTGAGTCAAGAGCTGTAATCTTCCAGCGATTCGCATAGGAGTTGTTTTTTGTCTAGGAAGACATGCTTCATCGCATTCTAGTGATCGGGGATCCAAGAAAAATCAATTTGTTTTCAGGGGTCGAAATCCCACCGGAAACAAGGAGTAAAATTTTGAACAATTGAAGAGAAGTCATCGTCAGCAAGACCACAGTTTGTTATTTCACATTTCGTTGTACTTAACTAAAGACCCACCTCGGATAACGCGGGATGAGTACTGTTAACTCCTGGAAGACCGTTTCCGGGGGACCTCCTAAGACAGCGTCATCGAGGTACCAGATGTTGAGTGGGCATCGAGAAAGCTTCGTATCCTCTCAATTCCGAGGGAGAACAGCAGTGGTCCGAGGGGGTCGCCCTGTTGAACACCTGAGGACGATGGAACTATGAAATCCCCGTGCAATAGTGATGAAGGTTTTCCGTATGAATAATTGACCAGTTCAAATATGTACGGACATCTTTCCTTGCAGGCCTCCAGAATGCAGTCTCATCTTAACCTGTTAAAAACGTTCTTGATATCCAGCTTTATCATACTGTGCTTTTTAAAGTCTTAAATGCTGCGGTTCCTGAATGTCTTGAACGGCTGCCTCACATCCAAGACGAACTCCGACTCCAACCTGACTGGGAAGTATGGATTTTGACAAGATTGACGTAGAAAATCTGGAAGCAATCTTGGCTGCTAATCTCCTGAAGGTGAATCCGACCGCGATCGGGCGGATACCACCTCCCTTCTTGTCGACTGCAATCAGACTAGCCGAAAACAATATGTCGTATCAAATCAGGCAAATGTCCAGATAATATCCTGTTCATAAGAGAAGTGAGTGAGTATGAAAGACGACTTGCTTGGTCTCCAATAGTCGGTGAAATAAGGTCTTTAAGATGGCCGGGCCTTAAGCCATCGAGACCTCCACAGCTACTTGGTGCAAAGTTCCATAACGCCGTGATGACATCATCAGGCGACGTGGACAAAGGGGTCACTTCTGAAGCAGTGGCGTAGGTCATTCGTTGTCCAATATAATCTTGTAAGTATCAGGTTAGATTGCGTGGTTCACCTGAGAGTGAGAGGGCCTTCAATGCGGATCGGGTTCCTCCTTCAAGCAACTTCGATCGTACGGTCTTCTTAGGCCAAAAATCTCTTTTTCCCGAGTTGAACTTCGAGTCTCAGTTGAACGGATGCAAAAGGACGGGAGGTCTGTAAAGTGAGTTCCATCCATAAATGCGCGGATGTTGTTCTTCATTCAATCAAGAGAGACTCTTCCCATTGCAATCTCTGAGGAGCCAAGTGCGAAAGGAGCAAAATTAAACAAACGTATCCAGTCGTTTATAGAGTCGGAGTGGAGAGCATCGTCGATTGCTTTGGTTAAGGCTTCGGTACTAGGGAGCATGCTGCTTTTGGGATCTTCACCGGGATATTTTTCGATGTACGACGTTCATTGATAAGTTTGAGTAGCGAATCTGGATCCAAATTGGGAAAGGTTTTCTCTGGAGGTGTATGGACTCGCGTGACCATTAGAAAACCCCCAGCCAATTCCAAAGCACGAGCGGCAGTGCCATATCCCAAAGGCGCGGATGAGGCCTGAGAGAGCTTCAAACATCTGAGGTGAAAGAAGCTCCATAGACAGAACAAGAAATTCCGAACTTTCTCAAATTGTTCATGTTGCAGGCAGAGCAATTGACGATGACTTTTCGAGTAACATTCCACTGAATCAACAATAGGTGAAAGTCAAGAATAGGAGAAAAATCTCAATAGGCGAAAATCAACACAACACGACAATACAACACGTTTTTTGACAAAAAACCATTTGAAATTCAAAAAGCATTTAATACATGGCGACACAACACACAACAGCCCTGCCTCAAAGAGTAATAAGTGTTTAATCAGTACGGAACCGGATTGCCACCTGGGACTCATACATAAGAAAAAGAAAAGAACGATAAATTATAAGTTAGATATCTATCGCATATATCTATTTAGAAAATCGATGCATGGTGAGGACGAAAGACGGCATAGAATGCATTCGAATCAAACCAGTTTTATCAAAAAAAATATTTTTAATAACCAAGGACACAACTGAAACTGTTTTAATCTAGTCCTTGGTAGGAATGGGAGGCATCCATTCAAGCATCACGTCCATCCATATCCTTCATTGTGGGAAACCCATAGAGTAGGGAAGAGAGGGATCTTTTTTGGATGCTGCCAAAACACTTGCTGTCTCCTGAACCAAGAAGATCCCATGACGCTTGAAGATTTCAATTTTTATTAATAATATTTTAATAAGAATATTGGAAGCCATTACAATAAGATGATTGTTACTAAATTGCAATGTTCTTTTGGTATAATTCATAATTTTAGGTTAATTAATAATTAAAACAAATATCAGTTTGAGGAAAGCCTGCTGCGTGGATTGCGAAACGAGTTCCTCGGAGTATGGCTATTCCAATCTTTTGTCTTAGCCTTAAGCCATAGCCCTTTTGGTATAATAAATTCAAATGATAAAATTTCACAAAACCCATTTCGTAAAAATCAGATAAGACTTAAGTTTCAATTTCAAAACCACAGTAAAAGTACTATTTACTTATAAATAAAATTATTTCAAGGACCAAGGGTAACCAAACTAACTAACTCCTTAATCCAGTGATTCCAGAACTTGTCTTTAGGTAACGAAATTGCTCCCCGGTGGAAAGAGTAATTTGATCCTTTTAATGCTCGCCAGGCATTGGGCGTCTCCTTACTAAGGTGGATCCAATGCCGCAATCAGAGGGTAAGAACATAAATTTTTAACCAACTAGTCACATATCACCACATGACTCCACGCGGCTATATAGAATAGGGTACGGTAATATCAGACTTAATATTTAAGTTGGTTTAATTAGATATTTTCAACTTAAGTCTTAAAACCAAATAGCAAATCCGAGCCACCGTTATCCTTTGATCACTATTTGTTGCAGCTCCTCCATATGAGCGTGAGTCCACGAGCAAGTTTTTATGTGCATTCTCACGTAATATATAATCTATTTGATTGTGTACTTTAATCTCTCGGCCGTCTTGGTCTTTTCTGTGGCCAGTCCATGTCGTCTTATGCCTGGCTGGATGTTGAAAGGTCGTATTGCAGAGATAAAGACCAAATGCCAGACAAAACCCAATTAGAGACTCTACAGAAGAGTTTCGATAGCCTCTTTCGTGCCTTCCAATACATATTTCATAGTTTTTCTTAATGCCTGCTTTGCCATTCCAGTCTCCCGTCAGAAACATGATTGTTGTTTTGTTCAGTTCGATGCACACTTTGGAAAGGCTTGCATAAATTTCGTCCAACTCATCGGGGTATCCCATATTCTATCGGAATGGAATGCATATACGTTGATAATACTCAACAGTTTATTCCCTGTCGGTTTTAGTTTGATTTGAAGAATCGAAATACGATCATTAACACTCCACATTTTGAACTCTCGTTTTCTCAACGAAGCTCGGACAGCAAATCCCAGTCCATAGTGTCGGCATTCAGACGGTAGTAACATTAGGTGGTATTTTCCATAATCTTCATCGTGGATCGAATAGAACGAGAACAAGTTTGAGACATAACTAAGAGAGGAACGTCACCATCTCAATCAAAAAGAGAAGGAACATCCGAAAACTCAGATCGTTACTTGGCGATTCAGAAGATATCACAAGACGAAAGATATTGGCCACAATAGCACTTAAATACAACCCATTTTGATGAGAAAGAATCGAATTCCTACTAAGATGTGGTTACGCTTATATAATGGATTTGTCCGACCAGTCCTGATATACAACGCAGGTACTTGGGGAACACCAAAGAAAGACATGGAGCAACTCGACTCGTTTCACAGAGGTCAAAAAAAATTCCTTGGATATTCTTGGCCGAGGAAAATCTAAAACAATAAATTATACAGATTGACTGATTGTGGACCAATAAGTAAAAAGCACTTGAAGCCCACTGGCGCCTTTTTAGACATATTCTATAGATGGGTGAAGAAACACCATGCAATGCCGCCATGGAAGAATTCTTTGGTCATACTAAAATTTCTACGTTCAGAAGACGTCCAAGAAGTTGTCTTCCTAGGACACTTGCGGAGGATTATGCTGTGATCGGGGCCAATTGATGGATGTAGACGATCTGAACGAAATCAGACAGTAAGCAAGACAGCGAAAAGGATGGAGAAGGCTAACGACAAGAATAGTCGAAAATCGCTTGCCATCCTGAGAGGTAATAGTAGCCACGCAGTCAGGGTGGCCGCTTTTTATCTTAAAAATGAGATGTGCTTTAACTTAAGTCTTAAAATTAATTAATTTTGAATTGGAAATATTTTACTTAACATTTGATCCACGATCTTAAAAGTTAATAAATTCATAAACGATATATGAGTAAGCACAACAGAATTGACAAAACTAAGATTTACTCAAATCTCAACAAAACAATAACAAACAGTAAATTAAATTTAAATTGACAAAATAAAATAATTTAATATATTATATTTAAATTGATGGAATAATATTTTTATAATCGAACGTGTGTGTATGCTGACTTTTCATCTAATTCTACTAGATTAATGCAAAAAGACGTATATTCGCTTTATTCTCAAATTCATTCCAATAATGCTGTGAGATTCTCCACGTGCTGTAATTTTATTTCTGAGGAGTTTCTCTCTCTTATTATGGCGGGAATAAATTTTGTTAAAATTTATAAAGTGGTCCATGACAGTAATGAGGTTTGCCATTTTAAGTCAGTTAGCCATGTTTGGAGTTTCTACTCTCATTCGATGTATTTGGCGATATTTCCGGACTCACCCATGTTTGTTTAGACGGCAAGATATCCACCCTTATTGTTTCCTTCGAGTTGGCTAAGGTTTTCCTTTAAAAACAACACAGGTTGTGCTGATGAAATATGACCCCGAAATAGACGATGTTGTGACCACTTCTCTGCACAATTTCGAGGCAAATTTACTATCAGTTTATTATTTCTTTGATTGTAGTGTCCACGAGTCAACTCAATGAGGCTTCCTAGCTTGTTAAGGACTGATCAAGACAGTCGCTGTACTGCCTTTCTGTCACAAGAACCTTTATTGTTTGTTCTCCCGTTTATGAAAAGTGCGGGAAATTTTGAATCGTTTTTAAACTATTTTACCCAGAAACGAACCTGTTAACGAAATTCCTTCATTTTCCATTGATTTGTGGGCCACCTATGATGAAAGAATCATCAACGTCGTGGATATGCAGTTTCTTGTTGGTTACAACGAACCAACACTTCTCATTATGTACGAACCTAATGTCACATGGGCTGGGTATGCTCATAAATTTTTATTTCTAGCCTAATTAACTCGATTCGAGACACTTTTGCCCTCGTGGCAATTTCCTTAGCAAATATGGACTCATGTCCCATAATATGGTCACATTCAGGACTTCCCTACGACTGCCAGTCTCTCCTTCCGGTCCCCCGGCCTTTCGGTATTCTTTCTTTATATTTGTAGGGGGAGTTTTAGTTTTGGCAGTGAACAGCATTATCTACCTGAATCAAGGATCCCCTACGTGTTCTCTCGGATTAAATTGCATAGTTGAGGAGTCGACCGCCTTTCCGTTTGGTTCTCTTATTTTTAATGCTCAGAGAAGAACGACTTAAGCTTGACAATAGAAGGCGCTGTCTCATGCTTTATCTCCCCTAGTCAGGCACTAATTGGACTGTCAGAATCAAAGATGTCAGATTTGTATGTTATTTAGATATTTGCTTAATTTTGAGAGCGATAGATTCAGGATTGTGCAAAAGCTACAATTGACTAAGCTGAGTCCATCTTTTGTCATTACTACGCCTTTTTGTGTAATTTTCAAATCGATTTTAGATGATCTCTTTCCTGGATTTTGTATTCGTAGGATCTGTTCTCGGAACATCTCAGCTGCTAAAAATTAAGGTTTTAGTTGACTTTACTATGACAGTTCACTTCCATTACAAGCGAAATGGAAGTCGAAGAACCAAAAGTACTCAACACTTTAGAAGGTTTCAAAAATTCTATTTTATTTTAGGTTCGCCAACAAAACAAAATAACAATATAATCCAACTAGAGGATATTTATGGCGATATCGACGCTGGATTTGATCCGTTTTTTAGTGGAACATGCGTTTCCTTGGATGTTGACCTTTTTTGTCTCATCTTGTAGCTATGTGAGGAAATCGAGAACATTGGGCCTTGTCTTGCTACTGACCTCGCTTATTCGAATGGAGCATCTCACAAATTGGGCGTGAAGCTTGTCTTATCCTCGGGATTTCAAGAAACAGGGCATGTCACGTGTTTGGAGGTAGAAAATATTGCTAATTGTTAGAGATCAGTTAAACCATGTGTGATGACAGCATTTAAATTGACACAATCGTTGGATTTGTTTACATTGCGGTTAGCGGATTCTGTTTACCACGACTTGTTGCTGATTAGCAGATCCAATGGGACCTTGGTTGACCTATTGTGTGACTATAAGGTTTTCTCCAATGGGAATGAGATCACTGAGATTGATGACGGTGGCTTCAGTACTATGGAGACTACCGTGTATGCCACAACTATTATGGATCATTATTTTATCCAAATTTGCCAGCAGTCGGCTTACTTGTTTACTAAAAGTTGAAATTGTTTTTTATCTAATTAATTTTTAATATTTAAAAAATCATTGTTTAATATTAAAATTTTTATGTTTTTATATTTGTTTACTTTTATAAATATTACTTAAATTTAGATGAGAGACTATTTTCTATTTCTCTCCCTCGTGTGTGCCAAAACGCTGGATTGCTTAGTGGACCTTGTGTTATATTCCACTCCTCATGTGGCCGTTTGTTTATCCTCGAAGTTGAGACGACTCTTTCTTTGAGGACTTATCCGCTCATTTTGGGAGAGGTAATTTAGTCGCTTTATTGAAGGACAAACAATATCACGTTTTCCCATTTCAGTGACGACCGTGGATTTCTTTCAAGTTGTTGCAATTGTTCCGGTCAAGTTACAGCCTGGATTTTACTCATTCGTAAGGAGACCCTTGAATTTGAGGTTTTCTCGTATTTTGAGCTTAGATTTGGAGTTGGCCTCAAAGGGAAGCTTCATTTTTGCAATAAAAACCTGCATATGTTCCCTCAGCACCTCTACGACGTGAATGATCCGATTACCCCACCAATAATGTGAATCTCGGGTTTACTTGCCAGTCCTCATTCTGTCTTCAACGGTTATAGAGAAGGAGTTGACCAGTCTTTCGATTCGGTGACGGAATTTGTGTTTCTCACGATGGGCCATAAATATTACAAAAGCATTCTCTTTGTAATTTGCTGGTTTTATCTTAGTTGATGACCGAAAATGAACTTCACATTTACGCAGCCTTTTGTTTTGCGGAAAAACGACTCCGTTTTAAGAAAATCCGTCATTCCGTGCTTATTGGGGGAACTTTAGGGGGAAATAGAATGCTTAAACCTTTCACTAAAATTGGTGGTTATTCTGGAGTTTGAATTATTTTTACACCAAGTTGTTTTTATGTGGATCTAACCCTTGTTGGTTCATATTGTCTGCAGGTGGAGTTTTTCAGCAGCATAGAATGAGTTGTGACCATCAAATAATCTCATTCGCTTGCTTCTCCAACCCAAACAGCTGTTCTGATGGTTTCATTTACTTAACGGATCAGGTTCGGTTACCTCTAAGATTCTAGAATGTGATGAACATTGCAAGCTTAAATTATTATGATAAATCGTTGGAAAGTGAGTGGATTACTTCAAAATCCCCTCAGAGAGCTACAGTCCATTTTATTTGCCATAATCCCGCCAAAAATGTCAGTTCTGTTTTATTGTCAGATCTATGCTCTTGTCTGTAGTGAAGAACATGACAACAATATTTTAGTCCGTATGTTGGAGGAGACCGAGAAGTGTTGGAAGTCGAGACAGGTCTTGAATTGGGATATTTTAGAAAGTGGGTTTGTTCTGCCTCGCATAAGCTGGTTTTTTGTGAAGCTGTTGTCTGGGGATATGGAAGAGATCTCCAATACTCGGTTTTTGGTTTTTGGGTATTCCAGCATCGACTTTGAACTCTGGGAACAGGCACGTGCTGCAGCTTCGTCAGTCTACGGAATATATCTGCAACGGAGGGTAGAAGCGACTTCCTCGTCACCAGTATGGTCACGTGTTCGGGAGAGGAGGTCACATCTCGCGGAAAAGTGGAGTTGTTGGGCCAGATTTCAGATTTACTTGTACGAGGTGGTTGAAGTGGTACCGGAGCCAGGAGTCCTTAATTCGAGGCACAAATTGAAGGTGGTAACTAATCTAACTGACAGAATTTCTACGAGAAGGAACAGCGGGCTCCTGCCACAGCTCTCTGTGAATGCAACGGATTCCTGATTGCTGCAATAGGTCAGAAGATCTACGCTCTGACCATCAGGAAGAGCGACAATGACCTGACAGCAATCGCCTTTGTGGACTCCAATATTTACTGTACCACCATGACTTGTCTTAAAAATTTGATTTTGGTGGCAGATATAGTCAAAAGCGTTGCTTTGTTGCACTTTGATGCGGAAAACCGTGTCCTCTCACTGGTTAGCAAGGTTGGTGGAGTATATGATGGTAGCACGTGGACAAATTGGAGATTATCTCCGTCGATTATTTGGTCAATAATAGCGGTCTCTCATTTATTGGTTGTAGTGGGTTTGAATTGTAGCTTCATGTACTGGTGGGAATCTGAACGTGTTTGAGTACAGGCCAGAAGGTTGTGTTGTGGTTTACTGGTAGTTTCTTGGCAGAGTGGGAGTGGTCAATGGCTGCATTTGCTTACTTCCTTCCACGTGGGATCTCTGGTGAGTTCTATGTGGCGAATTTCTCTACAGGGTGGCTCAAATTTACCGCAGATCACATATTTGGGTGACTTTTGATGTAACATTAAGCTATGAATGATGGTGGGATTTCCTGTATGGTTCCTCTGAACGAGAAAATCTTCAAACGACTGAGGATTCTGCAGAGTCTCCTGTCTGTGAGTGTGTGTCATACAGCCTTTCTGAATCCCCAGTCTTATCGGTTGTGAATGGGCTTATTTAAAGGCAGGGAGTAGACATGTCCCGAAACCGGACTGAAATTTTGGACAAACGGTTGTTGGAGGAATTTATATTTTTGAATTTCCACGAGCGGCGGGAGTTGGCTAGGAAAATTGGTTCTACAGTTGTCGAGGTGACGATTGCTTGAATTTGTAGATCTTGGAAGATCTCAGATTTGTTCAGGAGGCTACTTTGTGCCATTTTTGACTTTTCTATTTTAACAACATAAAATTTGTTCATTGAATAATTTTTTTTAATTTTTGCTTAATAAATCAGGGTACTCAGAATAGAGGGGATTTGATACCCTTAAGAGATCATTCTGTTTATCTTAGGACTATGAAGTTGTTAGGGAAATGTTTGCTACGGAGATTAATGGTTATACCGAATCACTACCAGATTAGCATTTATCTTGAGCCGAATCAGGGTCGTTGATCAAAAGCTTTGTATTTCAGGCGATTTTTGAGTCACTCGTTGCATTAATGTGAAAAGAAAGGAGACAAAAAGTTCATGAGACAATGAAGGCACTTCAATGCGACGTTACCTATCCAATTAAAAAGTAGGCTGTCACTAATATATTAGACAAACTACGGGTTATAGAGTAACAACTATTCATGTGATATTCCACTTGCGCCTTTTTCATCGTTTTTCTCCGAAATCGAAAGATGAAGCAGTAGCTGTAAGACCATAGTTTAATGACTCTATGTATTAATTTATTAGAATACATAATCAAAGATAACTAATAATCTTGATGACAATAGACAGTGGGCATGCCTTTTTAAGGACCAATCACCTGTTTTATACCCAAGTGTCATTGATTACTTTGTTGCGAACATTACATTATCCACAATGTGATCATCTTATAATTAGACTAGCGACTCTCAAATTTTAATGACACCACGTGTTAAATAATATTTATTAATAAGCCAGGATAAACCGGAAAGAGACAGTTAATTATGGTCTAATTAAATTTGGAACACATTAAGGGCAGGTCAAGTATTAGGGATTTCCTGAGACTGGTGGATCACCTCACACTTTTTAGGATATGAAGAAGGCACAAACCAAAACGGAATCCTTCCGCCAGGTAAATTGTTAAAAAATAAGTCAATAAAAAACAAAAAATTGGCGTAGTGTCAAAGTTGGTCAAAATTTAATTTTTAGGTCAATAAGTCAAAACATTGACATTATTAGTAAAAAGTGAATGAAGAAACCCGAACCCCAGGGCTAATTCCTCTCAAAATTGCGAACGAAACTTGTTCGAATATGAAACGGTTAAATTTCTTCATTCGCTCAATTAAACGGAATTATTTTTTTAATAAAATTTTGATAACAAAAGCTCACAAGGAAATGCAATTTATGTGGCACAACTGTAAAAAAACAGTTTTTATTAAATCGTATCGTTTGTCTGAGGAACATCTCAAATTCAGGTTTATCATTTCTATTACTACTCCTAATATTATAAAAATATTTGATATTCTCTCCTATCAGCCGACTCTTTGATCGATAAGCTCATTTTTTGTTGAATGTGATATTTCTTAGAATAATTTGGACAGTAAAAACTTACGAAACTTGATGCGTTGAAAATTTATTCCAAAGACAAGTCTACACTATTAAGGCCTAAAGATCTTAGTAAGCTCACCTTAAGTTTATGACTTCGCAATTGATTGTTAATTCGGTTTATATGATTTACCGGTTAAGTTACAAAATTACTTATCAATTAAGTTATGGGAACATCACGCCTGATAACACAAATTATCTGCACTTGAAATTTTTTGTAGAATTTAATAGTCTAATTATCCGGTTATCAACTAAATTTTATTAATTTTATTTAAGAAAGAAAAGAGAGTAGATGGTCATATAGCGGCTGCCTTGACTGCGTGGCTATTCCCTCTCAGGATGGCGAGCGAATTCCAGCGTCGCAGGCGCAAGGGAATTAGACGTCTCAACGGCGAGTGGAACAAACAAAAAATCCTTGGGTAGGACCGCGTACTTTTCCGTTTTAACTTATCGCCTTCTCAGCAGCAGAACAGGCTCAAGAGGCACTCTGGAATAGGTTGAGAGAGGCAAGTGATATCCAGACAAAAAATATTATCGGTGCAAGTGATGTCCCAGACAAAAAATATTAATTTTTGAAAGTGGCTAATATTTATTAATATTTTTTGATTCAGTCAACTTATGAAAATAAATTATAAATTTATTCGGACAATAATAAAACTCAAAATTTATTTAAATTTAATTGATTTAAATTTTAAATTTTGCAGTCGTAACATGTTTATTGTGGGATTCATCCTGTCGGTATTTTTCACTTTAATGCTAGCTTTTACCGTTTTCAACCTTATCGGAGATTCAAGAACTCCAACCAGACAAAATTTTCTGAGTTGACAAGTTAATCCAAATTTTCAACTTTAGAGGAAAATAAGATTGTTATTATTGCATACTTGGTTGGCTGGTGCCCTTACTCGAACGCCATGAAAATTGTGCTAGATGGAACCACCGAAGAACTGAAAAAACGACCTGTAATTATCCTATTTTTTAAATTCATTGAAAATCATTATTTCTTAGAAATTGTATGAATCCGTGAAAATCGCCACCGTAGACTGCGTCTCTTTCTGTAAAGTGCTTTTCCTAATTTCAGCCGAATTCTGTCAAGAAAATAAAATCTTCAAATTCCCAACATCGTTCATTTACTCACATGGGGTTAAAATCAATGAATATCGCGGAGAAAGGTCTGTCGATACTATAATCTCCCATCTGGAAGAACTTTCACGTGATAAAAGCATTCGTTTAAACCACGTGGAAGATCTGAACAACTTGAAACAGGTTTGATTGGTGTTTTATCGCAGAAAAAGAAGAATTTCCTTATCGGATTCTTCTCTCAGACATCCTCCATGGAGATCTCTTCCTTTGTGGCGCTTTTCAAAGAGTTCTATGTCGCGGAGAAGTAGCACATGTCATTTATTCCAGTTTTGTGGAAGAAATGCAAAATGGGGAGAGCATCCGTTGCTACAACGCCAAAGAAGTGGAACTCTGTGTTATTTTAGGACACGTGGATCTACTTTGATGGGGAACTGACTGACTTTTCTTTGCTAGGAGACTGGGTGAGGAAGGTGATGAAGGACAAGATCATCTATATGACCTTCCAGAACGCTGAAGTTAGATTTTTTGTTATTTAGGAATTAACGGACGAAAGGAAACCGTTGATAATCCTGTTTTTGTCAAAAAACAAGCAACAGATCCTCGAATCTTTTGAACGCCAATTTGATGCTATTCTGTACCAGATTGATGGTTGGGGAACGCTGATTTGGTAGATAAAGTGAAGTATGTACACGTGGACTGTCATATGTTTGAACACCCACTATTCCACATGGGGAAGAGCGTTATGGACTGTCCACTATTGGTTATAGACAGTTTCGCCCATATGTTTATGTTTCCTGGGAATGTGGAGGAGGCATTCAAGTATGGTGGTATTAAGCACGTGGTAGTTCTGATATGAGGGAACTTGTGGAATTTATAAACGACTTTTTTAGTGGAAAGTTGCATAAGAAATTGCACAATCTGGACATTTCGGATATCGGAAAGAGCGATAATATGTTCGGGGTAGCATGTGGGTTGACAGTAGAATGTTTCTTTCGAGACTTCCGAGCCAAAGGAGTCGAAATTCAAGCATTTGGCCCCATCATCCAACCGCTATAGTTTTATAGATGAGTTGTGACTTTATTGGAATTAGCTGGTGTTTTATGGAGTTAGAATTGGGGTTTTAGGCATAGGGTGTTTCTCTATATTGCTTCCATTCGGGGGTGAAATGATTTTTATGTTAAAGTAGGGGTTGGTCCCTGAGTTAGGAGAAGTCGAAATTTATTCACCTAAATTTAAATATAAACAATTTACTTGTTGTAAACAAAGCTAAAATCGGTCGAGCAAATATTTTTGTTTCGACCGTCGAAGGTTGTGATGTCGAATGTATATTATGGGAATGGGGACAATAGGTCACATAATTTATAGGTCATCTTTGTTATGTTATATCACTACTTCGTTTAAGAATCTGATTGAAACCAGAGTTACTCAGAATACATTTGCATGGACTTTGTTACAACATACTACCAAGTGGACGTGGTATATCCTTAAGTGGTAGATAAATTTGAGATCTCTTTTCCTGAGCGACCAGAAGGTGATTCCGATGCCAAAAATTCGTGCAAATAGCGAAGTTCTGCAATGAAAACGAAAGTTGCTTAATTTGTGGTGGAGAGCACAATATGAACTCATACAAAAGACATGACTAAAAAGGTGTTTCAAGCCTGCTCTAGTACGCTAAGATCTGACAAGTATAAATTGGGACCATTAAAATAAACGCATTGCTATATATTTGGAACGTTTTGGGAATTTTTGTGATCCGAAGTCTTTCAAGTAGGATCTTGATGGTTCGGGTAACTCCCTAATTGCTTTCTTAATCTTGGATTTCTTATTTGTCTTGCGATATGTGGTACTGAAAAGGAACTTTATTTTTGGATACGAAGTTTACTCTTGGACATACGGTCAATTGTTAATTTTTCTAACTATGAGTCTCGTGAAATTTAGCTGAGAAGATATGTCCCCCAGGGTTCAGTGCTCAGTCCTCTATTACTCAACATTGTAATGAGTGAATTGCATTCCTTAGAAAATCCACGTACAGAATTCTTGGTATACGTTGTTGACACCACAGTTTATGATGTTTCTTTAACCCTTTCTGTTACCCGCTAATCTCGCGATAGAACACCACTATGCTCCTCATCCAGGATCAACTTTCCGGGGAAAACCACAAATTACTCTACCAACCCTTCTACATCAAGACCTAACTTCGATTGGGAAAGGGTTGACGTCGGCAGATGATCTTGAGCACCTGAGGGACGTATCAAAGAACAGAGGGAATTGGAAGCGATTAACAAAACGCATCCAGGAGAGGATGGCACATGCGAGATAACTTTACTAACGTTGTCTTGCGGTGTGCTTGTTAATAATAAAAAATAATAATAGGTTCGTTTAAGTGCTAGAAACAACTTGCTCTATCCATCAATCTAAATCACGGTGAGACTGGCGTTGCAAAGGAAAAAAGGCGACATTGACATCTGTAATTGATGAGAGGGAGAAGGAAAAATCACAATTGAGGGGTACGAATTTAAATATGACTGCCCATTTACAATTTTCATGAAGATTTTTGAAAAATAAGTTCTAACTATTAATGTTTGTTGTTTATGGTGAAAAAACTTATTTTTATGGGGTACTATAATTTCTTAGGGATTACTATAACTATTTAGGGGTACTATAAGTCCTTAGGGAGTACTATAATTGTTAAGGGAATTAAAGCGCTTAGTGGGTTTTATATAGCACCAGTAACCATAGTTTTTTGTCCTCTGCAACACCAATCACGTTTTTAGACAAATTAAAAATTTCATTTTTCCTCCGAAAAAGGGGACCGATGTCAAGGTCTTTCATTTAATTTTTGTTTTTTTGGCAATTAAAAAAATTGAAGAGCCACTTTTTAAAATAATAAAATATAACAAAATTATGTTTAATATAGTCTAATTAATGAGTTAAATTTTTTTTTTAATATCAAAAATTTATTAACAATAAAATATTATTTATTAACTATGGGGGAGAGCGGCTGCTGACATCACGGAGTAAGCGTTTCCGCGAACAACTGCGATACCAATTCTTTGCCTCAGCCAGACCGCTTCCCGCACGTTTTTCTGAGTTAAATTATTCTGCATTTCATTCGCCACTAGTGTTATGTCTAGGTCTCAACTTGTCATTTTTAACTCAAGACAAGAACAACAAATTTTCATCAGTAATTTGACTCGTCATATTAAAGAAAAATCTTATTAATTTGTTTTTGGGATAACGGTGTATTTTTAATTTGATTTAAAATCTCTGTTTATTTCGAAAAATTTTGGAATAGTTGCTGTGACAATTTTAGAAAAAAAGTTTGACTCACGATGAAGCTTCCAATATTAGTAGTCCTAGACTGCTTCTAATAATTAAATGTTGAACTTTCAATTTTAATATTTTTGGAGTTCTTCCACAGCTAGTATTCGTGCACTGCCAATCGGATGTTTTCTTGAAAAAATCACAATGCTTTGAATTAAAGTGTCACTCCAGATTTTACTTTTTATTCTGGTTAAATGTTTCGTGGCAAAGGACAATTTGGCCGGTGGTCTGATGTGATTGCAAAATTCTAAGTCAATTGAGGTTGAAAAGACGTTTTCTATCCGTTTTTTACTTATTTTCTTATAGACATAATTGAAGAGCCACAGACAGAATTTATGATTAAGCGAGATTTTTAAAATTAAAATATTCAAAAATATGTAGAGTTTTTCGGACGTCTTGGAAACCGGATCACCTCATGCACTGGAGATCTCCGCGAACGCCGCTGGCTGTTTGAGCGAATTTCCTTCGCAATTCTGAGAGGGGAACAGCCACGCAGTGAGGGCGGCAGCTAACTAATGTTTTGTCCTTTTTTTGCTTATAAATAAATTCAACTCGTTATATTTTATGTATTTTTACAAATATTACTTTTTTTTCTAACAATTTGGTACTGACGAGTGACGCCGTTATCAGTGAATACTCACTGCGGAACTGGATTGTCTAGAAAGGACACTCACACAAGAAAAAGAAAAAAAAAAAGTGAAGATCATTCCTTGGTTCTACGATTAGTTAAATTAACTGTTCTTTACTTAAATAAAGTGTGTGTCCTGCCTATGCGGAGCTATAAAATACTATGGCTCTCGTGAAAAGGCTTTAAAAAAAATTTTGGTTACTATTAGATTTAAATTTAAATGTAAATTCATCTGAATGTATGATAAAAACAAAATAAATTAATCCGAAATTTTTAATAGATATTTTTCGGACTATGAAGTTTCGGTTTATTGATGCCTGTTTGTAAGGAAACTTGGTAAAATTTGCTAACTCATCAAAAATTCTGATTATTAAAGTTCGGATTAATGAGGGTTAATTGAATCCCACACCAACCTAAATAAATCAAACTCCTTCCAAAAGACAGTAAACCCTACAAAGATCCTCCTCGTCATTAAAACCAACCCCGTTCGAGGAACTTGTGAGGAGAACGGGAGCTCAGCCAAAACTCCTAAACCTCTGAAAAGTGATTCGTCCATACAGGAAGTGTGTCGGCACTCGGGAGGAACACCGAGGAAAGATGAGGCGGCTGATCAAGGGAGCCAGGATCACCTGACGGCCCTACCTTTCGATCTTGGTTTATTGTTATTATTTAGCACTTTCGCGATATCATGAGACATGACAAATCTTGTGCAACACAGGAAACAATTAAAGTTATTAATTTCTTCCATTTCCCTGTCCTGGACAAGTCCCATAAGGCGTCAAAGTCGTCCACGTCTTTTGATTGTTTCCCAACTCTCCGAAGGTCTCTGTCCAGTGTAACCGGGAGAGTATTTCTTGGCGCCCCGGAAACGTGATCCGTCCGCTTCGGAATAGTCCTCCATAGCGGTGTTTGCCGCTGTCTCCAAATCCATCCTTAGGATGTATCCGAATAACCTTCACCTGTATTCTGTAATTTCGAGAGAGATTGGTTTGTTTGATGTCCTCGAATAAATTATTTTACTGCTGAGCCTCGAATTCCATTTGTAAGCTAGAGTACGTCGAGGTTGGTCTCTATGGAACGAGTCTAGATTTGAAGTGTCCGTATTAGAAAGTTCTCATGTTCCGGCATTATAAAAGAGGATAGGTTCCACCAGTGAATTGTATAAAAGTATCTGTGTTTGTGTACTGAGTCCCTTGTCCTTTAGCCAATTTTCTTTTATGCTACGTAGTTCGCTATTGGCATATGTTTTTCGCATAGTCACGTCTTGTTCGTCTCCCAATAGAGATCCAAGCTTCTTAGCTTTTATTCAATGTTCGTCCAGCTTAAACATTTGTCTGACAAGTTCAGTAAATTCTGTTTTCTCCACATTTACCTTGAGGAACTACTGGGCGAGTTTATTTGGTATCATCTTCAATAGGCTTTCCAGAGCATTCCTGTCGAGAAAAATGAAATCCACGTCATCCGCATAAGCCACCACATCGATTTTTGCTTCATAGTATGGTTTAACTCCTCAATGCAGCTTCCAGGTCTATGACAAATAGTATGGGAGATAACGAATCCCTTGAGGTGTCCAGATGTTGTTTCACATGGCTTAGAGCGCTTTCCCGTACCTGACCGATTTGTAAATTTCTGATCAAAGTACCCGACTATCCGGAAGATAATTCGTCAAGGAATTCTGTGAGACATTTATCAATTTCTGACGATTGATTGAGTCAAAAGACATATCAATTCCAAGAATGTTTGTCGCGTTTTTGAACCTTTGAATAGTGTCAGAAATCGACTATGGTCCACACAATGTCAGAAATCGACCTTCCTTTTCGAAACCCGCTGTGGAACTCAGATAAAAATTGTTCGTACGAGGTAGAGTAATAATTGCAAGTACTATCCTATGCTGTTCATAAGAATTACTGGCCCGAGGTTCTACTTTTCCCTTAGCTTTGTTCTGTTTTTGGACAGGACCAGTATTCCTTGTCCGAAAAATAAGTGGTTGTTTGTTTTAAACATTCCATTGAAGAGGTCCGCATGAGGGTATGTAGGTTTTCACTTCCATACTTTAGTAGCTCTGGTTCTTGCCAGTCTGATCCCGGACTTTTGTTGTTTTTAAGCTTAAGACAGGCTTGTCGCACTTCTGCGGGAGTTATTTCCACCTTTAAATTCCTGGAATTAACAATAAATGCTACAATTCTGTTGCTGTCTGACTTAAACAATTTCTTGAAGCGACCAGCAATTAATTCTGCAGAGTCTGCTATCCGCATGCCATTTTCGTCGTTCATGATTAGAGGTTGTCTGTGTTTGAGGCCCACGGAATACGGAGTAATCTGACCGCCTCAGAGTACCTTCCATTATCCTTCAGATCTTCAAGTGCCTTGATCTGTTCCTCAGTCTCGTTCCTTGACATAGTGGAAACGTACTTTCTGATTTTCTCTTATATTTGTTTCACGACTAAGCTCCTCTTTGATTGCTTGTCTTCAGTGTTTAATATTGAAGCCAAATAGATTTTTGTTTCTTTACAAGGAGTGATATCTCTGTTGTCCCCCTTGGTGATGTGCTACCATTTCTGTGTCTAGAAGCTGTTTGTCCGCTGCCCCTCGTATTGATTCTTGTAGTTGTTTCCAGACTTTGGGGATTTGTTGATTTGTTTCCACATTGCTCAGCTTCATGTCGAGGCATCTCCTGTAGTCATCCCTCTTTCGTTGTAATGATAGTCTGTTTAGGTAAAGTTTTCTCTGTTATGTGTATCGTGTGGCCCTTTGGTATTTATTTTCTTTTGGTTAGGTGTCAGTGGCGATGACCATTTTGAGGTCACTGTCAATATTCCATCCGCCATATGACCTTGCGTTGGTGAAAAGAGTTTTATCTTTGGTTCGACAAATCCGATTGTAGATGTTTATAAATTCACCACAAGATTTCTTCCTACACCCTGTCCAGGTAGTTTTGTGTCTTGCGGGGTGCATTAATGCAGTGTTATTGAGGAATAGTCCGTTTGCCTGACAGAAGTTAGCAAGTAGTGTTCCTGCAACGTTCTTATTCCTCTTCCATGTCTTCCCATAAATGTTTCATCCGGGTCTCTTTGAATTCCCACTTTTGCGTTAAGGTCGCCAGCGATGACAGTTATCGACGAAGTGTAAAGTTCAGAGTAAACTTCAGAGACAAAAGTAGAACAGGTCTATGGGATGACAATCTTCTCTTTTAAATCCGGGACCCCTTGTTACGTTTCTGCACCGACACATTTGCCTCTTGCTACCTACTCCAGAGTGCCTCTGGAGCCTGTTCTGCAGCTGAGAAGCCGAGAATATGAAACGGGAAAAGTACGCGGGCCTACCCAAGGATTTTTTGTTTGTTCCACTCGCCGTTGAGACGTCTGGTTCCCTTGCGCCTGCGACACTGAAATTCTTGAGTCGTTTAAAGAATCGGATCGCTACACGATCAGGAGACTCTCGTGAGCGCTGCTTGTTATTTGAGCGAATCTCGCTCGCTATCCTGAAAGGGAATAGCCACGCAGTCAGGGCAGCCGCTAAATTACCGTTTACTCTTTTTTCTTTCCTTAATAAAAGTATATTTATTTCTAACAATGTTGTAAATAATTGACATTGAAACAAGAACAACAACAAGCCAACTTCAAAAATCTGACACGTTTTTAACAAGATTTTATTTGGTTTTAAAGGATAACCAACTACGCTTAGTGTGGCACGATAATAATTTTTCTGAAACCTCTGCCCTAACCTTAAAAATAACCCTACAGATTTTATTCATAAACCCTTCTCTAAACCCTAATTTTAGATTCTACGACATTTTCAACCAGACACATCATTATGTGAATAATAAGCATAAAAATGAATAGTTTTTTTCCAACAATTAAGTTTTTATTTTTAATCTTGAGAATTGATAGCATTATCTCATTATCATGTAAAATAATATGTTTTATTATAAAAATGTGAAGTACGGTCCGGCAAATGGACGGTGACATTAAATATATAATTCGATTATTAATAAATAACTGGAATGTCCTGGCCATCCAAGATCTCGTGGAAAAGACTGTACAATAAGTGTGACTGTACACCAATAAGTCTCGAGATCATTAGCTCTCGTTGAGACTTTTTGGACACGTCCTGAGGTTGGACCCAACATCCCCCTCTCGCCGATATATCCATGGAAGATTACTACTCCTTCCATGTAAAACGCTTTCGTGGAAGACCGAGAACAACCCTCTCGGTCGTTTTACAAAACGATCTGAAAACCGTAAAGAAAACATTGGCATTTGGTGACGACCTGGACACACTGAGGAATCTGGTTAAGAACAGAAAAGCCTGTAGCAAGCTAACTCTTTCTCTTATATTTTTTGCTGCACATGCGGGGCTATAAATATTATGGCTCTCGTGAAAGTGCTAATAATAATAATTCGGTTTACAAGTCGAAAATTTAAGAAAACTCATAATTGGTTGGAGATATGCTGGATTCACATTACCCCAATTTTATTTACCTTACAATAAACCTGTAAATGAAGTTATTAAGTTCCCCTCCTTCTGCTGAGCTGTAATATAGTATTTGGTTGCTAGAACTCGTCAAAGTTACAGTCTTCCGTTATTGGATTTCGCTCTACAAGATGAGGTCTTTCAAAGTTTAAGAATTTTAAAAAGAACATACGTTCTAAGAAGTCCTCTAAGCAAGGAGGCGTTGAAGGTTTCGGGGAATGAAATCCTACTTTTTATTTCACTTTCAGTCACTACGTATTTTGTCGATCCATTTAATGAAGATAGTCGTCTTGAAACTTTGAATTTTAGTCATCTGCCTTCATTATGTCCTCAGGGGTTGGACTCGTGATGAAAATGGAAGAGGGTGGACCTATTTCTTTACTTCTGAAGGGAAGCTTGTAATGGACTATTGGAGGATGGATTTGGTTGGTACAAACATACATTCTCCCTTGGGTTGTTCCACGGAATATTTATGTACGACCTTTTTTTAACCCAAGACCACGGTAAAACTAAACTAATTATCACGTGATCCTGATGCATTCTAACAGATACCTCATCTTTGCCCGGTGTTCTTCCTTCGTACCCTCGCATGAACATACAGGACGGCTCCCTGAATGAACCTTGACTATTTTAATTAATTATTGTGCACAAAATCAATGAAAATTGTTTAAATAATTAAATCTGATGCCTAATTAGACTTTTCATTGAACCCATATGATTCCTCATATAGGGGACTCCCAACAAAAGAAGGATCAACATAGAACACATTTCCCATATCTGAGATAAATCCGTTGGGAGGCAAATAACTCAGAAAAACTGGCTGTTGTACAACTTGTGGAGTCGTAAGTGGATCGGATACACTAGCATATGAAGCGGCTCCAGTTCCAAGGTACATGGGACCCATTGAAGGGACAGATCCTCGCATAGGAGAAAAGAGAAGAGAACTCGATGTCTCATATGAATTTGACCGACCTTTAATTACAAAATCACAAATTTAATAATTTCTAAAATAAAAACCATAATTCTTGGAGTCATTCCGATAGGTCCCATTCAGATTGCGAGTTCCATTAGTTGTATCTTCTTGAGTTCATCATCTCCCTCAACCTACAATATCAACTCTATTAAGGGGGTAATTAATCATAATCACTTCCTAATCCATGTTACCATGGTGTAAACCACGTCATAATTTACCTTAGGTCGAAGCAATTTTTTGATTTCTGCTACAGCTCTCTCCATTTTGATATGTGCCCTTTGTGCTGTGTCCTCGACTGTGATCAACACGTGAATATCTTCGCTTAGATGTTCCCAATTGGGTTTTCCACGGTTTTGTTCTTCCTACAAAGTGACATTCTCTGTCAAATGAAAGAGTAATTTTGACACTTGATAACTTATGAAAACACATGTGTCGATAAAACTCTCCTAACCTTTTCCTTGTCTCTCATGGAACCTCTTCCCCTGATCATTATTTTGCATCCTGTTTCCCTTTCGAGTTGTTTTGCAGTCAACCCACGTGGACCAAGAATTCTTCCTACGAAATTAAACTAGAAATGGTTGTATATTCATACATCAGGATATTCTCTGATTGGTACATATAGTTTTTCCGACAAGGATATGATCGGTCCCTGAGACTCAGGAAGTTGAATCTCCTCCTTGTTCGTGGTGTTAGATTTCGAAAGGGTATTCCTTACTTTAGTGATTTCTAACATAAACTGGATAGTTAACCATCTCTTAGTATCCTATCCACATGATGAAAAGTATTTGGAAAGTAACTGAGATTTTGGAAGTCTTTGAACAACTGGTACAAGTATTCACATGCACTCGTGTCAGAGAAATAGTGACAATTTATAGAATTCACATTTTCTGAGGTCTTTTTGGATTTCCCCGATTCCTCTGTCATCCACAACTAAACCATTATACCATCGAAACTATTTTATATGTACTTGTTAGGATCGATTGGAATATCTACATAGCAACGTATGACCGTATTGTGTAGGAGATTATGGCTTTACAAAATCAAATATCACACAACACACGTGCTAGTGTTCTATATTCTTCATTTATAATTAGTTTGAACAAAAAATCATTTTTTTCACAAATAAGTGAGCATTAGCTGATTGACCACAATTCTATTAATTAGAGTATTGTTCCAACTATAGCACGCTTATTAGTAATATTATTGATATTATTGTCTTTCTGGGTCACACCGCGGAAAGAACTCTTAGGATCTCAGAGATTCTTCATTGGAGTCTCTCCTTATTTGAGTTTTTTATTTTTACACAATTTATCTGTGAACCAAAACTCATTTACCGTGAAAATCTAATTTGTATGGATAAATCCATTTTAAGGGATTCAATGGCTTCTATTCAAAGTTTAGTTGAACTGTCTTGGAATACACTTCATCTGACAGGAGCTGTCATACTTCAATTAATAATCAGCTGACAGTTTTCTACCAAAATCAGATTGATATATAAATTTGAGAGAACAAAGGGAGAGCCCTTTCCTCAATAGTCTCTGTGCTCGTTTATATCAGAACAAATCTTTGTCGGTGATCATTTTCTAGTAATAGAGGAGATCACACAATAAAAAAGTGGCAAAACTCAGTTCACACTTTGAAGGTCAATAATGACAGTCTTTTGGTCTTTACTATGAGGATTTTTCCACATGTTCCTCGACTAGTCCTACTCTCACGATGTTATGCTTTGAGTCGAACTCGGATCGACCTTCCTGCACCTCGTCACTGAGTCAAGTAATTTCAAAAGTTCGAGGACGAGGGGTAAACGATAAAGAAACTGAAAATGTCAGTACAAATTCAACGTCATCCAACAAGCTGATCGATAAGTCCAGATAATAGTACTTGAGTAATGAGGATAAACAAATTTGAATACAGCATTTGTCCAAAAGAACCACGTGAGCATTTCAATCTTAATTGGGCATGTTGACTGTGTGACTTTTAGAGTTAATGTATCAATTTTAGGATTCTATGATAGTTTTCTTTGTTATCACTACTTTATTAAACAGACTGTATGGTCACTCAGAGATAACTGGAATTTCACTCCTATTGCTATGGATACTTCCGAGGTCGTGGGAGAGAAGGACACATTTCTCTGCAGTATAGGACGAAGGGTTGCTTCGAAGAAATACAAACCTTATTAAAACTATTATTAAAGGACTATTCGATAAATAATAGGAAGGATTCTAGTTGAGATAGAGGCTCGAAATGGCGATGATCAGAGAGAAAGCCTTCGCAATCCCGACCTCTTGACTAAAAGACTATTTTTTTCTCTTTTTCAATAAATTAACAAATTCATTCACCCAAAAAAATAAAACGCATCACTTATCCAACTCATAAAATATCGATTGATATTATAATAAAATTTGCATTGGGTCGAATACAACAAAGAAAGTCGAACACGTGCAAAATAAAATTTTTAGATCTAATCGACATGGGCTTAAACAAAGTAGCCTAGCAGTTATGGTTTCAAACCTGTAGCAGTTGTCCTGGGTTCGAGTTCAACCACTTGGTAGAATTATCTTTTCCTATGCTCTGTCCCTTTCTTAGTTCAATTAATGTCATGTGAATCTCCTGTTCAGAAGGTTCTCTGTTTCAGGACGGCATCACACCCCTCTTAAATGGATCATTTCTTGGAGTGGTTCCCGCAATTGTGATTCTAGATTGACTTGTCTCATCTACTGCGGTCGTGGAGACTAAACACAGTACTGTTAACACCTTTCTCGCTATATCTGGATTTATAAAATAAAATATTTCAGATTTGGAAGGAAAGATTTTGTAGTTGCATATTTCTAAAATACTGACGCATTGACTATACTAAGATTACTTCTGGAAATAATTCACGATTGATATATAAAGTTTTAAAAATATTAATTTCTAGTAAATACGAAGACCTAAATTTCGTATTTTCCGGTGCTCATGTACTATATGATAATTTGTTGCTTCATATTAGCACTTATACACTGAAAAGTTATGAATATTATAATATTTATTAGAGGTCCTTGATTGAAAAGTCCATTAGGGATGGCTAAGGCTGACCTCCTTTCCAGGTCCTTGATTAAAAGGTCCTTGATTGAAGGTCCTTGATTGAAAAGTCCATTGTCAGCCTCCTTTCGAGGTCCTTGATTGAAAAGTCCATTAGGGATGGCTAAGGCTGACCTCCTTTCCAGGTCCTTGATTAAAAGGTCCTTGATTGAAGGTCCTTGATTGAAAAGTCCATTGTCAGCCTCCTTTCGAGGTCCTTGATTGAAAAGTCCATTAGGGATGGCTAAGGCTGACCTCCTTTCCAGGTCCTTGATTAAAAGGTCCTTGATTGAAGGTCCTTGATTGAAAAGTCCATTGTCAGCCTCCTTTCGAGGTCCTTGATTGAAAAGTCCATTAGGGATGGCTAAGGCTGACCTCCTTTCCAGGTCCTTGATTAAAAAGTCCATTAGGGATAGCTAAGGCCAACTTACTTTCCAGGTCCTTGGATGAAAAGCTCATTAGGGATAGCTAAGGCTAACCTCCTTTCGAGGTCCTTGTCTGGGAAAGTTCATTAAGGATGGTAAATACTACCTCCTTTCAAGGTCCTTAACTGATAAGTTGATTGCAAAGGCTATTTTTTCAAGGCCCTTGTTTGAAAAATTCATCTCCCAAAGTTTTACCAGTCACATGGGATCTTGGGGAAATATACAGAGTGATAAGCTATCATCCTTCTAATTTGTATTAGATAGACAGAGCAAGTATGCAAACATTGAGGGAATATGAGTGATATGCTATCATCCTTCTACTATAACTACTTAAAATGACTCTAAAATCCCACAATCACTTTAAATTTGCTGCATGATAACACGTGGTCGATTAACTACTTTAAGGGTGTTATAACAAAATTTAAACTCAGAATGAAATCAGTTAGGTTAGTTACCAATAGTAAACGGAGCATACACATCGTTATACTGTTTGGACACCCGAATAAATCTGGTCTCTTTAAAGAGATCACTCAATTTCTCAGCTCCCACATAAGAACATGTTGATTTGATTCCATGGAGGATGTCATTGATGGCAGGAACGACAGAACCTCTGTATTTTATTCTCACAGTCCGTCCTTCCGAGGCCCTAAAGTTGTCAAATTCAAAATACCTGTATTTTGACAGATTCCCACTTGGATGCTTCTGCATGGCCGTTTTAGAACTCATTCCATAGTGCAGAAGTGTCTTAGATCCATCCCCCGATGTTTCCAAGGGGCAGTCGCACTCATCATAACCAGCCAACATTCCTCCGATCATCACAAAGCTCGCTCCGGCGGAGAAGGCCTTGGAAATATCTCCGGAACTAACGCAGCCCCCATCCTAAAGTTGATTATACAATAAAACCGAAATTATATGACCCTTATTATTTTTTGCGGCAATGGCACACTCAAGGACCGCGCTAAACTGAGGATACCCCGCCCCAGTCATAATTCTTGTAGTGCATACAGAACCAGATCCAATTCCGACCTTAACTATGTCAGCACCAGCGTTAAGCAAATTAACAACCCCTCTGGGGTCACCACATTCCCCACCATAATTATATAGTCGGGGTATAAAGATCTCATTTTGTTAGTAAATGTGAGCATATCTTCCATATATCCATTAGCAACGTCAATGCAAATTGATTTCACATCTGGCAAACTACTGAGGATTTCCTTTGTTTGTTCAAAATCATCTTCATGTATCCCCGTGCTCACAGAAACGTACTGGTTTTGAAAAAAAATAAATACCTTCAGGCAGTCTGAGTTGGTCTTTGAAAAGTTTACCCAATCGTCGACCACATAATGCTTTGATATTACTGTGTGAATTTTAAACTGGAAAATAAATAGACCACAACACCTTTTGGAGAGCAACCGCCATTTTGAAGGTCCCAATGGTATCCATGTTACTGGCAAAAATAGGGACTCCAGTGAAGGGCATGGATGAGTATTTGAAAGAATATTCGACATCGAGGATTACCTGTGACTATAATAAAGGAATATACGGCTGATCGGCTCTTAACCTTGCTACTCTTTGGAACAATCAGAATGTCGCTAAAGTCAAGTTTGATGTCACTTGATATGCGATCCATAGACAAATTCAGTGTTAATTTATTTTGCTTTGAAAATAATTTATTTATTTCATAAAAAGTTTATAATATAAAGTTATATTTAATTTACTGGAAATTTGTTTTTAATGGAATAAACTGACTGACCTTTGACTGACCCTTTTAAGCTGACAATTTTTTTAAGAATAATGTAGACAATTAATTTGCCCTGGAAATTCCTGCCTCTGAAGTGAATTTGTTTTGACTCCCCTCGTCTGACCAGTTTGGTGACATTATCAATCAAATCCTTTTTGGACCAGGGGCACCAAGGGACTTGTGGGATCACTCAACACTCTTGGCTGTACACTTGATGGCACCAAACCTCCTACATGTCGGTGAGGTCAAGATAACTAATTGAAAATCTAATGGACTCTCCCCCAGTATCTTTTTCGTACAGATATTAATCAATGATTTTATTTTTCATTCCAAAACTCATGATTTTCTTCTCAACAATCTTTGTATGAGACCACTCATGAACCCTTCCAGTCTGTTAAACCCCAGCCTCCAATATCTCCCATCTGCAGAGGAATTCTATCGAGATGCATTTCTTTATGGTCGATCGGAATTCCTCAGCATGAGCCACTCTTTCTGAATGGATTATTTAGCTCCTTGCAGAAACGTAAGAAACTCTGTCCATTTCTTAACTTTGTCTCTTCAGAAAGGAGACAGGTGATGAAGATATTTTATGCAACCTAATTACTTCAATTTCTGACAAATATTTAATTAAAATGGAATAACACAGAATTTTTAATTGTCGTTTCCTAAAATTGTAAGCATCTGTGATGTGAGAGATGCTGATATGGACCCATTTGTATGTCTACTGAGTTTTTAACTGTGTTCACAGGATATTTATAAAATTTATGTTTGAGAATACACGATAGACTCTCTATTATTTTGAGGTCACCGTTTTTGTCATTTTGTTAGTATATACATTTTTATTATGAATAAAAATTCATTTATAGAATTACAGTCCGACCTCGATTCAGAGAAAACCTCATCTAGGTTTTTGGAACACCTTCAAATTTTTGAATTTATCTATTTAACCCCTGGATCACCGAGAAAGAAAGACAGAAAAAATGTCAGGCAGTTAGGTAATCCCAGTTCCGCAATCAAACGAGCCATCCAATGTCTGTGATCACCCATTATTCACACTACCGTGCGAAAGATCCATCTCTCATCCCTGCAGAGGAATCCAATTGGGGAGGGAAACTTCCTGATCAATCGACCTTCTTTTACCTTGGAGAAGGACAGGCAAAGTGGGTTTCCATTTTCCTTACAGATCCGAAAGAATCTGGTTCCGCAACTACAGGCCGTAGCTTTCGTGAGTATTGGATTAACCATTCAGAATGAGGGCCCATTTTATAAATAGTTTTTCGGTATAGTGAATTGAGGTCTCCATCGACATAAACAAAACTTTCGACAAAGTCTTGAGAAATCTTCTTATTGTGAAGATTTTTGATTCTAAAGTTAGTCCAAACTTAGAGCTTTGGGTGGCCAATTTTATCTCTTGACGACATGGAAGTCGTTTGACGGTTATCAAAGATCACGATTACTGCCTAAAGGAGTACCCCAAGGTTCTCCGCTTTCTCCGACCTTTTTCAATTTTTTCCTCCACGACCTACCAAATTACGGGAACGACAATTTTTTGTCATTATCCTGCGCAGACGACTTAATAATTGCAACGCGAAATCGATCGAAGGAGTTGCAACCGCTAATTCCCTGGTGAGAGTGAACGCAGTCTACGATTGGTTGACTGCCAACCGACTAAAGATTTCTGCCAAAAATCAATATGCACGCTTTTCACCTCAAACCGTTTTCAAGAATTTTCATTGGTCCTGTCCATATTCCAGTGTCAGGGTCTCCCTCAATTCTTGGATTAATGTTCTACAGGCTGTTGAATTTCAATTCCCATGCGAAGACAGTCCTCACTAAAGACCCGTAGAAGTTGAACGTTGTACACGCGCTTGTCCAGAGGACCCCATAATTTGGATACTTCTGTTGCAAAATTCTACCGGCAAACTATCCGACTGTGGAGTATGCCTCTGTTGCGTGGAGATTCGCGTTATCAAAAACTACGCTCCACAGACTCAATATACCAAGATTTTTGAATACTTGGTAGGATTGGCATAAAAATGAATAAAACTAAAAACCTCGTTGTGGATCAAAATTAATTAATAATAACTTATTTAATAGTCTATTTTATTTTTTATTTTAAAAGAAAATTTCTCGTTGACTTAATATCCTTGTGGCGTTTTTTAAAATGAGTCTAAAATACCAAGAAAATTTTGAAATAGCTCTTATCAAAAAAATTTATTCTCACAGATTCTTAGCACAGAAGTTCGGAACGAATAAAAAAGGATATTATGCCTCTTGTGACTGGTGGGAACATATATTCAAAGACTGAAACTCGTAAGAATTATGAAGATATTTTTGAATCGTTGGATTCAGAAGTTCTCAATGTATTTCAGCACTGAGACTGCAAAATGTCCCAGTTAGTTCCCCACTCATTGAAAAATTGGTAATCTTCATATTGACCCTTAGGTTTAAACACTGCACGTAGACTACGTTTTAAGACCTTAAGCCATAAAAATGGGTGGTTAGAAAACTATAAATGAAGATATGAGCTGAAATTCAAATGTCTTACAGGTGATAAAAATTCATTTCAATCAATGGAATTGATGGCTTTGTCACTCTAATGAAAAAAGTGACAAATATTGGAAGGCTAATATTTTTAACTGTGATTAAATTGGTCTTTTCTTAAGAAAACTCTGAAAAAATCATTTCTCAAAGGAAACAATAATTCTTGGCTATAAACAAAACAGAGAAAAAATTTCTGTGCTTTTGAGCTGAATCTATGTTGGACAAAGGATATTTTTAATTCATGGGTATGTCGAATTAATGAAAAAACGAAAACTCAAAAAATGCTTATATTCATCGACAATACTACGTTTCATGAAAAACAAATTAATGCTTTGAATTACTTTTCCTGTCAAAGAATTCAACTCCAATTCTTCAGCCATAATGGAATTAGAAAATCGACACTGATTTTAATATCTGAGACAAAATATACATCATGAATCTGTTATAACATGTTGGAACAGTATTTATAACAAAGAAACAATCTCAATGATCAAAGTGATGAAAGGTTATCAGAAATTACTGAGGAGTTATTACACGAGGAAGAAATGATGAAATATTATGGTGAATCAAGAGAAAATAAAACAATAAAATGAATCCTCAAACAAATTAATGATTTGGAAGAATCCATTCACTCCGCATTCCCTAAAAGATTTTTACTTATTTAAAACTATAGCTATACATGAAATGAAATATGGGTGTGGGAGTAGAATTGAACATTTTATGAGAATACCACACAATAAAATTTGTTAAGTTTTTTTTTTATATTTTTATATCATAAAGTTATAATTATTTATAACTTTTAAGTAAAAACCTCGGTTTTGGAACGCTTGGTGTTGCAAAGCAGACTGTATACATAATTGTTCTTGCTTATAAAGTGTGTGACCTGGGATGTTTAAGTAAAGGAAGTATAACTAATCCTCAAAATTATAACACTGACTCCACCACAGCTTCATTTTTAATTCATAGTGAAAGATCGTCAGGATCACGACTATATTGCCAACAAACAAACCATTTATAGCAGGGTTCCCAACCGGTGGTGTTGTTAAATTTTTAATAGATTAGCAAACTTCTGGTTAAATAAAAATAATATAAGTTGAAATGTTCTTGGAGTGCGAGCTCTAAAAAGGTTGGGAACCCCAGATGTTTCAAAACTATAGTGTCGTCAATTTTGTCCATTCTCGGGAAGAGAGGATTTAAATTCACCGAGATTTACAATTTTCTTAGTTGCTAGGACGTCATCCCATATTAATAGTCCATGGGTTCACTGCTAGTTTCCAGGTAGGAGGTTCTAAGTATTACCTAGGCATCAAGAAAAATTATTGTTTTCTAACAAAGATAGGTTCTACACCATAGTGTTGTTAATTTTGTCCATTATCGAAGAAATGATTAAAATTCATTGAGATTTAAAGGTGGCTTAGTTATTAGGACTTCACTTAATTGCGTCATTTTTGTATAGATCCCGCAACTATGGTTATGGATGGACTTGTGCACTTAGACGACAATGGAAGCTGGATATCCTATCATCTTCTTCCTTGGTGAATTCTAAGTTATTTAGTTAAGTAATCCTAGCCTCGACCAACTCGGTGGCTATCCACGGTGGAAGAACCGGAATGCCTATATCAAGGCTACTCCAAATTGCGACGGATCGGGGAGAGTGGAGGAAACTTGTTCATAAGATCTCCAAGGGTCGGACACGACTTAATTGGATAACATAACATAATCCTAGCCTCACTGACTTGTAGGATACCTGCGGCTATTAAGTAGAACACAGCAAATGGTGGTCTCTCCCATAGATCGGTCACTTTCAACGTGATGGATGGACATCTGTATGTTCTGGACATTCTAAAAAGTAATTTGTTGTCAACTCGCAAGTTTCCAAAAAAACAGAAGACATCTTCCAAATCATTCAATTTATGTTGGAAGAGATAAGTAATGTCCACGCTGTAATCGAACCAGGTTTACATTAAGATTTAATATTCAGTGAGGAAGGTCGGATGGTTCTCGTAGGAGACGGTATCAAGAGTTAAATTAATGTAGATTTCTTATTTGTTTCTAATTTCTGGCAATCAATATTTCAGCTACTATTTTGTTATAAATATTAAAGATAATTAAAATTTATTATGTGGTAGCCCTCTAATGATTGAGAGCACATTTCCTTGAATAATTAGTATTGAGACGCGCTCTATTAGCCATCTTTTCACGACTGGATTAACGATCCAATATTCTGTGAGAGAGCGAAGGAGATTGCGTTAATTAGCATAGAGGTTTCAACCGTGATAGGTCTGAGGAAAAACTGTCTTCCGAGGGAATAAATCATCCCGTCAGGTTTTTTGTTCGCTTAGAGGCTCCACTTGCACAGGGAATCCAACAACCTCGAGTCCTTTCGCTATGCGTTCGTTAATTGTTTTGTGTCTCAAACTCTTTTCAACGCTTCTTCGGCAGAAGGGATCATAAAGTCCTTTTGCATCAAAAGTCATTCAGCATTAATATGTTCAATATAAATTCACGGATTTCTTCGAAGTTTGTCCGGTAGTCCTCATGATGCCTGAGTTCATGAAGCATGGTGCTTTCCGTAGTGAGAAGATGAGTCATGAGGCGAGGTGGAAATTCGAATGAAAATAAAAGCTGTGTGAGTATAGATGTGATAAATTCTATCAAAAATATGAGTTTGAAATCATTTTTATTTATGAATGTGTTGATTCCCCGTCGGCAAAAGAGTCTAGTAAAATTGCGATTTTAATTGGCTTTTAATGACTCTAAAAGAATTCTGACACTCGAGAAGTGGATATTTTGTCATTTGAGTGAATAATTTTATAATTGATTTTTTAAATTTCAAACGTACTTTGTTCCAATAAAAAATTAGAATAAACATTATTTTATTAAATTGTGCCGGATTCGAGGATTTTGTCTGATAAAATTGGTCTATTGAACGACGGATTCAAGAGATGACAGATTTGATAAATGGTGGATTCGAAAGGACTTAAAAAATTATCTTTTCTCGATAAAATAAAAATTATCACTTTTCCTAGAAAAATGTGACGGATTCTAGAAAATTTACTGTATTTATTTTTTGGTTTTATCCAAAATCCAAAGGATCCATTTAAGTCCTTGTGTTTGTAATATGGCGTCGATTTTTCTAACGAAACGATAAAATCATCTCATTAGAACACGAAAAACGTAAGTATCCTCAATCACTATGAAATATATTTAATTTTGTTGAAAATCTAAAGGAAAACTATGACAAAAGAATAAAAATAACTTTATTAGTAAAGGAAGAGTGCAGGCAGACACATGGCCTTGAACGAAGTCGTTAGGCGAGCTTTGGATGCTGCCCTTCTATGCTCGAACCAGTTAACCTTTGCAAACATGACTGGATACCTCCTGTATGTGACGACACCTGCACCGACACATTTGCCCCTAGCAACTTACATTAGAATTCTCTGGACCCTGTTCTGCCACTGAGAAGGCCGAGAGGTTAAATCGAGCAAAGTACACCAAGGATTTTTTTGTTTGTTTCATTCGCTGTTGAGACGTCTGGTTTCTTTGCGCCTACTTTCTTAAGTCGTCTAGGAAATCGGATTTCTGCACAATCTGGAGATGCCCGTGAGCGCTACTGGTTATTTGAGCTAATCTCGCTAGCCATCTTGAGAAGGAAAAGCCACGCAGTCGCTATTTAACCATTTATTTATTCTTTAATAAAAACAATTAATTGATAGTTATTCTGCAAAGACGATAAATTATTGACAGAGCGATACAAAAAAGATTGAGAAACACTGGTCATAGTGTATGTGCTTACCCTAGGCTCTTGAAGACAATTGGGGTACGGATGTCCTGATCTTTAAAATTGTTGTTCCCGAGAGTATTCAGAATAGAACTCGTTCGCCTATTTTATTGTTATTTATCATTTATTAACCCCGGATACACCGAGAAAGAAGTTAAAGTAAACAACTAATTAAGTGTATCCAGTTTCCACTTCTACAGAATCAGAGTCCATCCGGAATCAGCATAAACGGTAAAAGACGTCCATACTTGCAGTTGTGGAAACCCCTCCAATGGAGTGGGGGAGAGTAAATGATTTTTTTCGTGCCGGCCTGGCATTGGGCGCCACCAAAACAGGTGGATCACATGACGCCACTCTAATAGGAAGAGAGAAGAAGAACAGAAGATCAAATAGAAACTTGAACCAATTAGCCACGAAGCACCACATGGTTCCATGCGGCTATTAAATAATCCGCAGTCTAGATACAGTCTATCTCATGGTGAAAGAGAAATTCGAGATCTTTTTGCTTGCCTTGTCCACCGGGAATCGAAGTGAAAGTAAAGGATTTCTGGGCTCGACCTGTATCGGATGCGTCCCATGATGGCCGCCAGCTTTTACATGTTATCTAACCTTGTGCTATCAAAAAAAGAAATGAAGATTGACCGAAATTAAATAACGTCACTTTGAGACTTTAGAAATTGTGTTGACCTTTTGTACGTTGAGTTTACTGCGGATTAATCGGATTGGGAGGGATCTCAGCGAAGAGTATAGGTCTTTAGAAGCTAGATCCATGATATTTCAACTGTCCCTCAACTTTAACCTAACTTTACTACTTACTAAAAATTTTGATTTATTTATTCACCCATTTCTAGGTATCTTCGCAATAGAATCACATAAATCGAGGTTATTAGATTAATTAGTACTGATTATTGTTTTTCTACAGATAGCCTATCAGTCATGCTAATTCATAATAATTATACTCAGGACTACCTGAGATAATTTTCAATGGATAAATAACAACCACGTGGGTATATATAATAAAAACTAAGATATGCTTGGAGTACAAAGTAAATTATCACTACAAAAGCTTACCAAATAGTCAATGCCCTCAGTTTTAGGAAAAGTGTGAAATCCATATATTGTTTCATCAGGGTTCCTACATAATTTACATAAACATTCTTCCTTCGGATATTATTGGGTAGTCTTTCAGATACTCAAGTGGATGGGTGTTGTTAACCCCCAATTCATGTTAGATTTCGATTGTCTAAATACGATGTACACTTTTCTAGGTTGCTAGCAGTCTCTGCTATTTTAATGGTTGCCGTAAATTCTTAACTGTTAGTTTTTGGATTTCCTTGCAAATCGTCAGGGGAAATGCGTTCTCAATTATAAGAGCAGCCAGTAATTATTAACTGTTAACAGTTTTACTAAAAAAAGAAGTTTTTTTCATTAAATAAATGTGTTTTTTTAATTACAAAATTCATGCTCGGTCTACTTCGCATTTTATGAACTTCTTAAGATTTCTCAAATTTGTCATTGAAGACACACGTAGACTGGTTTTTAGGGATATTTCAATTATATTGAAGTCTTGTGACACGTGTGTCGACCAATTTATCAAATTACCTAATTCAATGTCATCAGTGGTTATCACAAATGTCTTATAGGATATTTGAAACTACTTTGTGACGTCATTCTGAAACTAAGTGCTGCCAAATGTCGAAAAAATATTAACCATCATCGAAAATTTTATCAAAATTCTCGAGGGATGATTATTAAGGCACAAGTGCAAGTTTGTAATCGTAATCAATTAGGAAAGCCACTGGGTTTCTCCGATGCCCGGACGTACCAGGTTCTTGAAGATGGACAAAGACTTCCTTCATATCACTCCGGTTATTTCGACAGCACTCGTACTGAACCGGCCGAGAAGCCTATTGGTTTCCTCTTCTCAAACAAAAATATTGTAATTCCACCAACCGTGAAATTTATAAAGTAGTACTAAGAACTTAATACAGGCTTTATTATCTAAAATTATTCAGACTGAATACTATTTCTCACGTGTCTTCTCTTCCATTTCTGCCAACTCTCATTGCATAAAGAATACATAATTTATGAATAAATATAACTTCATGTAGAGTCTTGGAAGTCAGAATTTCTACTAATATTATATCGATTTTGTTGTACTATTATTCTTTATTATGACGTTGCATTGGACTCTACTATATTGAGCTTAGTACTGGTTAATTGTGATCAAATTTATTTTTCACAATAAATGTGGTATTTGGAGACACACATTAAAAATAAATTATTTAATACTAATAATAGTGGTTACACATTAAAAATAAATTATTCAATACTAATAATGCGCAAGGAACTGTGAGGAGAAAATTAAAGGAACGAAGAGGGGTTTCTGGTCGATCATAACCGATTTCACATGTTTGAAAATGTGAGGAAGATAAAGCACACCTAAAGTTCAGGAAAGACTCTTGAACCTATATATGAGACCTATAGTTACTCTTCGTATGATTATTAGTAAGTAGATTCAATAAATTTGAGATATTTATTTTGGATTACAATATCATTATAGACTAATTAAAGTGGGATCAAAGAAATCAATTAAATGTAAAATAGCTATTATTAGTTACAATCAGGAAAAATAGTGAATTAGACGTCACAGAGATTGATTCATTAAATGTTTAATTAACCATTAATCTGTCAGTCTGAATTGTTCACTTGATATCACTTGGACTGTCCCTCATAATATTTCAAACTCGTGGACCACTGAACTATCACGAGAGTTACCCTATCTCACTGACTATTCACTAGCTTTCTCTCTCCCTTATTAAAGATTCTCTGAAGACCGACAACCTTGTTCTGGTTAGTGGGGGTATAACTAAGTCCTTAAACCCGTTCAAAGTTTAAAACCAGTGAATATTTATGAATAGTCAGTGGACAACAACCAGGTGGCACATGCTGAGATAAGCACAATTTAATATAATCAATAATTGTGTCTGTCAGCATGCAATAATCAATAAACTAGCAAAATGAGAGTAATTATATAATCAAACGAACTAATAAACTAATTAAAAGATAAGTCCTTCTAATATTCGTTAACAAACGACACTTGTTCTTTAACATCCGGCATATTATTTAACGGAGCCCAACTTCCTTCATTGGAGCCGGGAGCAGAGGGAGAATAGAAAAGGGTTGGGTACTAAACATGAGTTATAACTCAGACCGAGGATTCCTTCGGGAGTTCTCACCAAACTCGCTGAGGGTCTTAAAGTCCTTGTCGGGGTTTAGTCCACACTGTCTTTCAACCATGGCCACTAAGTTATAACACGTGGACAAACATCGATAAGCTCGAGAATTACGATTTCTGTAGACAACACAGATTGGGATTAAGATTATAGCGAGTAACACAGCAGCTCCTAATATTCCCAAAACGGGGATCATCAAACTCACAGTGGAACGAATTTTTTCTGAAAAATCAAGCCAAAATCCTACCTGACGTGGAAATCGAGCAGGTAACACTCTCCACAACACAGGAGCCTGCCTGGAAGACGGCACTGAAGGAATCAATGGGAGTACTTGCACGAGTATTATCAACTTCTATCGTACTACGAAATGAGGATTACGCCAACAAATTATGAGTGATCAAATCCACTGAAGTCTTAGCGTTGGGGTTAGAAGAATTTAGTGGTTTCCCGTTTGCCTTAAACCACATTTTCACCACATCCACGCCGGAAAAATCAACACTGGCACTGAACACCTTATTTGAGCTGTTGATGTAATATTTGGGGAAATTTGTAACAAATGACGGAAATCCTACGAATAGAGTCACAAATAAAACTCGTATATTGCGTGAAAGCACTCGTCATGTGAGTTCCATAACGGCTTTTGAAGATGACTTGAATATTCCCGGCGGTGCCAGGAGAGATATCCATAGTGGCTGTCTTCCTATCTTCGCTGATTGTGGCCAAAAACGTGTCTAATGTAAACAAAGGACATAACCCTCTAAATTTTCTCCATTGAAGAACCATTCGATCTCCACAGGACCAGCATACATGCCGGGATTGTAGTCGAAAGAGAAAACGCACTTGTTATCGCATCTCTGACAGTCTTCCAGAGGTTTTGTTATATTGGGGATTGCTGGGGTTTACAATCCTAGTTTACTTGGAGTAATAACGTCAAAGAAAATCCTACTGTAGTAATCGTTCATAATTTCGCAGGAATATCTCCTCTTTCCTAGAACTCTTTCAATTGATCTAATCTTGCGACCCACCGAGTCACGGAGAACAGCATCACAACATTATTAATATGACAAACTTGGAAGGGAAGCAGAGTTTAGTCAAATCTTGAAAACCATCCTTGTTATTTCCGTTATACAACTCAGAGTTATTCCGAGGAAACAGAATACGCTGCGGAGACCCAACACAGTTTGGAGATGCTGAAATAACCGAACCCTTACATGGTACAAGATTGAGGGTATGGGTCAAAGATATATGGCCAATCTTGCAGCTCACTTGAAGAAGATTAGGACTGACAGAGTCGACGAGCATAGTGTCTACCATGAATCTTAAATTTACCGTAGACTAAAGAAACTCCCGAGGGACGGCAAATAGTGTCATCAAATATGTAAGGGACAAAAGGCTTAGTCTCTCTGGAGAAGTCAATTATTTTAACGGCGAATCCCTGTCCTACACAAGCGTCCAGTTTTTCGTACTTTCCATGCAGAATACTAATTCCTACAGAAATGATCACAACAAACTCACGTGGTATGTATAAAGGGTAGGTATGGCCATACATACATACATGATTGTTTGTAGTCAATTGACAAGTGGGTCTTTCTCGAAGTATATAGTTTGCTGATAGTTGAGTTACCTGGATGTATGACTTATTATTATCAGTATAAGTGTTGGGAACTGTATTGTACCATTTGATACCACTAAAGTAAACAAACAATAAACGCTGAAGTTGTTAATTCGTCCACACATGAGACAACTAATATTGTGGGGCCAACGATATTTCTCGAACTGGTTGTCGTGGTAAAATGTCATGAGATTTACTGACTCAATAAATCGAGTCGGATTTATAGAAAGTGAATATTTCGGGCAAGATGATCTGACAGTTAAAATGAGTACATAAATTTCCAGTAACATAATACTATTGTGAAATCTGACTTAAAATCGAAATATGAAGTGTCACAGATAAGAGTGTTATGGCAATCAAATATCAAATTGCTTAATTATTTTATTATAAATTGTGGTTAGCCACTCTAAAAAATAAAAATTTTATTAAATAAATATTAATTATATTCAAGATAAATATTATATTATTTCTAAATAGCATAAAAGATAATTGATCATATATGGAGACTCTTTACCTTTACAGATTCGTCCAACTATTTTGAGAAGGACTTTCAACCATTTGATGACATTTTCTCAACATGTGAAGAACGTTATAGTCTCAAATACACGTAAATCGAGAAAAAAACCACCTTTCTTGAATTTTGAATGAAGGGTGATCGTCGTCGATACAGGAAAGCCGTGGGTACTCTGGAGGAACATAAGAAAAACCTCTCGATTCTTTTGAGGTGTACCGTGATCACTTAATTAGTTGGTTAACTCCTTTTTTCTTGATGTTCCCTTCTCGGGTTTATTAAATAAATAAAATAAAAAAAATAAAATAAATAAAAGATAATAATAATTATTGTGCAGAGATTTATTCCTCCAAATTGCAATGAAACTAATTTAATTAAATCAATTATGTTTTGTGGTACTCATCGTCTTATCTTTGTCGATCAATTGAATAATTCTAAGATAATTAAAAAGCCATTTAAATTAATTCAATTGGAGGTCATTGAAATTTCACAGATTGGATTTTAAAGAGGCTTATAAAATTGGAGTTTCTCCAACTTGTCATCTCCGTAAAGACTATTCTCCCACTGATGTGTCATAAAGGAAGACGTTTGCGAAACTGAAATATTGATTATCATATGATAATTATATAAAAAACATTGAGGGTTCTTGAAGTTGTCGAAGAATATTTGACAGACACGCGGATTGTTCTTGAACGATTAAGAGTGCCTCTTTGAGCGATCAAAGCTTTCAAGTCTTAACTGAATTGTTTCATTTGGGTCTTCTGACGGATTATCCTTTCCAGGACCTAGATGATTCGGCGTTTCCTCAGTCAAAAAGTTCGGGTCACGAATGTCCCCGAGTTGTCACTGTGAGACATACCTCACCTCTTCAATTTCACGTATCACCCTCTCGACCAACGTAGTGTTATGACGTAATAATTAAATCACATGAAACTAAAAGAAGGATTGTGTTAAAAAATAATTAATGTGGTTACTCAAACTAATGGAATTCACTAATATTTCAGATTGAATATCTCAGATAGTGAAATGCAATAGAAAATATGATCCTTAAATAACAAACAAAATTATCTTCCAATCAATAATTTATAAAATTAATTTTATTTTTTGACAGGTTCACATTCTTGGCCGTCATGGTTGAGACAATTGGGGAATAAGCGGGGAATCACTTCATTTCCTGGGACATCTGTCTGCGCTTGAAAGCCACGAAGTGTGTGAACCAGTGACTTTTCCAGTTGATCTCCGTTGCTATCGAGAGAGGCAACGTAGATCATGTCATTGAGGACCATTAAAGCTTTGTATATGTTAATTAAAATAACACTTGAATATTCTCAAGCCACTATAATGTCTGTTATCAGTCTTATGTGTAGATTGGCACGTAGTAAATCCAAACACACTAGATATCGCGTGCCGCCATGTAATGCTACGTGGATAGTTTGTCAAAATTATTTTCCTTCCTTCCAATGGCGTCACTGGATCCACCTTACTGAGGAGGCGCCCAATGCCTGGCCGACATCAAGAGAATCCAACAATTCTTCCCGGGGACAACGTCGTTATTTGGTGACAAGTTCTGGAATGATGGAACGAGTCAGGATTGAGAAGTTAGTTAGTTTGGTTACCCTTGGTCTTTGGAAATAATTTTTATTTAATTTTTTTAACTAAAACCTACAGAAACAAATTTGTGAAAAAAAATTTACAATCAACTTATGTCTAGATGGGAGATGTCCACCAAGGGCTGAATGCTAGAATCCTTCCACGAAATCGACCAATAAAAATTCATTGAGTGACATATCCAACCAAAATAAAGTGCAGTGTATTATATGGAGAATACTTGGGCCTGGATATTGTTGAATTTAGGCGGAAGCCCAAATACTCATATTACGCCTTGACAAGGAAACTCCCCTATAATAATCAAGCCAAGAAGCAATGATATTTTGATTGGTGTAATAATTCCATAGTTTGTATTAAAAACCACTAACAAGGAATCATGTTTTAAAAGAAATGAAAACCTTAATTCTATACCTAATGATTAATAAACATTTCATTCAAGACTGGCTTATCTCAGAGACCCCGGATACACCGAGAAAGAAGTTAAGGTAAACAACTAATTAAGTGTATCCAGTTTCCACTTCTACAGAAACAGAGTCCATCCGGAATCAGCATAAGTGGTAAAAGACGTCCATAGTTGCAGTTGTGGAAACCCCTCCCATGGAGTGGGGGAGAGCAAATGATCCTTTCTCGTGCCGGGCTGGCACTGGGCGCCACCTAGACAGGTAGATCACATGACGCCACTCTAATAGGAAGAAAGAGGAGGAACAGACGAACAAAACAGAAACTTCAACCAATTAGCCACGAAGCACCACATGGCGCCACGCGGCTATTTAAAGCTTCAGAGACAATTAAATTTACTATTAGTGGATTCAGTCAATTTAACTATGTAAATTGATTATTTAATAATAAATTAGTTATAAACTACTAAATCAATTTATATTACCCCATTAATAAATGAGTTAATGAATAATTAGGTGTACTCAATTCGCACACAGACGCAGAGACAAGGTCTCTCAGCAGTACATCCATAACCAGAAAAAAAGGAAAAAAACATCCATCTCTTTTAGTTGTGGAAACACTCTAAGAAATCAAATTATTTAAGAAGCCAGCAGCTAAAGAAAACGAGTTACGTCAATGAGTCGCTCACAGAGATCCAGTATAGCTAGTTGTAATAAAGAAGAGCGTCTCTGGGTCTCCGTAGTATTTTATTATTATTTTTGCAAAACTCAACTAAAAGAAAGTTATCTCGTCGCTTCTGCAACAGTGTGGACAATCTTCCATGTTAGATCCTCCACGCTCTCCTTCGATGTGCATCTAGGTCGTCTGCATTTTCGAGTTTCTTTTTTACAGTCACAAGATCTTCTTGAATTGAAACAGGGAGAGAGTAGCGTGGACGTCCACGGTATCCACAACTGCTTTGAAAGTAACTTCCATAGCAATGTTTGCCAGAACTGCTTAGTTCATTCTTAGGATTTCCAAATAGCTTCCACCTCTCCCTTTTGATCGTTAATACGATCGACTGTGAATTGCACATTCAGTACAGCTCTTTATTACAAATTTTTGTGGAAACCTGATTTTCATCAGCGACCGTAGTTGATTTCTGTGGTAGGAGTTTATTGTTTCCCAATGTGACTGATTGCCCCATGTTCTAGAATTGTACAGAAACACACTCAGGACAAATCCGTTATAAAACCGGGATTTTGTCTTGAATAATACATGGGGGTTACTCATCCATCTGGACTGTATTTTCTTTAGTGCCATTGATGTTAAAGTTTTCATCCTTTTAATGTCTTCCAGTCTTCTAGTAGAGACTCTAACCTTCTCACTCTTCTCCATGTTTCTTCAGCTGACTAGGCCTATCTTTTCATGATATTCATTTTCAACGACCAATTATCGAATATTTCGGGTGCACAGTAGGATATTTTGTATATCTCCCATCTTTTCGGAAACATAGTCTATGTCGTCGGCATAAGTTCTGTTATGTCAAATGATCAAATTTTTGTGCGTAGCCCACGTAGTGTTGCTTCAAGGTAGATAGAGAATAAAATTGGAGATAAGAAATCTCCTGTGGTAATTTTCAACCCGTTCAGGGACGACTTGGAGTCAAAGATCTGTGTCTCTAACAGGACTCGTATCATCCTTATGGAATCTTCGTCCAGTATTTTTTGAGTATGCTAATGAATATCCGTTTGATTAGCTTCCACCACCTGACTTATTCTTTTAAGCACAACATTTGAGAAAATCTTCATTATTGAGCTCAGTAATATGATTGGAAAAAGATTTTCGACAGAGCCGATTTTTCCCGTTTTTGGTCAAACAGTTTGTTATAAATGTTGACAATTTTTAAGTTAATAATTCGGAAACATTTTATGAGTTTTCCGTTTATTCCATGGATATTGTTATTTTTAGCTTGTTGATTGCGTTCAGAACATCTTCGAATATAACTGGGACATTTAGAGACCTGGGGTTGAAAGTAAATTGGTTAATTTGGTGGTCCTCGTTGTGAAATTTATTTTTGAAATGAGAAGCAATATAGTTATCAATTTATTTTAATTTTGTTAGGTATTTTAAAAATCTGTCCGTTACTTTAATATTTATAGATATACTTGATTTATTGTGTTTCTTGTCTGGGAGGAGCTAACTTGAAATGTTATTGGGATTCAGCTCGTGAAGTTCTTTCACTCTTCTTTAAATTCCTCTGTATTACCTTTACTTTAACTCTTCTTTTTCAAGGTTGCATTTAGCATTTTCGTTTTAATGTCATAGGTTATTTTGTATTCTTGACAAATCTTGAATTTTATTATCATATGGAATGCTGGTTGTGGGTCTGGAGAGGACCTTTCGTAAACTAGAGGTTGTACTTCTAATTCGATAATTCTGTTCCAAATTTGGTCAGGTTGACAGGTTTCAGGTAATCTAGTCTTTTAAGGAACATTATTTATTAATTATTTTGAGGAATATCAAAGTTATAAATAAGAAAATCAATTAAACCAGACAACAATATGTTAAATTCAGATTAAATAAATTCAAAACTTTAACAAAATAAAATTAAATTCAAAATATAATTATATAATGGGTAATCCCTCAGCCACTGTTGTGTCCGTAAAATTATGCTCTTCTTACCACAATGATGCTTGTCTGTCTATGTAAGAGTTTCTTAAAATTCAGAAACACCACCAACGGTTCCAGAGTTTACACATGCTCTCCCGGAATTGATCAATTGTACTTAGTATCTGGTTTCTCTGATCCCGTCCTCCAACTTTTATGGCCAAAGCATGGTCTTGTGATTCTCACGGAAACGGCTATCAGTCTTTGGCGGTCCCCTGTACTATTTTCTATGATTTTAAAGGAAGGATTTCTCAACGAATGGCACTGCTGTTGCTGCTACAAACACCACGGAAACGCCATAGTTGCGGACTACCTAAAATCCGAGAACTTTGTAGTTTGTCTGGCTGTGAGATTTGCGGTTCCACGTGAGTCTGCTCATTCCAGATTCTCGTGATTAAAGTGGGGCATCACTATGTGGAGGGAGAGAAGGCGGTTTTTAAGAAAATCGAATTGCCACGTGTATTCTACAGCTATGCCTGCCAACTTTTGTTTAAATCAATGCAGGAAATCTATTTTGTAACGTTCAACACTGAAAAACCAACTTTTAATAATTTTCACTCCAAAATTGTGGTATTTTAAGCCTTCTCAGTCACTTTAGATCTTTGGCCACGCGAATGGCCAGATGCAGATGTCACGTGTCGCGGAGAACCCAAATTCAAAATTTGTCAATGTTTTTGTCATTTTTATCTCAGGCCAGGTTATTTTGGAAAGAATATGAGATCTCCTTGGTTACAATCTCCACTGATGATATCAGCACGAAGATTACCTTGCTGAGGAGATCTTCACAGAGAGACTCGTGGACAGTCTTCCATTCCGTTATAGTGGATTCGAATCTCCAGGCGAATATATTGACCACGAATCAGCGGAAATTGGTAGTCCTCTACGATGGCGGTCTCAGATTCACGGTCTTCAACATAGAAACGTTCTCGTTGAGAAAAATGGAATTTGTTTAACATTACTCTCATTTTTCAGAATAATTCCGTTGCCGCCTCTCTTACAGAAAGCGGAGATCTGATTTTGATGGATGAGTCATATAAAGTCAGAAAATATGAAATTTGCTCCACCACTAGCCCACGTGACTCAGTTTATATAGTCAAGAAAGTATTAGAAAAGTGTAGTGAGCTTCTGTCAAACAGCAGTGAAGTAACATTTCGCGATTTATTGTAGGGTGGCCGGGTCATTGTGGAAAAATACGACGAAATTCGACCTCTGCTGGTTTGGACGACTCATTTGACTAGCTTGCTTCTTATGCAAATGTACATGCACTCTGTTGGCTTGGGGGAAGGCGGAATGTTCCCCGCAGATGTGGGATTTCTGAGTACTCTGAGGAGCTGTCTCGTTTATGTGAAGAATTGGCAGACTCAGCATTCATTCCAACCATCTTTATTGCACAACTCTGACTGGGCTGAACGTTGTGGTAATCTCCTTTCGTCTATGATTACCTCGTTGGCTAATAATTCGATTATGAGCCTCGAAGACCTCATCTCTGACTTGGAAATTTCAGAGGACCTAATGAATCTTCTTCAGATTTCTCGTATTCCTTCTTTCCGACCTTCTAATAGTTCGAAAAATGCTGATTCTAACGTTATTCTTTCGGTTTATGATATCCGTAATTTAAGAATCGACGTGGTGAATCGATTGACGAATCTCAGGAGGATGGGAAGACTCGGAGTTACAAAAAGTGCAGTTGTTGTGACCTCACGTCTGAAATAAAAGGTCATGTTTTCTCGGTTTGTTTAATGCTGAATTCCGCTGTCCGTGTGGAGGTGCATGGCTGAAAAAATTTATAGAGCCTTAACTTACTTTTTTGTTATAAAATTCTGTTTATACGAGATTGGCTACATTAAATACGTTTCGAAAAATTTTAAGGAACCAAAAATGATTTGGGAGGATTCACTATAATTGTGGTTTATTGACTGGAAAAGGAAATAATGAATTATTTGGGTTCGACTTGCTAACAGTACGGGATGAATGAGCTTAATAGTTAATGGCAGGTTATTGAGGGTACATGAAGCATAAAACCGGTCGCTTTTATTGGTATATAACTTTAATAGACTGAATTAGTCTATTGGTTGATTGAGGTGTGTATACCTATTACACAAAATGTCTTTATGATGGATAACAGACCTTGTCTGGTTGATCAACCAAGTGGTTAGTCCAGACAACAAAAAACTATCCGACTGCATGGCCTTATGTTAATGGGTTTGTAAAGAGGTCGACGGGATTGTCCTAGCAATTGGTTGAGAATTAAGGTAAAAATCCGTCAGAGGTTATCATGAATTAATGTGAATATACTAGTCGCTTTTTTCGAGTTCGTTTTGAAAGAGCCTCATACCCGTTGCCCAGCACAATTACATCCATAGGGGAACGATTTAATATAATTATAGATTGCAAAGTTTATTCCAATTATAACCTCCTTTCTTTGAAGGCTTCAGACGATCGCGAGACACTTGATGAATTTGGAAATAAAACTTATTTGTACATTCTCTGTGATATGATTTTTCTGATTTATATATGTTTCAGTCAATTTTTGTAATCAGTCAATTCATGAAATGTCTAGAAGGTTAGGCGGCGGGCAATACGGTATTCTTTGGGAATCTCTTATAGAGCGCTGCCGCCTGAACGACGTCACTCCATTTTATAACCCGGAAGGTAATCAAGAAGATCCTCAAACTATAAACGAAAGAAGGCAGAGGAAGATGAAAGAGGAGTCACGAAAACGCTACCAAGGCGGTAAAATGACGAAAATTTACTATTACAATTTTTTGCCTAATAAAGTGTTTAATTAATTGCCGTTGGTTTATGACTCTACATTGCAACAAAATAGTTTGAAGCAACAATTTTTGGAGCGTATGAACTCTCTCAGACAGAAGATCATGAGGCATATACAATCAGACTCCACATCCGTCTTTAGTCTGCTTTCAGAAAAGGCGACGGTGAGAAATGGCCTGGGCTTCCTATTTATGTGCAATGAGCTAGGAACCCATTTAGAGAGTGGGTGGTTCATGCGGAGGAATTCAGATCGGCATTAAAAAGTGCACTCCGATGGAATTCCTCTGCAGAAATAAAAGAAGACACCTCAGAAACGCTGTTAGTTCACAAGCGAAACATTCAAAGAGAATTCGAGAGATATTGGAGGCTGGGATCACTTAATTTAGCAAGTTAATTCTTTCTTTGTTTTGGTGGTCTCGGGGTTTTAAAATAAAACAATTTTTGTAAGAATTGAAACACATTGGAAATAAGAATTACTCTTTTTTATTTTTTTCAAAAAAATAAATTTTTTAACAAATAAACAAATGTTAGTTGATTTCTTCTTATTTTACATAGAAATATGATGCTTGCATAATCAAACTAATAAAATAAAGGAATTGTCTCAAACGTAAAAAGCACCTAACAAAACATGATACTAACAGAATCCGTGCACTGAACATAAAGATCAACGAAACGACAAAACTTTTCCAAAAACAAAACTGGGACGAATTTCTAATGCTATGAAAAAAATAGTTCACTTACCAAAATGTGGAGGATGCATGCGAAATGTCAAAAACGCTGAAACAAAATCGAGGAGACCGTGAACAGGAGATGAATTTGAATAAATTTATCAAACATTGTGTGAGAATAAGCCACAACCATTTAAAAAATGGATATTCTCCACACAAAAAACCGAAATTGAAAAGGAGGCATCCAATAATTTATGTTCTACCGGGAGATGTCGCTTTGGAGATCTATCGAACAAAGAACACACATTCCTGTGGAACGGACGGGATCCCTGTTATTCTGTTGAAAAAGATGGGCACAGTGGAGTATCAGCACTAACATGCACCATCAACTACTCAATCAATTTCAACTGTATTCCCGCTATATAGAAACTTTTGAATATTCCTCCAATACTGAAGCCTGGGAAACCAAGGAAGGACCCGCTTCTTACAGGCCTCTTTCGCTCTTGTGCGTCCAGACAAGAATCCTAGAAAGATGGTTAGGACGCTTACACGACATTCCCTCTCAGATGCCAGATTTTAGCGGTTTCAAAGGGGGACGATAAACTATCACAAACCTAAATACATTAAAAGAGTTCATAAAAGATGTCCTTAACAAAAGACCAGGACAGAAAAAGACGATTGTATACTCAATTGATATCCAGAAGGCTTTTGACTCTGTTTCGAGGACGCAAACTTGTCGAACATTGACGCAAACTTGAAATTATGGTTGGGAAATTTCTTGAGTGGTCGACGAAGACGAGTACACTGTGGCAATCGATGTTCCGTATCGAGACTATTAGCAAATGGCGTTCCCCAAGGGTCCCCATTATCTCCCCTCTTGTTTAACCTTATGATAAATGACTTGCCACTCCCACAGGGGGACGATGACATATTATTAACGTATGTGGATGGTATAGTCATTGTTTCGAGGGATGTGAGTATTATCGAAGCAACGAGAAGAGTACAGGATAATCTGAATAAACTAAGTTTATGGCTATAGGAAAATCAGAAGACTAGGGAAAGTATCAAATGACGTCACACTGGATGGGAAAAATATCCCGCAAAACAAATTCCGGAAAATCCTAGGAGTTACCTTTGACCCTTCTTAACCTTTACAAAATATGTCGAAAATATGTTATTGACTTGTACGATGGAGAATCAACTTTTTGAAGGCGTTCTTGGAAAACCTATGAGACAAAAAAGATATGAGTGGACTGGATGTCATATACAAACAGTTCATCGAGTCAACAATAGGATACACATGTAATTTCTGGGGATTTAACCTTGCTGCAACGAATTTGGACAAGATCTGCAACATTCAAGTGAAGACAGCAAACCTACTAAGGAAATCTTCCCGTGTGGAAATCCTTCCCAGAAACCTTGAAAATATGATAGAGGCGATTGGAACAGTGTCCCTGCGAAGGACTCGAGTATGCGGACCGTCCATATCGAAAATGCACAGGAACGCAGTCGGAACACCGAGAAAAGATACGAAGACTGTTGAGGGAGGCTGGGATCACCTGAATTTTGTTTATTTTGAATATGACGGTGGTTTTCTGGTTCAATAATAATAAAGATGAATATTTTTCAATCGTCGAAAAATTTAAAATGAATTTAAACAATTCAAAAAAATCAAGAAAAGATTATCATATTTTAAAAAAATACGAAGTACTCGTATGTGGTGATTCTGAAAGACTGATGCATAAACGAAAGACGGAAGAAGAAATTCCGAAATATTATGTTTATGTAAAAGAACTTTTCGATGTTATCAAGAAAGCTCACATACAAACTGGCCATGGTGGACGTGATATAATGGTCAATGAACTTGCTAAGAAATATAGCAACATTAATCGTCTACAGTTGATTTTTATAAGTCATTTTGCATTCACTGTCAGAAATAGAGAATCAGATCAAAATCAAATTTTAGTGTTGTTCGTCCAATTTTACCGAAAGAATTTGTATCTCGTGCGCAGGTTGATCTGATAAACATGAGATCTTTATTATATGGCACATTGGCGTCATTCAACGTTCGAGGCTTGAAAGAAAAACGGAAAAGGGAGGATTTAATAAGTGACTTAATGTCATACAAAGTCACTATATGCAGTATACAGGAGACTAAAGTGAAGGATGCAGTTGAGGAGAATTACGGAGAGTTTAGACTTATACTACTAGACTCCGAATGCAACCACTACGAACTTGGCTTTGCTATACATCAGTGTCTTGATGGGAGAATCCACAGAGTGTGGAGGGTGAATGACAGAATAGCAGTACTCCAGATTAATAGTGGGAGGACTGATAATTCCTTTATATCATAATTAATGTCTACGCGCCCACAATGGCGAGGGTTTCTACAAATCCCGATGAACTTGATCTGTTTTATTATCTTATTAACGGATACCATCTCTGATCTTAAAGTTATGACTTTTTTGTGTGGTGATTGGAATGCTATAGTGGGACACTGTCAATGGAGAGAACTTTTTATGGGTAGACATTCTAGGGAGAAGAGGAATATGTCAGGAGAATTGCTCGTGCAATTTTGTAACATGTTTGACTACTTCATTTATAATTCTGCATTCGACTACAATGCGAGGCATAAGACTACGTGGACTGGAGGATGTATAAAAAGGATGGAAATGGTGACTATGTCTGAATTGATTATGTTATGTGTAAAGATCTCTTCGTGCTTTAGTAACAGACTCCCGCAGTTATGGAGGCATCATCACTTATAGTGATCATAAACTGCTACTTGCACGTTTTAGAATGAAAAGATATTTCGGAAAAGACGAGCTAGTAAGAAGAGAGCTTATCTGGATCGTTTTATTGTGGAAAAATTATGCTTATGGTGAGAAAACGCGTGAAAATTATTGTATGGCAATTAAGAAAAAGATTGTGAACATAAATATGGAAAGTTCCCCAGAGATGATTTGGAATGCTAGTGTTGATGGATTAAATAAGGCAAGTTACGACGTGCTAAGGGAAAAAAGCCCAGCATGATTTAAAGGAGTCATCGATCACGAAATTGGATCATCATCAATTAAACAAAAAAAATTGCGGCTGAGAATAGAATCGTGTACAAAAAAGAGAAAGAAATCGCATGCTAAGAAAATTGACGAACGTGTCAGTGAAATTGAGAAGTTGGGATAAGGAACGCGAATGTTTCGAGCAGTTCTCCTTTCGCAGAGGGGAGTTCAAAATACGAATATTCGTATTCACGACAGTCAAGGAAGAAATGTATTGGATAATTAAGAAAAAAGTGAGATTATTGCCGAACATTTTTCAGGACTTTTGAATGAAAATGAAACCTCATATGTGGAGCCATTTGAGAAATCAAATGTGAAGGATGCATGCCGATGGAGATTATATATGCAGATGACATAGATTTTGTGTCAGAAAATAATCTGGAACTTGGACTTGCTTTAGAGAAAATCCCTGGAGAATTTAAGAATTGGTCTTTGCGAGTTAATTAGGAAAGACTGAACACATAAGAATCACAAGGGAATTAAAATATATTGATGAAAGTTGGAGGAAAAAAGGAAATTGGGATTCTTACTTGGTGATAGTGAGGTCATGATGTATAGGAGAGTTCTAGCCACTGCCATGTATAAGAAAATGCAGAAGATACGGAGTCGAAAAAAAACTAATAAAAAATCTAAGAATAAGACTATAAAACTCATATATAAAGCCGGTGGTTATGTACAACTCGGTTACATGGGGGTCACAGAGCTAGAGCTCAAAAAATGGATATATTTCATCAAAAAAAATTACGCAATTTACTGGGCCTAGGTTGGCCCAAGAAGATTTCAATAAGAAATTATACTCTGTGGCACAATCGAGGCCAATAAGCATCGACATTATTGAATCAAAATGGAGGACTGTTGGGCACGTGCTTAGAATGGACATAAACGCCCCTGCAAATATAATAATGGACAATTACTTTAACAATGAGAACAAACCATCGTTCAGAGGAGTGACCATCCCCGTAGCTCTGAACAAGGATCTTAATGGAATTGGAAGAAAACTTAAAACTGCAAAAGACCTAGAAGATCTACGGACAGATGCGCAAAGCAGAGGGCGATGGAAACGCCTAGTGAAGCAAATTTCGAAACGTGTGTCACGAATGGGACCTTAGTTAATATAACGTTCTTTGGTTGTATGAAATTGCTTTGAAGCCGGGTGGCATAGTGGTTAGGTGTCGGGCTAAAGTGGCTTAGGTTACGGGTTCGATTCTCGCTGCTGTACACCAGGTGGAAGGTTCCAAGCATCTACGATGCAGAAAGGGCTTGACGAGTGACGCCGTTATCAGTGGATACTCATTGCGGAACTGGATTGTCTAGAAAGGACCCACACACAAGAAAATGAAAAAAAAGTGAAGATCATTCCTTGATTCTACGATTAGTTAAAATTAACTGTTCTTTACTTAAATAAAGTGTGTGTCTGCCTTTGCGGAGCTATAGATATTATGACTCTCATGAAAAGGCTGTTATTATTATTAACAACTCCCACAAATATAAAAGACATAAAATTGACAATCCCGTAATATACGGGGTCTAAAAATACGACAGGACCATTAGCTGATGTTCCTCAGAATCACATTTTTCTTAAACAACAGCAAAATTGAGACTCCAATCTAAATTAAAAAAAACTACGAAACTAATATATTCGTAACGATTGCTTGTGAACAAACTAACTTGAACAATTTACTCTATTTTTTGATCGGAGTTGTTTATCCTATTTTATAACTATAAAACAATCCCCATATTCTGTTCGGTGAATATATGAGAATTGGATTAAGATCAAAAAATTTACACGAAGATTTTCTCAAAAAAATAAAGAATGAAGAGGATTTAAGTGAAATATTGGAATATTTAATAATAGTCATAAAGCTCAAGAAAATCAAGAAATTCAGGCGAAAAAAGGTTAAGTTAAATATAATAATCATTAGGATTAAAAAATCAGTCAATTCATGAAATGACTAAATATTTTTTAGTCATTTCATGAATTACTTGTTTTATAGATTCATTACCCGGTTAGTATGGGAATATTTTGGTTTGCATTTTATAAACCTCTTCAGGTTGTTACGGACTTGGTCATACAGGATTTTTCGTTTAAGACTTTCAATATTAAAGGGCATTTACTTTGCGGTAGTCTTATGAATCTTTCCTGAATCGCTCAAAAAACTTCATACGCTTATTAAAATTTGTCTCTTTTAAGATATGAAATTCTTACTTATTCTATTTAACACACCGTACTTGAGTGTAGCCAAACCACACCTGACCACTGCGTCTATGTTATCATTGGTTCCTCTATTGAGTCAATCGTAATTCGGAAGATGAGTATTCTTATCACTACAGAAATTTTATTACACAAATATTGAATGTCTTAATTAAAGTACATAAATATGTAGAATACTTCTCGACATGTAAGAAAACGTAATTAATTTTGTTATTAATCGTCACATTGATACCATAAAAATAACATTAGTTTTGTACAACATTTAAAGGAGAAAACAAATATGTACTCTACTAAAATATAGGTACTTAATGTTAAATAATGTTATTATATTGACTTGTTGTCTTTAAAAACAAAAATAATTATATTTTCGTAATAATTATAGCAATTAATTATGGACACGGATGTTATATTTTACAAATTAGAAGAAAAAAATTGAAGAATAGTCTCCCAATGATTCTGTATTTAATAATTGATCAACAAAAATTATAATATTGTTGAATAAGAATATTGGTTTAATTTGGATAAGTTTAAATTTATTATAAATCTTATTAAAATGAAAATTCTCTGGAAAACCTAAAGCAAATAAAATAAAATTGATTTTAACAAATAAATGATCGAAAAATTTAAAGAACTAAAAATCTCAGAATTAAAGCCAATAGAAAACCAATTAGGGGGACATGGGTTAGATCCTGAAAAATGCAAGAAAAAATGTAAACGTTAAAATAACTTATCAGTCTTTTTCGAGTTTCCTGGGGGTTTGATTGTCAAAAGGATTAAAAAATATCCTCGTGGATATCAGGAAGCTGATTTTTATGAAGAAATTCTAAAATCTAAGGATCCGTGTTTGAAAAAGTTAACAACATACTTTCCAAAATATTATGGAATGAGCGATAACTTTGATTTGACCGGTTATAAGAGAAATCTTAAAATTAAGACAAATTTATTTATTTGGAAAATATTTTCCTTACATTCGAGCAATTAACGTCTGCTGATATTAAGATTGGCTTGCTTAACGCAGAAAAATACAAAATTGCCAATGAGATATATTTTCAAATCTGTGGAATGAGAGTAAATCAACTAAAATACAATTTAAAGGTTTTCCGCTCGGTGGAAGATTTTTACTGCATCGACAAGGAAAAGGGAAAGAGTCTCGTGCAGGACACGATTAGAGAAGGTCAGTCGTGAATTAAATCTTAGAATTTAAGACATTCTTTAATGAGGATTTAAAATTTGACAGCAAAAACAGAATGCGTATAATCAAGGAACTACGTGTGATATTAGAACTTTTGAACGAACAAACAGAATGGAATTTCAAATCAAGTTCCATCATTATTGCTTACGAAAATGAAAATATTGAAAACAAACCCAAATCTGTTGTCAAAATGATAGACTTTTCCCATTCAAGTCATGCCGATTCAAAGGATCTATTCACTACCAAAGGTCTGGAAAATCTGATTGAGTATATCTCCTCCCTTTAATTCTATTCTGTTTCATTTAATTCTGTTTTTCCAATAATTTCTCAATTTATGAATTTAATTTACTAATAATAAGAATATAAGCAATTATTGGCTTAAATACTGATTCACTATTTTATGGAAAATTAACTTTTGTTGACAATTCCCTCATTGATCTCTAATTCATTCATCGTGGTAGTTCTCTTCACGGGATTGTGAGGGCTCAAGGGAGTGCAGCCAGTCCTTATGAGTAGACTGGTGTATTTACATTGTAGTGGAATTAATTATAAATTTATTAAATTTGTAATAAACATAATTAATACAAACAATTGAAGTAGTTAACGTTATTCAATACATTTAAGTTATTTAAATCATAATGTTTGGCCGTTGATTCGTACCTTTATTATTCCTATAATTTGACTATTTCTAAATATAATTCTTAATTCAATTATTTCCTGATTTTATAAATGCAATATAATGATAAATACAGTAGACCCTAATTAATCCGTACTTCAATAATTTTGAATTTTTGATGAGTTAGCAAAATTTTACAAAGTTTCCTTACAAACAGGCTTCAATAAACCGAAACTTCATAATCCGAAAGACATTAAAAATTTCGGATTAATTTATTTTGTTTTTATTATACATTCAAATGAATTTACATTTAAATTTAAATCTAACAGTACATAAATTTATTCTTTTTAGGAAGCGAAGCGATTTTCCACTTATTCCTCCAGTTGTCTCGACCACTATCGGATAAAACGCGAATCGGTCGCGTAGCGCTTCGTATTTCTTCTCCTTTGCCCTCATCGTTTTTTCCGCGGAATACAGTGTGTCTACAATGTTGGACGGGCAAAGCGTGTCGACACAAGTAGCGTCCCAGACCAAAGGTTTTCCCTCTTCGAATGGGAAAATTGTGATCCCGTCGGGACGTTTTCCGTCTCCTCTGTCCAGGCCAACAGGTTCTAGTATGGCTTGGTATCCCGCAGACTCCAGGGCTCGCTTGAAAATTCCGTTGATCGCCTGCCGTGTGTCTTGGGAATCGTCCTGCACTTCTCCGACAAGAGAAGGCATGGAGTCCATAACAATCGACGGTTGCGCCACATCGGCATTTGTGGGTCCGGCAAATCTTCAGTCCAAGTCTGATAGAGATGCCGATGCGGACAGTATCGTCGTCAAGGTGGGTCCCGACACTGCCAACTGGGAGTGCATTGATCCATGCGCCGCTCGATTCGCATCTTCCAGTGACTAGACCGACTCGTCTGTGTTGGTTTGATTGGTTCAGAAGCCTCTCATACTTATTCTCGCAGATGGCCCTGTAACGATCTTTCTGCTCAGGCATTATCCCCTTCAAATGCTCCATCTCTGTAATTTCAGATGATTCTGTTTGGAATCATCCTGATCAACATCTAACAGTACCAAATTGGTTTAAAAAAAGGTAATATTTGTGAAATAAAAATACATCAAATATGACTCTCAGAATTATCCCATATCTGTGAAATAAAAATGAACCTTTATTTGTGAATTTCTACAATTTCAGAAATTCTACAAAACCGTGAATGTTGGAAAACTGTGAAACTACGATTAACAAGTCCAGCTAAAGTATTTTGTGAAAAGCCTGGTATCAATGATTTTGAAGTTAGTAAAAGCTACACAGATTTAAAGGAAGATTTATTCTTAAACTAAAAGTTCTTCATGGAGAAGCTAACAGGTTAACACAATATGAAATTAATTTGAATGAACAAATATGATTAGTTTAAAGAAGTGACCCTAACGTATTGGCAAAAATGGATGAAATTTTTCAATCTTACCCTATGAATCGTTACATGAACAGGAGAGCGCTGCTGGTTATTTGAGCAAATCTCGCTCGCTATTCTGAGAGGGAATAGCCCCGTAGTCAAGGCAGCCGCTATATAAGCGTTTACTCTCTTTTCTTTCCTTAATAAAAGTTTATTATCTTAACCTTTTAAAACAATTTCATCTACATATAGAAATGGCATAAAGCAATCAAAAATGAAGATTACTATAGCTCTTTGTGCTAATGAAACTAGAAAAATAAAAATTAATCATTTTTATTGGACCATAATAAAAAACCAAGATTTTTAAAATATTTTGACTTTGAAAATTATTAATGTGCAAATAAAAGGGTTTGAATGACAACAGAATTTTTAAATGTTTTAATCAGTCATTATAGTGACGAATTAAAATGTTACAGAAAAAAGTTCTTTTTACTGATTGATAATGCTCCACGTTTTAACGAAATTATTGAAAATTGAAATTCTATTCCTTCCAAAAAACACAACTGCACATCTTCAACCATGGATGCAAGCGTAATCAATAACTTTAAGCATTATTATAGAAAAAGGCTTATTTTGGATTATATACCCTTGATTTGGAAAAAGATTTTTTTGTGAATTTACGGAAAGCATCATTATGATATCTCACACACGAAGTAAAAGAAGACCATAAAAATTGTTTTAAAAAGACTGAGGCAATTAAACTTTAATAAATTTTATTGAAGAAAGAAAATAGAGTAACGCCTATATAGAAGCTGCCCTGACTGCGTGGCTATTCCCTCTCAGGATAGCGAGCGAGATTCGCTCAAATAACCAGCAGCGCTCACGAGGGTTTCCTTTTCGTGAAGCGATCCGATTCCCTAGACGACTCAAGAATTCCAGCGTCGCAGGCGCAGGGGAACCAGACGTCTCAACGGCGAGTGGAACAAACAAAACATCCTTGGACAGGAACGCGTACTTTTCCCTTTTCATCTTCTCGGTCTTCTCAGCGGCAGAACAAGCTCCTGGCAATTAAATGTCTTGATTAATTTTCTAATGAAGAAATAGTGCAAGATCCTGTTTTGAATGAGTACCGAAAAGAACTGGAAGAATTTGCTAATGAATAAGAAATAATTCAAACAAAAGTGCTCGACGAGAACGAATTCGTAATTCTTTGTGAAGATTATAATGTCGACGAGGAAATTATTGATGCTAAAATGGAGAGATTATTATATGTGAAAACATAAATATTAACGACAATTTTTTTTATTTATTTAACCAAAGACCACGGTAAAACAAAACTAATTATCACATGATCTTGATGCATTCTAACAAAGACCTCATCTTTGCCCGTCGTTCTTCCTTCGTGCCCGCGCATGAACGTACAAGACGGCTGCCTGAATTTTCAGGGCCAATTTCCCGTGATCTGAATTAATATATTTATTCCCTTCACAATCCGAAAGGCATCCAAACTTTTTTAGTTCGGATTAATGAGGGTTTACTGTAATTATTTTTCATTCATTAAATAAAATATTGAGACAATTACTCAAATTTTTAATATATCAACAAATGCATGATCCTATCTTAATAAAAGAAATCCCTGATTTTTGAAACAAAATATGCCATTTATCTATCTCTCCTTCAATTAACCTGCCTCCATAATCGGAAAACTGTTCCTTTAAAATATTTCTCCATTTTTCGAACTTCCAACTTTGCAACATAGTATCTCCGCAAGATACTCGACTATAACTCACAAAAAAATTTCCAATTCATATCCAACAAATTTTCTATTATAAATACACCCGACCCTCGCAAATTGGCCACATTTTGAAATTTTTAATTAACACATGTCTTCCAAATTTTATCGTGGACGCTATACTCGGCTTTCTCTTAATTAAAAATCTCAAATTGTTAATTATAAAGAAGAAAATGATGACATTTCGTGCCAGCGATTAGCTGATGGATTCTCAAGAATATTCCGAAAGACAATATCAAGAAAAACAATAAATAATCGTCTACTGAAGAAGAACGCTATTGTAAAAAATTCAAAAAATTATCAACTTTCTTTTAACTGCACATAAACTGAGGTTTCCAAAGTTTGAAAAAAAGTTGATTGAATGGATAGAGGTATTATAGTCTAAAGGTACTTTTCGAAAAATCAATTTTTTAGGTGGCTTTGGAATGATTCTTCAATATCTACTAAGGCAGCATTTTTTGCGGATGAGTTATAACTCAGTGATTCCAAAAATTCTAATGGATTCTTGGATAAATTCAAAAAGAGACACGGATTCCGAATACGCAAGTTACACGGGAAATGCAAACAGATAAATCTGTCGACGTTGAATCCTCTTTTGAAAATTTAACGATTTTTCAAAAGCATACAAACCTGACCAAATATATATTCTGGATGAAACTGGGTTATAGTATAAGCTCATTCCATCGAAAAGCATCTGCAGAAACCGATTTCAAGGTTACAAAAATTTTAAAAACCGTGTCTCAATTATGCTATGTTCAAACATGAGCGGAACGCACAAGTTGAAACCAGTGATGATTTCAAGACAAAAATTGCCTCGATGTTTTCGAAATTATGACTATAGATGCTCCGTCTCCTACTATAGTTCATAGAGCTTGGATTACTGGATCCATATTTATGGATTGGTTGATTAATTTTGATACTCAGCTAAAAAAAACGAATTCTACTACTGATTGACAACTGCCCTGCGCATGGTATCCCGCCGAATTTGGAATATATAAAAATATTGTTTCTTCCAAAAAATAGTACGGGGTTGCTTCAACCCATGGATATTGGCATCATCAAATCTTTCAAGAGTAATTTTACCAGACGCAAGTTAATCTATTTGACGGAATTATCGGAAACTCAAAATATTTCGGTCTATAATTCTTACAAGAAATTGAATTTAAGGGATACGGTCTTTTTTTGGCAAAAATGGCTTGGGAAGACGTATCCGAAGAGACGATCAGGAATTGTTTCAAAGTTTTTAATAACTCCAATAACGAAATTCTTGAAATTGAAATTAATGATACAATAATCAGAAGAACAGACATTTTCGATCCTCTCAAAGTAGGATTTTTTAAATATTGAATACACGGAAAATGAAACATTTATTGAATATCAAAATTCTTTAGAAGATTTAGAAAATATTAAACAAGAATCTGAAAAAACAATGCATACAGACAAAGTGGATATTGCAGTTAGGCTCGTGTTGAACAAGTTGTCCCCTTGGACCTCTCCTTTTTTTCATTACTATATCACATATTTTAGAAGATCTCGGCCCTCTTAATATTTGGACGAAAGATTGGTAAGGGGACGAATCGATTATCAACGCTCGGAGATTGCTATTCCTGCTCTGTTAGACCTCGGCCTGAAGTGAATATGCGGAAGACAGAGATTATAAATGTTAGCTTCCCGCCAGACGAATTTTCCATTGTCCAAACTCGCCTTGAGAACTTGTTCCATAATGCGAGGATAGTCGAATCTTCTGGTACGGTTCTCCTTGGATGCCCACCATTCTTCTCCGGGATGCATCTTATAAGACAGACGACTGAAGAAATCATAAATATTAGATTTGACAGGCTGGTCCCAAGGAAGGCTCCTGATGAGATTTGGAGGAATTGGTTTCAGATTTCCTGCCGAATTGACCATTCCATGCTACCTGTCGTCCCTCGCAAGCTGCCATGCCTTGGCGAACTCAATTTTACGTTTCTGCGACGGATTGAGTCTGGAACCTGTGCTTGACGCGGTTGTGCAGCAGTAGACAGCAAACGGGCTTGGTGTTCTGAAGAACTTCACCTCTCTATAGAACTGGGATGTGAAAAAAGCTAAATGAACTTGGAAGATCCGAAGATACTTATCGTCGCATATGTTTGAATGTAGCGTCTGCTGAGAATTTTGGGTCATGGCTCAATTTCGGTACGGGCAGTTGGTATTATGCTCGACGGGAATACAATTCGCGTTGGAGTTGCTCTTCAGCAGGACCTTGACGTTTGCTTGGAACACCGATGCCGATGTGCTAAGATAATTTACAGGAAAAGACTACACATGATTCCGTGCAGATGGAGTTCCGGGAGATTTCCTCGTCACACCATGTAAACTCGACGGTCATGAAAGCATCTAAGATTCCGGGTTTACTTGATTTTTGGAACTCGTCGGTCTTGACGGATGTGATGCAAGAGGCCGGATGCCGTAACAACCATGCCATGGAGCCAAGTGAGGTGGCTTGCTTGGGATTCAACATGCACAAACACTTTCTATTATGGGAATTTTATATTTTCTAGCATAAATTGAAATTTAAAAATTAACTATCGATAATCCGCTATACTCGGCGGTTAAAATTGACGAGTAGACTTGATCGCCTAAAGGGCTTAAAGACGAAATGTTTGAAAATTTTTAAATATGGAAAATTAGGCTTCGCAGATTCAAAATTTGAAAAAGTATTCACGGGAAAGTTTTTTTATAATAAATTCTATAATTTATTTGATTATGTCTGCATTGGTTCGAGGATTAGTTAGTTGGTTGGGAGAAGGTAGTAACGTATCTCTATTGCACTTTTATCACCTCAAAATGATTATGACCTCTCGTTTCACTACTCTTGTGAATGGACAAAATGATAGAATCAAGTGATTTCCGAATTTTATTCAATCCTTTTGTACGTATTACAAATATATTTGAATTTTAATTGTCTATTTGTTGAGTAAAAGAAATCAATTTTACTAATAATTGTAACTAGGGAAATGATGAATACATTAAAGTAAGGGTAGAGAGACTTGTTTGAATGTCAGGTGCCAGTAATAACGGAGTCACTTTCATTTGTAGTTAAGACTGATCGATAAATCGATACTAATCTAGTCATATAATCGATAATTTAAAAGTGGTCAAATAATGGATAGTCGGTCGCTTTTATGCTATGGATAAAGATTAATTGGTCGAAGGGTTGAGCTGCTGGCTAGGGAATTTCTCTAGTATAATTAATTTTTTCATTTCCTCAGAGCGGATATAGCCCTTTTCTTTTACCTAATGGACTAATTCCACATTATAACCCAATGAGATCAAATCAGATTAACTTTATAGAAATCTATCTTAATTGATTTTCTGTCAAGTAACTTTTTGATGGAATATAAATTAATTAATTAATAATGATTACAAAAAATAAATATTTAAATTTTAAATAAAATATTACATAAATATTGAATTTATTGATAATTGCCGGTCAATGGTGTACATAAAGTGTTTAGTTATTGGAGATGGGTACTGTCACAGCTTATCTTTAGTGCGGTCGGCAAAACGAGTCTGCTTATAAGCTACACTACAAACACGTGCCCTACGACGTACATCCCCACACTGTTCGTTAACAAAATTGAGTTTTAGATTTGATAATTATTCAGCCCAGTTAACAGTTGAGGACTCACGTGGTCTCACAACCTGTGTTCATCTCAGTTTGTGGGACACCGCTGGTCAGGAGGATTACGATCGTCTTCGGACTCTTTCTTACACAAAAACCGTTTTTTCGTGACTTATCAAAGGACGTATTCATTGTCTGTTTTTCCGTGGTCCAACCGCAGTCTTCAACAACCTCTTTGAAGGTGAACTTTGGTTTATATTGCAGTGGCTCCCAGAACTCCGTCACTTCTGCCCGGAGACCCCTTTTCTGTTGGTCGGGACTAAGATCGACATGCGGGAGAACCGTAATATGGTGCAGAAGCTGAGGAGCATCGGAAAGGCACCAGTGAGCTATGGGCAAGGATCGTCAGAGGCTAAGAGACTGGGTAGAGGATGTGATAATCAGAAGGGGCTTTGAGCTATGTTGAATGTTCGTCCTTGAAAATGATGAATGTGAAGGAAGTGTTTGATGAGACTGTGAGGATAGCTTTGATGCCTAAAGTTGTAAAGAAAAAGAAATCGTGCAGTGTGTTTTGATATATATTTGATATGCAATTATCATTTTTCTTTGTATAGAGATTTATTAAACTACAAACCCATCTTTCTGTATTGCTTTAGTCTGGGACTTGGGTTAAGCCGAGTCATTGCACAATCTTCCATTAGATTAGTATAAAAGCAGTCCTCTCAGTCGGAGATTTTTGGTTTGGTATTTCATTCCGAATTTATTTATTCCGATTATTAGCATTAATATTACTAGTGACTAGCATTTATTGTGTATTTGTTATATTTTTATCTAATCGTATCAATTGTGCAATTTTTATTAGATTCAGAATACATTTGACTGATCTGTGTGCGTACGCCTTTGGTTGTTACGTTTCTGTTAGCCATCGGCTTCCTTTACTTGCAAATACTGATTATCATAAAGTACAATTTAGATGTCAATTACATCAGAAGTGATCTTATTTTGTCGATAAGTCTGCAATCCTTATCCCTTAGTTTATTATTAAGGAATGATTTAGGAATTATTAGCCTATTGGTCCTCTTGAGTCGTATTATCATCCTCTAAGCTTATCAGAACACATTTTCCTGATTACCAGTATGTCTCTCATGTCACCCAAAGATTCTTGTCATTAAAATAATAGTATCAGTAATAATTACGTTGTCTCTACAATAGATCCTTGTCATTGTATTATTCCTTGTCTTTATTAAAAACAATGAATGATTAAAGCAAGTGCCCTGGGAAAGAGATCACTCCATAATCATTCTTAGGTTTTTGAGTGGTAGAATATTCTTTAATAAACCTTTGTTGTTCGAATGCTTCCTTTATTTCCCACAGTCTTTTCCACAGTTTTTTTTTCCACAATCCACATTGATCGATACTTCCGACTGCCTTAAACAAAGATCTAAATCGTGTGAGAAAAAATCTAAAGACGGGGGACGACCTGGACGATTTGAGATCACTAGCATTCGACAGAGGAAGATGGAAGAGACTAACTATAAATATTGTTAATATGAGTGTTGAATATGCGGAAAAGTAGACTTCCAGCCAAGGTACCACTAACATTATGGCTTTCGTGAAAGTGCCTTAATAGTAATAGTAATCCACATTGCGCTTACAAATAAATTAATTATTCAGCCATGTCTCGACATGTATTCTTTGGAAAACCAATTAAGTGCCTTCTATGATTACTTAGTTATTGACGTTGTCTATGGCGTTTGTGCATCCTTAGAGTGCAGTATATTTTATAATGAAGAGTCCAGGAGTGAAAAGTATATAGACAGAAGATCCTCAAAGCTTTTTTCAAATTTGACTGGACGGGATCTGAACCCCGATAGTTTGAGGATCCGACACTTATTTAGTTTGAAACTTTGGGTTTCTGAGTTATCCCAAGTCCGTCAGCTTGACCATATTCATTAGAAGAAGAGCGATAAGGATTTCCACTCATAATAAAGTTGAAATTTACTGCTATATACTTCACCGTCTCAACCCTCAACCGACTAACCACGTGACCGACAATGGAAGAAATACATGATTCATTAAATAAATGGCAAAGAATTAAGTTTATTCCATTTTGGAGAAGTTTATTCTTAATTCAACCTCCTGATGATTCCAATTTAACATTTATGAATTCTACAACCACGTGCTTGGTAAATGAGGTAACTCTTATTGATTAAAATCCTGTTACAATTATCAATTTGTAGTTTTAAAACGTAGTTCCATCAGACTGTATTATCAAAATGGGTCTCAGTTATTGTGTCCCTTTTGCCTCCTCAATTCTCTTGTTTTGGTCCGCCTTCAATTTCTCTTCATCTCTGGAAACATTCGCTTTTGACAATTACTGAAAAAATAGGTTCAAGAAAATCTAATAGTCATTTTGTTAAACTTCAAAAAAATAATTTTTCCAAATTTCAAATCACGTCCATTTACACTGAAGGAACTTAAACAAGATGACCTGACTTTAAAATATAAGATTATACATATCATTAAAAATTCCTACAATCTGTCCCGACCAAATACTAGGCAAGCATATTAACTAGTCAGTGACTGTATAATTTGAATATGACAAAATGCAATGTGCACCTATTGTAAAAAATGGAAGAAGACCGTGGATCATTGTGCCACAAGGTGTAAAAAGATGTTGCATGGGGATTATGTAAGAAGACATAACGAAGTCGTGAGGTGTCTACATTTCCACTTTTGCAGAGACTTTGGTCTCAAAACGAAAAGAAACTGAAGACTCATTCAGTGCAATCCATTGTAATGAATAACTCAGTTGAATCAGAGTTGAGACCTTTATTAAAACCGACATATTTATTGAGCATAACAAGCCAGACCTGTTGTTTTTGATCAAAGGAGAAACAAAATTATCTTGGTCGAAGTGGGAACAACATCTTCCTAGAATCTACAGCAGGTGGAATGCGAAAAGCTGAGGAAGTATGACCTTCTTTCCTAAGAGCTAAAGTTGATACAACGCAGAAATCAAGATTGTCCTGATTGTACTCACTTGGGATGGCCTAGTGACTTCACATTCGTGGAAGTATGCCAGATCATTGAATATAAATGAAGAACGTATGCGCATGTTCAATCGCTGGTAATCAAGAAGACTTTGAAGAGTATGATTGTATCATTTAGGAACGAAGTCGACGTTTCGCGGCGTTATGATAAACTTAATGAAGGGATAAAGGATATTTACTCTCGGTCTGATTATGAAGAAATTCAAGAGAAGAGTGTGAGCAAATAATGTCAATATATATTGAGGAAAAGGAAAATGACTTTACTCCCATATTTGCTCGAAGAGGAAACGAATTGGATAGAGAACATTTTAATCCGAAAATTTAATTATTGCTGTCCCTTGCGATTAGTTGTTAGTTGGACTCTTAAACCACTACCTACAACTTTGGAACTACGTTTTCTTCTGGTCGAGCTCAAGATTAACATCACCTACGCTACCCAAGCCAAACTATCCTATAAAAAAGATGGTACTACTACCGCAGACTGGTCCCTTCAAGGTTATGAATGACCCATCAACAAACGTGCCTGTGGAAACTTTACCGTGGAGTTACAAACAGCTTCATGCATAATCTTTACCTAGATGGTTGTATTCCTTGGACATAGAAGTATCCTGGATACAAGATTATCTATGCCTAAACACAACCTTAACTACGACAGAAGATATGCCAGGTTAGCCCTAGTTAAAAAAAAAAATCGACTCAATAAGTTTGTCTGTTAAAATAAACTATTGAAGAAAAGCTCTGGCAAGGGTTTTAATATCCTGGGTATTCAAAGCACAAACGTTGATTAATGCATGTGCTTTCGTTTTTATCAAGAGATCACGTAGAAGACTATTCGAAACGTTTCAAGAGTATTCCATTTATGTCACTCTATCACCAAATTTCTGCCAAATGGAGTCCCGCAAGGATCCCTCTGTCACCCGTTCTCTTCACCTCTTTATGAGCGACATGCATTCCCATAGCAGCGACGATAATCTTTTCCTTGCTTATGCTGACAACATAATTCAGGCAACAAGAGACAAGTGTATCCACACAGCGGGTACCCGTTTACAAGATTTACTGAACAGGCTGAACTGTTGGCTTACGAGGAATCTATTGCACGAGTCCTGAAATGTCAAACTCAATGATTTTTACTTCCAATAGAAGAATGAAAAACTCGGCACCTTTTTACCCTTAATAGAATATCAATCCTCTCCACTAACTCTATCAAAATTAAATCATCTTACACAACATTAAATCATCTTTACACGCAGTACATACAACCAACAATCGGATACTGCTGTGCGGCATAAGGCATAAAACTATCTTATACAAACATAAAGAAAATCATTCCTTCCAATAAATAGTCACGAAGGTCCTACAAAGGTTCTCCTCGCCACTAGTGCCAACTCCGTTCGAGGAACTTACAGGGATAACTCGCAAAGACTAAAGTGACTGCTTCAACTAGTCTGTATTGGTTCTTAGAGTATCAACTTATTTTTTAAGGTGTTAATGTATTGATTGTTGTATAATAAAAACAAAAGTCAAAACATTGAAGCACGAATAAAATTATGATACTAAGAATCCGCCTAGAGTGAATATTGAATGCACTACACAATCCTTATATCTGTACTACACTACAATCAAAAACATAATAAATAAATAAAAAATCATTTCAAATAGAGTTTTCGTGATATAATATCATTTAATGACTCAGGACGCCAGGAACGTTTGGAGAATAAATAAACCACATCACGATCAATATATAACTGGGCCGATCCAAGTTTGTATACTTGTTTGCCATTAATAAACTTATTTCTAATTGGAAAGTACTCAATCCCATTCTCAGCAGCCTTCATCATTAACCACCACAACCTTAACAGCCACCAAATCTTTCAACGTGCTAGGCCTCGATTTTGTCACCGACGGACTCACATTCAAGTACTGACCAGAATCCTTTACTAAACGCAACATAATCACCCTTTTTGTAGAACTAGGGGTACGACTTTCCAGCACTCCATCCCGTCTCGCAGAGTACACACAGTCCATCATGGCAAGGGCCTCTTTGAATCTGTCTACAAATGACTGTATCACAAACTTTTAATGATTTCCTCGGTTAAATATTTGGCAGGAAAAGTAGACTTCCAGCCAAGGTACCACTTGTTCAGCTCAGAGTAGTCAGGACTCCCAATCAACCAATCTCTTAGGACGTTAAGAAAGGTCGGGAAAAAATATCGGTCGATCAACTCAACCATGGTCTTCTGGTGTACAACATCGTGCCACTGAGTGAATGTCAGCCAAACATCTATCATTAAAATACTCCAAACCCAGTTTCTGATCACTAGGGTCAATCACCAGAGGAGTTTTGGAGAAAGTTTGACAGCTTCGGAACCACTTTTTTCAACAACATAGTGTCCAACAGAGAATATGGGATGATCCCCAACCATGGGAGGACAACAAAATAACCAGAGTCGTCAGAAGGATGCCACATGCTTAGATACTCGCCAATGATCTTCAAAACCGCGTCATACAACAGTTTAGCACGACTGCCTGAACTCCCAAAAACATCAAGCCACGGGTCTATCCAAACATGGGCAGATTCTGAGGAGGGAGACCAATTACAGAGGGAAGTAAGAAGTTTAGGAAGCACATAATTATCCATCACATAATCCCACATCCAGGGAGGTAGAATTGGATCCCAAATTTCGCAGAAATTAACAAGTTGTCGTGGGTTATCAACCTCCCATTCATGTCTGATCGCATCTTGCACCTTTCCCAGCCACACATCACATAGAAGGCGGTCAAAGGGACTCCAAGTGGGAATGTCCCTCCAATCTCTGTTTGGGAGGCGAGATAGAGAATCACATAGCTTCTTATTATCAAAGAAACGTCGCCAATAACGAACAAAATTTACCGCAGAATTTAGGTTCACCAACATAGACTCACTACCAATCTCTTCCTCAAACTAAAGTAAACATTTCCATGGAAACCAGTGGGCCCAGAAGGATTGTAGACAATCGGGATAGCTCAAAGTCGATGTAAATGGTAGGGTAGCGGTCAATTAGGCAGAAGAACATGTCATGTACTGCTGACTGAGAGATGGAACCCCTTTCCTGTCTTTTAAGACAATCCTGGACTATCTTATGGCACCGGAGAGGTTCCGGTGGATCTTATGGTCAACAGAGGCCTTTTTTTCAAGCCTCCCAAGCTGAAATTCTTGATCCTTCAATTCAACCTCTTCAGCTTGAATACTAAAAATAATTAAAGTCATATACGCTAGTTCATTCTCGATAATTTCAGCCTCGATCATCACCACGATCAGATTCAAGTTGTGTATGATTTCTTTGCAGGAAAACACATGTTTGGGAGATTCTGTGGAGTTAACCTCTGATTTTCTCCCAAAACAGCTGTAATCTACCATTAGATAAAAACACTACCAGAATAAACCTTCATCTCTGCCTGTCAAGTCAACAACCTCATTTTGGTGGCAGTGCTGATACTTTTTGGCACGTTTTGTGACCATTAGTTCCTCAGTTGTTAAGAAGATGGCCTTCTTCGATTTCCTTTTATACTTCTTCCACATTGGAACGGTCTCTTTTTCTCGCTCTTTTTTAGGTCCCTCCTGAACGAAGTAGTATTGTCGCTCACAGTCTTCCCGACCATTATTGGGGTAGAAATTCCCTGTTTGCTCTGTCCCAAACCTTGTCCTGGTTGAAAGCCTTGCTAGAAATCAGTTTAACAGAACCTTCATCAGAAGTTTCATCCCAATTCCTTTCGTATGCTTCCCAAGAGCCGAACTGACTGAAATAAACTAAAATGCGACCTATCAACTTGCTTTGATGCTTTTTTGTCTGCTTGTGATGTTTTCTGGTGCTTTTCTTCATTGTTAAAGCCTCCACTGACGAATCCGATGTATTTGGGCTTTGGGGTCCGCTTTCTGTAGATTCTGAGACTATCATCGTCTTGCTCAGCCCAGATTCCTTGGAATATGAGTTTAGAAGTTACCATATATTGACTCCTCTTTTGTTTGACGACGAGAACGGTTTGAAGGATTAAACTCATCTTCTAAGTCTTTATCTGTGATTACGAATGGGGTGTATTCCATAGACACAACAAAAAAGTAAATTTAAAAAATTTAAAAAGTATTTAATTAATAATTTTAAATTTTAATATTTTAAATTAATAGCATTTTAAATTTCATTTTATTTCACATTTTTCACAAATATACCACGAAATATACGATATATGTGCATTATAATAATACGATATGTCATTATTTATTGTGGTTTTCGCCTTGGTTACCTGTTCATGGAAAGGACTAAGTACTATTAAGCGAACAAACTTAATTTCTTTTTCCCTACAATGCAACTACAAAATAGTTTGCTTGATATTTGCTACGAAGACCTCCAAATCACCTTGCGTTTTTTTGGATTTTATTCCTGTTTTTTTTAAAGCCTTTTCACGAGAGCCATAGTATTTATAGCTCCGCATAGGCAGAACACACACTTTATTTAAGTAAAGAACAGTTAATTTTAACTAATCGTAGAACCAAGGAACCAAAAGAAGTGACCAATCTTCACTTCTTTTTTTCTTTTTCTTGTGTGAGTGTCCTTTCTAGACAATCCAGTTCCTCAGTGAGTATTTCTATTCCTGTTGGTTACTTTATTTAATGCCTCTTTTGTTTGTCATCAAAGTACATGTATCACTTTCATGGTGAACCCTAGTGCAAAGATGTCGCAAAAAGTGTCTAGTTGATCTTCTTCACAAGCTGGTCATTCCATGGAAATATCTTTGTTATCTTAGAATGGTATAAACTATGCAGTTTGAGTATATGTTGGTTCTAATTCGTGATGGTTTTCTGTGATCTATCTGAGTGGATTTTACTCAAATGATGCACTAACCCTTGTGACTATCTGTTAGAGTTCATAATTAAATAAAAATTATTTCCAAAGACGAAGGGTAACCAAACTAACTAACTCCTCGATCCTGACTCGTTCCAGCATTCCAAAACTTGTCACCAGGTAACGACGTTGTCCCCGGGGAAGAATTGTTGGATCCTCTTGATGCCAGCCAGGCATTGGGCGCCTCTTCAGTAAGATGGATCCAGTGACGCCATCGGAAAGAAAATAATTTTGACAAACTATCCACGTAGCACCACATGGCGCCAAGCGATAATGTTGGAGTTCATAATTTAATTAATTTAATAACCACGGATACACCGATAAAGAAGTTAAAGTAAACAACTAATTAAATGTATCCAGTTTCCACTTCTACAAAAAGAGTCCATCCGGAATCAGCATAAAGGGTAAGACGTCCATAGTTGCAGTTGTGGAAACCCCTCCAGTGGAATGGGAGAGAGCAAATGATTCTTTTTCGTGCCGGCCTAGCACTGGGCGCCACCTAGACAGGTGGATCACATGACGCCACTCTAATAGGAAAAGAGAAGGAACAGACGAACAAAACAGACGTCACGCGGCTATTTTCAAAGTTGAGGCTAATAGTCATAGATGATGTAATATTCTTATTTATAAATCATTATGTCCATTTATTGCAGTTAAAAAATATTATTTTATTTAATCAAAAACAAAAATCGTAGTTTAGCCAATTGTCGGAATAAGCGGGAAATCGTTTCGTTTCTTTAAGAAACTGGGACGTTACACTCAAAGCCCACGACGCACATGATACTCAGTGGTTTATCCAATTGATCTCCGGTGCAATCGTGAGAGGCAACGCAACATCGATTATGTCGGCCGGGACCATTTTTGATTTATTTTTGTTAAAAATAAAACACTTAAAATAGTATTTATAAATGTATAATATTTGGTTTAATTCGTCAATAATCTCTACATTTTTATTGCTCAAGGAACACCCGATTATTAAAACTAATGTTTAAAGCTCACATTGTTATGTAAAGATTTAGTGTTCGACGGCATCACTGCAAATTAGAAAAGTAAATTAATTTATTAACTCTGGGAACCATAAGGAAGAGAACAAGAGGTCGTGTCTAATAATACAGGCGTGTTTTATAAAGTTAAGCTGATGGCTCGCTGTTTCGTTAAAACAACCCAGGAATAAATTCATATAATGAAAATAATGGAATAGAAGGGGATCGTCGATCTAATGACAAGACAAAAAATACCGATTAACTCAAAAGTCAAAGAATTTTTTTTATCCATCAATGGAAGATTATACCTTAAAGACACAAATGGAAACCACAAAATGTCATCTTCTTTGATAATCACGAAGAGATGGAATTAGTGGCTTCGCAAATTCATCAATTGACCCATTGTGGACACAACACATTGGAACAATATTGCAATGAAAGATATTTTTTGTGAAAAGAGAAATTATTCGGAAAGTGGTGTCAGAATGTGATATTCCATGTAAGAGCATTATGCGACTGCTTCAGCGTCTAACAAATTCATAGTAGGCCTAACAATCCAAGGAGTCAAGGGATTATCGAACGCTTCAATCAGACAATCACAAGATCACTATCTAAGATGATGTCCGAGGATAAGTGTTGGACTAAAAACATAAAGGAAGCAGTTGGAGTGGAATAATGTAATGGTAATTGATTCAATACACGACAATACAACGAGCGAAAATTCTACCAAATCGCACATATTGACGGGATCTTCCGTTCGACATTAGAGCGTATCTCTAACTTCCGGCTTGAGGAATACTCACGGAAGCAGGACAAACTGGCAGTCAGACTCGGAAAACTTGGAATCACAGCTCTATAGACATTTCTCTCCCTATATTTCTCTCGTCGCCAAATTCCTATAACACCCTTGTCAAGAGGATTCTGCACTCCCTCCCTGAATTCTCTCCATACCAGGACGTCGTTCATGCTCATGAGGCATGGAGCCGTACCTAATAGTTTTTCCCAACCTTCCATGATCATTGAAACGCACAAAAAAATAATTAAAGATGAATAATTTTTACATGATCTTAATTTTAAATTAATAAAAAAACTTTTTCCCAATATCTTTCTAGGAAGCGTTTGCAGCTCTGGGAAATACCCAATCGGTCAGATTATTCTCGTAATTTTTTTAGTTTGGACTTAACGTTAAAACTCCAGCAGATGCATTTAGAATTGTTTTATATATAGTAAAAAAATAATTTGTTAACAGAATTATTTTTTTTATTTATATAGTTATATTTAAAGCAAGTTCGTATCAACACTGTCAGCATCTATGAAATGATGACAGCTATCAGGGAATGCAAGGTCAATGCTCCAGGATATGACCACATATCAATGAAACTTATCAAAGAGGGTCCGGATATTTTGTTTGACTATCTGCGATGTCTTTATGATGGGTGTATACGACTTGGCCATTTGCCTTTAATATTGATGGTTTGACGAGTGACGCCGTCATTAGTGAATACTCACTGCGGAACTGGATTGTCTAGAAAGGACACTCACACAAGAAAAAGAAAAAAAAGAAGTGAAGATCATTCCTTGGTTCTACGATTAGTTAAAATTAACTGTTCTTTACTTAAATAAAGTGTGTGTCCTGCCTATGCGGAGCTATAAAATACTATGGCTCTCGTGAAAAGGCTTTATTATTATTATGGAAGAAAGCTGTTGTGAGGATAATTCCAAAACCAAGGAAGCCAAAGAGAGATCCGGCAAGCTACAGACCAATTAGCTTTATATGTTCTTTCGCGAAAGTGATTGAACGTATCATTTTCAAAAGGCTAAGCAGACATATAAAAAAAACGAATTTCTGATTCCGGAGCAGTAAGGTTTTCGTTCCGGGAGAGGCTGTGCAGACTGTTACTTTCTACTGAATTCTGAAATCATGAAAGCAAAGGATTCCAAGAGACAAATAAACTTATTATGTCTTGATATCTCGAAAGCATTCGACAGTGTATGCCATGAAGCGTTGTTAAAGCAGCTTGTATCAGCATGTGTTCCAAGATACCTATTTGTTTGGCTAAAAAATTATCTTCAGGAAAGACAATCTTTTGTGAAGGTGTGTGGATATATATCTGATGCAATATCATTCAAAAGAGGAGTACCTCAAGGTTCAGTATTGAGCCCTATTTTGTTTAATATATTTATGGCGAGTTTTCCACGTCCGAGGAATATTAATACTAGTCTTCTTATTTATGCGGATGACGTAATCGTGGTGGACACATCTCTAAAATCTTCTATATCCGAAGGAAGAATCCGGGAGTATGTGACCAGATTGAGCATTGGTGCAACTTGAGAGGGCTAAAGCTCTCTGCTGAAAAATCTTGCGCACTCCGAATAAGCAGTTTGAAAAAGCACCTGAAACAAGAATACACACTGGGAGTAAACAATTCACACAGTCTGCGCTACCTGGGGGTCGACTATGGACACGCAGGAGATTACATGGACGATATAAAGGGAAGGAGAAAGAGAGCCTTTCAGTCGCTTTTATGTACACGGAAGTTACACGTTAGCCGTGACACTTACCTGTTTATCTTCAAGGGAGTTATTCTCCCTAGCCTACTTTATGGGTGCGAGGGGTGGTTCTTCTCTCCGAAGAGGGACAAGATCTTATCCCTCCTAGAGAAGACTAGAAGAGCTGCAATTAAGCTCTCCTTAAACAAGAAACTGAAAGACTGTCTAAACGAGGACGAAAACAAGCTCCTGGAACCGATTAGCAAGATTGTGGAAGATCGGATCAATGGTTTCAGGAGGAGATCAAAGGTCCAGGACACATACATAAAGCTGGAGAATAAAGATTAAAAAGCTGAGAAACGTTCCGAAAAAATTAATAATAATAAAAAAAGGAGGAAGGGTCCAGGTGTGGAGTCCAAGCCTTATGGTAGGACTCAGATGTAATACCCTCCAGAAATCTCCTTTATTCTTTTGTCAATAAATCGTTGTTGTTGTTGCAATAGTTTGGTCAAATTATATACATTAATTTGATAAATTTTTTTTTTTAATAACAAAAATTTTTTTTAACAATTAAACAAATGTCAGTTGAGGAAGCCTGCTGCGTGGATTGCGAACGAGTTCCCTCGGAGTATGGCTATTCCAATCTTTTGTCTTAGCCATAACCCTTCTCGTTGATCCCTTTTCTTTCTGGCAAGCAATCCTCCGAGTTCTTGCAAGAATTCAGCCGTCATTGGACCAACGGCTCCCGATGATTCGGTCGCAACAGGAGTAAATCGGTAGCGATCCCCGAGGCAAGAATATTTCTTGATTTTTAGGTTTTCCGCGGTCGAAGCAGCTGCTCCAGGTGTCTGAACAGATTTAAAAATGTTCGTGCTTGAGAACGTGTCTATGCAAGTTGCGTCCCAGACCAAAGATCTTCCAGACGTGAAGGGGAAAAGGGTCATCCCGTCAGGTCTCTTCCCATCTCCTCGATCAAGACCCACTGGTTCAAGCTGTGCTGGGAAGCCTGAAGCCTTCAGAGCTCTGACGATCACATCATTCAGAGCAGCATGACGTGGTCCCCTTCCGGCGCTTCTTCTGCAGGACAGCGGGTGCAATCCTTTCGCATCGACTGTTTTCCCGCATCGGCATCGGTGCTCCTGGCAAACGTCTAGTCCCAGCCTTTGTCCGATTCCAATCCTCAAAGAATCGTCGTCCAAAAAGGTCCCGATGTTTGGGCAAGGTATTGCACCAAGCCATGCTCCACTCCCTCTACTTGAAGCTGATACCAAACAAGCCAGACGATGTTTGATTTGCTTCTTTTTAAGGTCTTCCAAAATTTTATAAGCAATTTATCAAATTTGGATTTGATAAATTAAATCAAAAAAATTTTTTTGATTTTTTTCTAAGTCCACTAGTGTAACGCATAGCGCCTGTGACATAATTTAAATAACGAAGTCTGCAATTTTTTGATTACCTGTTAAAAAAATAAGAGAACTATTTATCTTACGGTTTATTCAAAATCCAAAGGATCCACATATCCCCTGTGTTGGCTATGTGGTGCGGATTTTTCAAACGAAGCGATGAAGCCATATCGCTTATTAGAACACACAAAATGCAAGCATCCTCAATTCACTATGAAAATATATTGATTTTTTAGAAGTCTAAAGCAAAAATATAACAAAAGAATAAAACTAACTTCATTAATAAATGCCTACAAATCCTCGAACTATTCAGAACTTGTGTAATTTTTTAATAATAAATACTAATTAATTATAGCACACTATAGTTATTATAGAGGGGAATAAATTATTGACGAGGACGAAATTTTTTTGTTGAACGGATAACCTTCAACAACCGTAACTAAAACAGTTTTCTTGTGTGATTTATAAGTATTTATAAAATTTGTTGGATATGAATTGAAATTTTTTTCGAGTTATAGTCGAGTATCTTGCGGAGATACTATGTTGCAATGTCGGTAGTTTGAAAAATTGAGAAATATTTTAAAGGAACAGTTTTCCGATTATGGAGGCAGATAGGAAAATGGGATATTTTGTTTCAAAAATCATAGATTTTTTTTATTAAGATAGGGTAATGTATTTGTTTATATATTAAAGATTTGAGTAATTGTCTCCATAACAGATAGTTTCAGGTGTTTTATTTAATGAATTGGAATTAATTATTTATCATTATATTGCATTTATAAAATCAGGAAATAATTGAATTAAGAATTATATTTAGAAATAGTCAAATTATAGGACTAATAAAGGTACGAATCAACGGCCAAACATTATGATTTAAATAACTTAAATGTATTGAATAACGTTAACTACTTCAATTGTTTGTATTAATTATGTTTATTACAAATTTAATAAATTTATAATTAATTCCACTACAATGTAAATACACCAGTCTACTCATAAGGACTGGCTGCACTCCCTTGAGCCCTCACAATCCCGTGAAGAGAACTACCACGATGTAATGAATTAGAAAAGATCAATGAGGGAATTGTCAACAAAAGTTAATTTTCCATAAAAGAGTGAATCAGTATTTAAGCCAATAATTGCTTATATTCTTATTATTAGTAAATTAAATTCATAAATTAAGAAATTAGTGGAAAAACAGAATTAAATGAAACAGAATAGAATTAAAGGGAGGAGATATAGTCAATCAGATTTTCCAGACCTTTGGTAGTGAATAGATCCTTTGAATCGGCATGACTTGAATGCGAAAAGTCTATCATTTTGACAACAGATTTGGGTTTGTTTTCAATATTTTCATTTTCGTAAGCAATAATGATGGAACTTGACTTGAAATTCCATTCTGTTTGTTCGTTCAAAAGTTCCAATATCACACGTAGTTCCTTGATTATACGCATTCTGTTTTTGCTGTCAAATTTTAAATCCTCATTAAAGAATGTCTTAAATTCTAAGATTTAATTCACGACTGACCTTCTCTAATCGTGTCCTGCACGAGACTCTTTCCCTTTTCCTTGTCGATGCAGTAAAAATCTTCCACCGAGCGGAAAACCTTTAAATTGTATTTTAGTTGATTTACTCTCATTCCACAGATTTGAAAATATATCTCATTGGCAATTTTGTATTTTTCTGCGTTAAGCAAGCCAATCTTAATATCAGCAGACGTTAATTGCTCGAATGTAAGGAAAATATTTTCCAAATAAATAAATTTGTCTTAATTTTAAGATTTCTCTTATAACCGGTCAAATCAAAGTTATCGCTCATTCCATAATATTTTGGAAAGTATGTTGTTAACTTTTTCAAACACGGATCCTTAGATTTTAGAATTTCTTCATAAAAATCAGCTTCCTGATATCCACGAGGATATTTTTTAATCCTTTTGACAATCAAACCCCCAGGAAACTCGAAAAAGACTGATAAGTTATTTTACCGTTTACATTTTTTCTTGCATTTTTCAGGATCTAACCCATGTCCCCCTAATTGGTTTTCTATTGGCTTTAATTCTGAGATTTTTAGTTCTTTAAATTTGTCGATCATTTATTTGTTAAAATCAATTTTATTTTATTTGCTTTAGGTTTTCCAGAGAATTTTCATTTTAATAAAATTTATAATAAATTTAAACTTATCCAAATTAAACCAATATTCTTATTCAACAATATTATAATTTTTGTTGATCAATCATTAAATACAGAATCATTGGGAGACTATTCTTCAATTTTTTTCTTCTAATTTGTAAAATATACATCCGTGTCCATAATTAATTTCTATAATTATTACGAAAATATAATTATTTTTGTTTTTAAAGACAAGTCAATATAATAACATTATTTAACATGAAGTACCTATATTGTAATAGAGTACATATTTGTTTTCTCCTTTAAAGGTTGTACAAAACTAATGTTTTTTATGGTATCAATGTGACGATTAATAACAAAATTAATTACGTTTTCTTACATGTCGAGAAGTATTCTACATATTTATGTACTTTAATTATGACATTCATTATTCGTGTAATAAAATTTCTGTGGTGATAAGAATGCTCATCTTCCGAATTACGAATGACTCAATAGAGAAACCAATGATAACAAGTCAATAAATATTTTATATTTGTTTATAACAGTAAATTAACTAATTAAGCGGATTTTGATCCAGATTGTTAGTAATCCTCTGCTTCTTTTTAGAAGAGAGTGTGCCATAAACTCCTGTTACTCCCCATCTCCACATCAGATTCAGTCGAAATATTTCCGTTAGAATCCAGTGGGCTGTCCTCACGGCATGCTAGTTCCACAAATTGGGAGGTAGCAGAGGCGTACTCTTCATCGTATACCTTCATCCATGCTTATGTTCAATGAGCATACTTTCGAGCGTTCTCTTCAGAACAACCGATTGGATGTAAGTCCTCGTTGATTCTTCAATAAATATTTTATCCATATGATCCTTGAAGCATCTCGAGATAAACTCCATCCATTTCAAAACCACTGGAATAATCTTCACTTGGCAATTCATAGAGCAGCGAAAATTCATTTGCAAGCAAGTCATATTTGTGCAGTTTCTCAACTTCAACTTGCTTTAGTCGGTCTTATGAGGTAATGCCACTTTAATTAAGGTTACTTCCTTCTTTGTTTTGTCATGAACAAAAATATCAGGTTTATTGAATTGGACATTTGTTTCTGTCATAATCGATGTGTCAACTCTGATTTCGACATTTTGATTCGTCAATATTGACTGAACCAAATAAAACCAATAACAAGTCGAATAAACCAATAACAAGTCAATATAATAATATTATTTTAACAAATAGTGATTTGATGAGCTTGATTATTCCATTTGGAAATGAATGTATTTACTAAATAAATAAAATATATTCAATATTTATAGATTATGAATTATCTGAGTTTATTAGTGATGTAAATTGTTGTTTATTGAATTGTTTAGATTAGCCACTAATGTATTTAATTGAAGAAATTCCAAAGAAAGTCAGATCAGTTAATAAATTAAGACTTTAAACTTCAGTCTCTAGAATTTATATAATTAGTCAATATATTCCGCTATTATTTTTCTTATTTTTTTAAATCTAATGCATTTGGAATATTTGATAAATTGATTATCAGTCAAGGGCAGTTGGATCTCTTTAACGGAAAGTAACCTCGAGTATATTTTGTGATTAGATCAGTTAGTTGTTTAATAATTTTTATTTTTTTAATAAAATCTACAGCTCCCGACCTCCGACCATAGACTACGCGGCTACGCGGCATAAAGTTCTACAATAGACAGATCTACAGTTTCTACAGTGAAGTTTACAGAATAAATGGTTAAGAAAACAAACACGAAGAGACCTGTATTAAAACCAGTAAAAACTACTAAAATGAAAAACTCTTTTCGTCCTCCGGGGAGTGCTACTGCTGAATCATTCTCTTTAGAGAACAAGACTCCGCATAAGGCTGAATTTGTTAAACCAGTGAATGTCATTACAAAACACGATCCCAAGGATATGTTCAAATATACGGATGAACTAATGAAATCTGATCATTTAGAGAACAAGACTATATTAATCACAGTGAATTCTATTATGAATGCGATTAAAATCGCAAACGTTTTACAATACTATGACCGATACGGATCTATGAGAATGAGCCACAAAGGACCGGGCTCCTTCCGACTGGAATTCCTGGATAACTCCCATGTGGCCACTTTTATAGAAGCTGTGAATGAGACCTGCCTCTTTGGTAATGACAATCACCATTTCAAGACAATCTCAACAAAACCGTCTGAGATTGTCCTCAGGAACCTCCCCTTCTGGGTGAAGGAGGACGACCTCTTGGACTACCTTCAGGAGATGGCTCCCTCAGTCACGAAGGTTACCCGAATGACCAGAAGATCGCAGGCCATGCCATTGGCGAAGGCCACGATCAATATGAAGTCGGAGGCTACATCACTAATACGATGTGGCTTCTACATCGGGAAGAACAAGATTTCTTGTGAATGAATACGAAGAGGACCACCAATCTGCTACAGCTGTCAGCAAATCTGCCACTTTGCATACCAGTGCACGGAAAAGAAAAAATGCTTCCGTTGCGCGGAGAACACGACACCATCAAGTGTGATGCGGATCCAACTCTTGAACGAAAATGTGCTAACTGCGGGTCAACAATACACGGCGCAAGATACGAAGGATGCCCTGTATTCATGAAGGCGAGACGAAAATCAAACTCCCGAATCGACAACAGGGAACAAAACAGACGGATATTATAACCAAGAAAGTGGAACTGCCAGCCCAAAAAAGGGTAATTGGCCCAAGAACTAACAAGTACGAAGCTGCACCTTTTCCACGAGAGTCGGCCTGGCTACCGAAGGATAAGTTATCAGGAGTATTACAAAAGAACTAAAGGAAATAGTATCAAGACTGAAGGAACTAAGTAACATACTCGGAGTGGATTTACGCAATATGGTGGACCTGGCCATGGAGAGTCCGGGCCACCAACAAGAAAATTGAAAAGAAACTTGAAGATAGTGCTGGTGAACGCCCGATCCCTAAAGAAAAGGCGTCATGACCTGGCACTACTACTATCGTCCACCAAAATTGACATCCTGGTGGTCAACGAGACCAAAGTGAAAAAGACCAACAACACAATGCTAGAGGGATACAATTCTATAGAAATTCCATGGGTCGAAGGTGCAGAAGCTGGTACTGAAACCACATTGTTCTACAGTGAAGTTCTACAGATACGTGAGCCAAAAACTATTATGAATACACACTTGAATTTGTTTCCATCGAGGTGAGATGCTGCGGCAGTTGGATTCACGTCGATGGAATGTATTCAAAAAACCTTAGAAAGTGTTCCACAGAAATTGAAGAATTTTTCACAAGAAATGATATGTCTATCCTAGTGGGTTATCTAAATGGCAAAAACATTGAATATGGATGCCTCGGTACTAACGATGATGGAATCAGACTAAGGAAATTGAGTGATAAAACTGGATTTGAGATTTTGACATCAAAAAAACTGAATCATTACTCGCACTACGGGGAGACATGCTTGGGGTGTTCCTGGTGTCACCACCACTCTACAATTATGTAGAAAAGCCGATGATCATGTGGGACATCGGGAGTGATCATATACCCAATAATCATGTGGGACATCGGATTACTTAGAAAAAAGGGTACCGGGATGAAGAGTCTAGGCCTAACAGGCAGACTTATTAGTACCTAATTCGTAACAGATGGATATAACCTTTTTAATAGACTCAGGAGACATTGAAAATCTGGGTTTTAAATAAGGAAGAATCAGATCTCGTTTGGCCTAAATTCGGAGGACATGAAAATGTGAGGAGGCGCTAGAAAATTATTATTAACTCCCAAATCTTAATAACACAACAAAAATTTATTATAATCATTTTTTATAATAAAGCACAATTAAATCTGTCCCAACTATATGTTAATAAATTAAGGTTTTAGTACGAGAAGGTTTAATGATTGTGGTTTAACTCTCATTTACGGGTTTCACTTCATCATTTAGTTGATCAGATGAACATAACTTTATTTTTCTTTCTTTGCTAGATAACTCCTTTCTGTTTCCAATAGATTTACATTCGAAATTCGCCTGAATTTTTTTTTTGAATTTTATTTTGGAGTTCTTTCTTGCTTAGGGGACGTATTTCGTAGTAGGAAATATTATCATCTTTTATCAGTATTAACAATACCTTCCGTCAAAAAGTCTGGAGATGGCAATAATGGAGGACTTTGGCGGGGTCTGATCGATTTTTTTGGAGTAAAGTTAAATGGCAGTTTTTTCAATCCCCCATGTTCCTTCATTTGAATAAAATTGTTAATCATAATCAAGTAATCCAACTGTTCCTCAATTGCCTGCATATAAGTGACCACGTTCAGCTTAGTAACATCATCATATTCCCGAATGAATTCTTCGGCATCTTCTTCTCGCAATCCATTGACTCAAACAATTTTTTAATTTCTATGTAACTTAGTACTATAACCTTCTATGAATGTGTTGATTGATTCGTCAATGTCCTCAATTCCGCTCTGATATGAACTGTTTACCTCCTTGAATCTCGAAAGCTGGGACTCCAAAGCACTCAATTCATTTTGTCGCCTTCCCTCCAAGTCGTTGAATGTCTTCCTTGAAAGATCAGTTTCTTGATTTATCTAGGATTACTTTTCGTTCAACCTCCTCAATCTCATTTACCAGTTTGTCCAGTTTATTGTTCTGTTCGTTGACAAACTTAAAAAGGGCAAAGTTGGACTCTTCTTTTTCGTCGAACTTCTTGATGATCTGATCGATATTGTCGTCTCCATTAGTTTTATTATTATTTGTTGAATGCCTCTTCCAACGTTGCCAAGGAGTCTTTCTCACTCATCTTCTTTTGTACCGCACGGGTAACTAACATTATAAGCACATGAATGACCCTTTTCCTGTCTCCAAGCCACCATTTGGCTATCATCATGACGCTCCGCTGTTTTGTCTGACATGAACTTTTTGAGTTGCTTCCTCGTGATCAATGATTCGTGTGAGCTCCTTCATCTCAGCCAAATGTTGTTTCTCGTCCCTTTCGCATTTTTCTTTGAGATATGCTGTCTTAGCGGAGTATTCGTCCCTTTTTGTTGAAAAAATCGGAAAACTTAGCGTCCAAGGCTGAGGTTGAGCATGAAATCGCCTGAGCTATTTCAGTTCGGCACTGTGAAATAGCCTCTGCGATTTTAACTCTGTGAGATTCAAATTTCTTTTGCTGAAAGCACAAATCTGACAGATTTTTCCGTGAATTTCGGTTCTTCGTAAGCAAAGTTCCGTAATCCTAATTTTCTGTTAACGGAACACTACATTGATCATTTTTTGAATCCTCGATTCAAGATTTCGTATTTTATTTTTCGAGACTGGCTGAGTTGTTGGTCCACTTATTCCTAACTTAGAAATCAAAGTTGTCTTTTTCTCCAAATCCGTGATCTTTTGATCGAGTTGCTGCTGTTTTGCCAGTTCTTCCGTGATTTCCTGATCCTTCCTTTCTAATATTTAGTTCTACCAGTATAGTACCCATTATTATCAGTAAAGCCTTGATCTCTTCGATTATTTTGATATCTGACACTTGAATGGCTGTCGACTGAGTGAGCAGATAATTTGCCTGCAATTCCCGTTTTTCGTTTTCAAGGAGGGCCAACTCAGACCAAAATAATAAAAATCGTTACATTTGGCGATGTAGTATTTTTCTGTTCGCAATCGTCGAGGTTGACTTGCTACCTTCAAATGTGTGGTACTGCTTTAAGAGCTTCTCGAGTTCCTCCTGTCTAAGTTCATCGACTTCCAAATTGTCAGAATTCGAGATATTTTTTGATTTTATCATTCCCAGATGTTATGTTATAATATTATTGATAGGCAACTATATTTCATTTAAATATTATATTTTTAGCAAAATTAATGAATTTATTTTAAATAGGAGATATTCAAAATATTAATTTTTGTTACAAGTTTATTTTATATATCTATCAAGTGGTTGTGCCAGAAGGACTCGTCGCCTCACAATTGTTAAAAGGGATCTTCCTACCTTTCTCCTTGACCAAAACCTCTGAAGATTGCATTATGAAAACTATTGCTAAAGAATGAAGTGATGTTCGCGACGGTAAGACGTGGGAGGGCGGGCATACTTCTCCATTTCTCTTCGGAAGCGGAAGCCTGTAATGACGTATTGGAAGATGGATTTGGTCGGCACAAGCAGATGTTCTCCCTTTGGTTCCTTCCTTGGATTAGTTAGTTATGACTGTTTGTGCTGGGCTTACAATGGTAATGTATGTATGTTGTCCAATTAACTCGTGTCCGACCCTTGGAGATCTCATGAACGAGTTTCCTCAGCTCTCCCCGATCCGTTGCAATTTGGAGTAGCCTTGATATAGGCATTCCCGTGACGTCTTCCACCGTGGATAGCCATTGAGTCCTCGGTCGGCCAGGTCTTCTTTTTCCAGTAAAATTGCTCAGCATAATGGTTCTTTCCAGTGAATCAGAGCGGACAACATGCACAAAGAACGCCAATCTGTGTTTTACGATTCTTCCTTCTAGCGAATGTCCGTCTCCACCCGTTTGAGTACATCGATGTTTGTTATTTTGGAAGTCCAAGGGATTCTTAGTAACCTCCTCCAGCACCACAGCTAAAAAGCATAAATTTTTCGACAATGATAAGCCTGGGATTAATAATAATAATAAAGTGGTTAGATCAATGTTCCCCCACCCTTATTCAACAAATGTGCCGTGCCAGAGGGACTCGTCACCTCACGGGTGGGATCTGGTAACGAGAATTTACCTTCACTGAAAAGTCCATATTTCTGACTTGAGACACGTCAGTCAGATCCTGTGTCATCAGGCCGTTGACTTTTTTAGGACTTTTCATTGTCCTTCTAACAGAAGTGCATTTCAATTACCTCACTAATTCTAAAAAGACTCTTTTATTTTGTAAAGTATAAGGAGTGACTGAGTTACTTTTCAAACTTTAAATTTCAGCGTTATTAAAGTGTCCCAGATGAGTTTCTAATTTGATTAAAATTAATTCGACTATTTCAATATTATTTTTTGCATATTTTATTTTAAAATTACATTTAATATGAAGCTTGTTTACCTCCCGGGAGTCTAATTTATCGTTCTGTTTTAGTATCTCGACAATCATTGGTCGGATCACATCTTCTCATGTTTTGGCACGCTTCTAATTTCACACAGCGCCAGAATACCTTATCGGATCTATGGGAGTATAAACTTTTGGCTTTTACGTTCTTGCAAGCCATCGGTTTCTTTCACACTAGTAAATGGTAATGCTGCAGTTTATTTATTATTTATTTAAGCACTTCACGAGAGCCATACTAATTATAGCCCCGCATGTGCAGCAAAGAAACAAGGTTAGATGTCATCCTTTTCCATGCTCCCCTGTTCCTAGCCAAGGCTCTCATGTTGTCCAGGTCGTCGGCATTTATTAGATTTTTTGATATTGACCAGGTCTTTTTGTAAGACTATTGGCAGTGTTGTTCTTGGTCTTCCACGATAGCTGCCTTCTTGGATAACATAGTATGTTTCCATAGATATGTTAGGTGGGGATGTTAATTCCATCCTCAGCACGTGTCCGAAGAGCTTCCATCGGGATTCCAGTACTTCTAAGCTGATAGGTCTAGTGCTGCATCTCTTATATAAAGCGTTTCTCGATATTCTCGTAGGCCAGATAGTTCCTGTTATTTTTCTCAGCTGACTGTGGAACGAGTCTAGTTTTTCCATATCCGCTGATGAGGTCGCCCAAGTTCCAGCGTTATATAAAAGTACGGGTTTATGAATGATCGTATAATAGGATTCTCATTTTCGTTTGATGCCTTTTTGATTGAGCCATTGATTCTTAAGTTTATATACCGCAGCATTGGCTAGAGTTTTCCTACGTAAAATATCTTTGCTATCTCTCAAAAGTGAACCGAATTTCTTTACTTGTCACCATTTCTCTTTCTAGGACGTTACTCATCCTTCTTATCTCTGTGAGTTCTGTTTTCTCTGTTCACAGTAGAAACCATTTCCTAGTACATCTGGTGCTTTTCTATAGTTTTCCAGGACCTCTTTGTCTGAAATAGGTCTACATTGTCGCGTAGATATTACTTCTCCTTCTTTCCTTGGTTATAACGGTCTAGGTTCCCTCATAGCGGCTTCCAATAAATTGTGATTGTAGAGGAGAAAAGAGTCTTTGTGGAGTGCGGTGTTTGTTTCAAATTTTCTTGAATAGGTCTTTCGACTCTCACAAGGAGCTCAGTGTTAAAAATAGAATTCGGGTCATCCTTAGACTCGATCATCAAGAAATCGCTATAATGCTGCAGTTTAATGAGCTATATTTTTTCGAGAAATGAAAAATAATAAAATAAATAATTATATTATTAATATATCAGCATATTTAGAATAACTTTCTCTTTTATATTTTTTATAATTAAAAAATTTATAAAAGAAACATAACTTTT